>CAUYUJ010019901.1:146483-168605 GCA_963575745.1 Prorocentrum cordatum | reverse complement strand
TTGAAAATTTTGTTCTCGAAATTTGAACATTCGTTTGAGCTCTAGTAGTTTTTCCCATGATATTCGATCTTATTCCCGCTCGCCATCTTGATCTCAGCTCGATCGGGTAACTTTGAAGGCCAAAAAGCAGGGGGGCGGGAACGGCCGTTTCGAGTCATCTTGATACGCGCTGTCGGTTTTCTGAACATAACTCGAGCTGTAGGGCAGCTACAGTGTTAGTAAGTACACGTATCGCTCTCAGAATGATCAGGCGCGTTCGCCTGTTGAATCCAGAGGTCTGAACTCGGTCTCTCAGCCGAGCTAGGTTCGCAAACCTGTTTCTATTATTCGAGTCAACTTGATACGCGTTGTCGGCATTTTCAACTTAACTCGAGCTCTAGGGCAGCTAGAGTGCTGGTAAGCACTCCTATCGCACTCAGAATGATCAGACGCATTCGCCTGTTGAATCCATAGGTCGAAACTCGGTCTGCTAGTCGAGCTAGGTCCGCAAACCTATTCGTATTATTCGAGTCAACTTGATACGCGTTGTCGGTATTTCCTACTTAACTCGAGCTGTAGGGCAGATACTGTGCTGGTAAGCACACCTACCGCACTCAGAATCATCAGGCGCGTTCGCCTGTTGAATCTAGAGCTCTCAACCCGGTCTGTTGCGCAATCCAGAATCACGAAACTGTTCGTATTCTTCAGTCATCATGAGAGCTACTGTCTGCGTTCTGCACTTAATTCGGCTGTAGGGAGGCTGCAGGGCGGGTAATCACAGGAATCGATTCGGCGAGATCAGACGCGTCCGTCTGTTGCACTCAGATGTCTGAACTCGATCTGATACTCGAAATCGGCTGAAAAACTATTCGTCCTCTGCAATTTTTTTCCGACTATATATGTTGTCAGGAAGCTCTACGAGTCCCCCGGCGGTAACCAAGGTTGACGGTTTACCGCCGGCGCCCAGTAATTCCGGCGCGCTGGAGAGCTAGTTGGCAAGAAAAATCTCGACGGAACTTTTGGTGACTTTTGCTCGGTTGAAAATTTTGTTCTCGAAATTTGACAATTCGTTAGAGCTCTAGTATTTTTTTCCGTGATATTCGATCTTATTCCCGCTCGCCATCTTGATCTCAGCTCGATCGGGTAACTTTGAAGGCCAAAAAGCACGGTGGCGGGAACGGCCGTTTCGAGTCATCTTGATACGCGCTGTCGCTATTTTGTTCTTAACTCGAGCTTGAGGACAGCTACAGAGCTGGTAAGCACAGCTATCGCACTCAGAATCATCAGCCGCGTTCGCCTGTTGAATCCAGAGGTCTGAACTCGGTCTGCCAGCCGAGCTAGGCCCGCAAACCTATTCGTATTCTTTGAGTCAACTTGATACGCGTTGTCGGTATTTTCTACTGAACTCGGCTGTAGGGCAGCTACAGTGCTGGTAAGCACGCCTATCGCACCCAGAATCATCAGGCGCGTTCGCCTGTCGACTCCATAGGTCTGAACTCGGTCTGCTAGTCGAGACAGGTCCGCAAACCTATTCGTATTATTCGAGTCAACCTGATACGTGTTGTCTGTGTTTTCTGCTTAACTCGAGCTGTAGGGCAGCTACAGTGCTGGTTAGCACAGCTATCGCACTCAGAATCATCAGGCGCGTTCGCCTGACGAATACATAGGTTTGAACTCGGTCTGCTAGCCGAGCTAGGTGCGCAAACCTATTCGTATTATCCGATTCAACTTGATACGCGTGGTGGGTATTTTGTACTTATTCCGAGCTGCAGGGCAGCTACAGTGCTGGTAAGCACGCCTATCGCACTCAGAATCATCAGGGGTGTTCGTCCGCCTGTTGGATCCAGAGCTCGGAACTCGGTCTGCTGTCCAAATTAGATCGGAACAACTTCTATATTGTTCGAGTCATTCTCAAAAGTGCTGTCGGTTTTCTGCACCTAACTCGGGCCTGTAGGGGGGCGGCAGGGCTGGTGACAGAAGTCGATTCGAAGACATCAGACGCGTCCACCTGTCGCATTCAGAGGTCAACGAATATTTACTATAAGTCGGAATGTTGGATGCGCGGTTTTCTCAACTAACATCAAGGTAGGAAGCTCTACGAGTCCCGGCGGTAACAAAGGTTGACGGTTTACCGCCGGCGCCCAGTAATTCCGGCGCGCTGGAGAGCTAGTACCTCGTAGAGCTCTTCGGCATCGATGAGCTAGAGGAATTCCGGCGCGGGGTGGAGCTAGTTGGTCGACCCGGCCAGAAAGGACAAAGTGTTAACTTTTGGGTGGTTTTGCATTTTTTTGAAAGATATTTGACAATTCATTTTGAGAAAGCAGATTTTTCGCACCTTTAAACGACTATGACGGCCTCTCTGTCTTAGTATGAGCTCCGTAGGCGCAATCTTACTATCAAAACACTTGGAGGAACCATCTTCACGTCGACGCGAAAAAATCAATTTTTCCCGTTTTCGAGAAATTCTTCCAGGAGCTCTCTCTTTCGAATCTGAAGAATCTTAGGCGTGAAAGGTGCTCTACGAGGTTCCCGGCGGTGACTAGGTTGACGGTTCACCGCCGGCGCCATAGTTATTGCTGGAAGCTTAAGAGTAATTCCGGGGCGCTAGAGAGCTAGTTGGCAAGAAAAATCTCGACGGACCTTTTGGTGACTTTTGGTCGGTTGAAAATTTTGTTCTCGAAATTTGACCATTCGTTAGAGCTCTAGTATTTTTTCCCATGAT
The DNA here is from genome assembly GCA_963575745.1 of Prorocentrum cordatum. Taxonomy (NCBI): domain Eukaryota; class Dinophyceae; order Prorocentrales; family Prorocentraceae; genus Prorocentrum; species Prorocentrum cordatum. The sequence goes on along the minus strand of CAUYUJ010019901.1, from coordinate 165,904 downwards.
ATTCGATCTTATTCCCGCTCGCCATCTTGATCTCAGCTCGATCGGGTAACTTTGAAGGCCAAAAAGCGCCCCGGCGGGAACAACCGTTTCGAGTCATCTTGATACGCGCTGTCGGTATTTTGTACTTAACTCGAGCTTGAGGGCAGCTACAGAGCTGGTAAGCACAGCTATCGCACTCAGAATGATCAGGCGCGTTCGCCTGTTGAATCCAGAGGTCTGAACTCGGTCTGCCAGTCGAGCTAGGTCCGCAAACCTATTCCTAATATTCGAGTCATCTTGATAGACACTCTCGGTTTTCTGTACTTAACTCGAGCTTTACGGCAACTAAAGTGCTGGTAAGCACATCTATCGCGCTCAGAATCATCACGCGCGTTCGCCTGCTCAACCTAGAGGTCTGAACTCGGTCTGCTAGCCGAGCTAGGTCCGCAAACCTATTCGTATTATTCGAGTCATCTTGATAGGCGCTTTCGGTTTTCTGTACTTAACTCGAGCTGTAGGGCAGATACAGGGCTCATTGTGACAGACATCGATGAGGAATCATCAGTCGCGTTCGTCTGTTGAACCGAGAGCTCTGAACTCGGCCTGCTGCCCGAGCTAGGTTCGCGAAGCTGTTCGTATTGCTCGAATAATCTTGAGACGTGTCTAGATTTTCTGCACTCAACTCGTGCTGGGAAGGGCTACAGTGCTTCAGGTCGCATATATCGATTTTCACACATCAGGCGCGTCTTTCGGTCGATTCCAGAGCTCGGAACTCGGTTTGCTGCTCGAACTAGGTTCGCAAAACTATTATATTATTCGAGTCGATACTGTCGGTTTTCTGCACTTAACTCGTGCTGTAGGGGGTCTTAGGGCTGGAATCACATGGGTGGATTCGCAGACATCAGACGCGCCCGCCTGTCGCATTCAGAGGTCTGAACTCGGTTTGACACTCGAACTGGGTTACGAAACTGTTTGTTTTTCTGTTAGCGTTATCTTGAGAGGTCTGAAATCGCTTGGGCTTAAAAAATAATCGTTCTTTGCAGTTTTTTCCCACGGTATATATTGTCAGGAAGCTCTACGAGTCCCCCGGCGGTAAGAAAGGTTGACGGTTTACCGCCGGCGCCCAGTTGGCCGACCCGACCAAAAGAGACAATGTGTTAACCTGGGGTCGGTTTTTGAAACTTTGTGCAAGATTTGACAATTCGTTTTCAGAAAACGGATTTTTCTCACATACAGTAGCTATGGCGCACCTGCTGGTAAAATTTTCAGGGCTCTAGGGGCAATATTACTGTCAAAAGACTTGCAGGAACCGACTTTGCCTGCAGTGCAGTTTGGCAGGTGACGGTGGTTGGCTTTACTTAACTCGAGCTGTCAGCAAGCTACAGACCTCTCACGCACACCAGTCGATGCAGAATGATCTGGCGCGTCACACTGGAAGCTCGAGAGTTCCTAGAAATGGCTGAGTCAGGAGTTATGCTCGAAATACTGTCTCTATGTATGCGTGTTGCGAACGGTGTTTCGATGATAATTCGAGCTGAGTGCATGCTATGCATGCCAGGTTCATTCCAATCGAAGTAGCGACATGCGAGACATCGAATGGGAGCCTCGAGAGTGCCCAAATTGATTAGAATTTTCAAAATCAATGAAAAATATCGATTTGTACAATTTGTATTTTTTGTGTCGGATGATTTTTTTTCTAATTTATATCGATCTATGGGTGACCTAGAGAGTTCTGATGCATTTTTGTCGACGCAGAATGGTCTCGCGCTCTCACTGAGAGCGCGAGACTTCATATGAATAGCTTCGCTGGGAGTGAGAACTTTGGTCCAGCCGGCCGAGGCGGACAATGTGACAACTTTTGGGTGGTTTTGCAATTTTTTAAAAAGATATTTGAACATTCATTTTGAAAAAGCAGATTTTTACTCGAAGAGCATTGAAGATATAACTTCGTTCCTGTGATCAGCTCGACCATCTAGAGTCATTTTCAGTACCAGTTCACTTGAAGGAACCGACTTCATGTTGACTCCGAAAAAATGTCAACTTGAAGTTTTGTAGAAAAGCTCCCAGAAGCTCCCGCTTTGATGCTGAGCTTTCTCACGAATTCAAGGAGCTCTACGAGGTTCCCGGCGGTGACCAGGTTGACGGTTCACCGCCGGCGCCAGTTGGACGCTTACAAGTTCACAAACAGAAATCGATTGAGAATTATCAGGCGCGTTCGTCTGTTGCATCAAGAGCTCTGAAATCGGCCTTCTCCCCGAGCAAGGTTCGCGAACCCATTCGTATTGTTCGAGTCATCTTGAGAAGTGCTCTCGGTTTTCTGTACATAAATCGTGCTGGGGGAGGGCTATAGCTCTGCTGGTCACAGAAATCGATTTCGAGACATCAGGAGCGTCCGTTTGTCGAACCGATCATAGGTCTGAACTCGATCTGCTAGTCGAGCTAGGTCCGCAAACCTATTCGTATTATTCGAGTCATCTTGACACACGCTCTCGGTATTTTCTGTACTTAACTCGAGCTGTAGGCAGCTACAGAGCCTACAGTCACAGAAATCGATTGAGAATTATCGGGCGCGTTTATCTGTTGTATCGAGAGCTCTGAACTCGGCCTGCTGCCCGAGCTAGGTTCGCGAAATTATTCGTATTGTCCGAATCATCGTGAAAAATGCTCTCAATTTTCTGCACTTAACTCGTCCTGGGGGAGAGCTACAGTGCTGCGGGTCATAGAACTCGATTTGCACATCAGGCGCGTTCGTTGGTCGATTCGAGAGCTGAGAACTTGGTCTGCTGCTCGAAACATGTCTGCGAAACTATTATATTATTCGAGTTATCCTGAGAGATACTAACTCGGGCTGTAGGGGGGCTGCAGGGCTGTAATCGCATACATCAGACGCGTCCGTCTGTCGCATTGAGAGGTCTGAACTCGGTCTGATCAGACGCGTCCGCTTGTCGCATTCAGAGGTCAAAACATATTCACTATAAGTCAGAATGTTGGTAGGTGCTCTCGGTTTTCTCAACTTAAGTCGAGCTTGGAAGCTCTACGAGTTCCCCGGCGGAAACCAAGGTTGACGGTTTACCGCCGGCGCCCAGTAATTTCGGCGCGCTGGAGAGCTATTTGGCAAGAACAATCTCGACGGACCTTTTGCTGACTTTTGGTCGGTTGAAAATTTTGTTCTCGAAATTTGACCATTCGTTAGAGCTCTAGTATTTTTTCCCATGATATTCGATCTTATTCCCGCTCGCCATCTTGATCTCAGCTCGATCGGGTAACTTTGAAGGCCAAAAAGCAGGGGGGCGGGAACGGCCGTTTCGAGTCATCTTAATACGCGCTGTCGGTATTTTTAACTTAACTCGAGCTGTAGGGCAGCTACAGTGTTGGTAAGTACACGTATCGCTCTCAGAATGATCAGGCGCGTTCGCCTGTTGAATCCAGAGGTCTGAACTCGGTCTGCTAGCGGAGCTAGGTCCGCAAACCTATTCGTAATATTCGAGTCATCTTGACACGTGTTATCGGTATTTTGTACTTAATTCGAGCTGTAGGGCAGCTACCGTGCCGGTAAGCACAGCTATCGTACTCAGAATCATCAGGCGCGTTCGGCTGTGCGAACCAGAGGTCTGAACTCGGTCTGCTACCCGAGCCAGGTCCGCACACCTATTCGTATTATTCGAATTATTTTGACAGGCGCTCTCGGTTTCCTGCACATAACTCGAGCTGTAGGACAGCTACAGGGCTGATAGTTACAGAAACCGATTCAGAATCATCAGTTGCGTTTGTCTGTCGAATCCAGAGCTCTGAACTGCGCAATCCAGAATCACGAAACTGTTCGTATTCTTCCAGTCATCTTGAGAGCTACTGTCGGCGTTCTGCACTTAACTCGGGCTGTAGGGAGGCTGCAGGGCGGGTAATCACATGAATCGATTCGGAGACATCAGACGCGTCCGTCTGTCGCATTCAGAGTCTTAGACTGAAAAACTATTCGTTCTCTGCATTTTTTTTCGACATTATATGTTGTCAGGAAGCTCTACGAGTCCCCCGGCGGTAACAAAGGTTGACGGTTTACCGCCGGCGCCCAGTAATTCCGGCGCGCCGGAGAGCTAGTTGGCAAGAAAAATCTCGACGGACCTTTTGGTGACTTTTGGTCGGTTGAAAATTTTGTTCTCGAAATTTGACAATTCGTTTGAGCTCTAGATTTTTTCCCATGATATTCGATCTTATTCCCGCTCGCCATCTTGATCTCAGCTCGATCGGGTAACTTTAAAGGCCAAAAAGCAGGCAGGCGGGAACGGCCGTTTCGAGTCATCTTGATACGCGCTGTCGGTTTTCTCAAGATAACTCGAGCTTCAGGACAACTACAGAGCTGGTCAGCACAGCTAATGCATTCAGAATGACGAGTCATTGTAGCAGACGCTCTCGGTTTTTCGTACTTAACTCGATCTGTAGGGCAGCCACAGAGCTGATAATCACAGAATTCGATTGAGAATTATCAGGCGCGCTCGTCTGTTGAATCAAGAGCTCTGAACTCGGCCTGCTTCCCGAGCTAGGTTCGCGAACCTATTGGTATTGTTCGAGTCATCTTGAGAAGTGCTCTCGGTTTTCTGTATTTAAATCGTGCTGGGGGAGGGCTACAGTGCTGCTGGTCACAGGAATCGATTTCGAAACATCAGGCGCGTCCGTTCGTCGAACCGAGAGCTCGGAACTCGGTCTGCTGCTCGAACGAGATTCGCGAAACTGTTGTATTATTCGAGTCATCCTGAGAGGTACTCTCGGTTTTCTGCACTTAACTCAGGCTGTATGGGGGGGCTGCAGAGCTGGTAATCACAGGAATCGATCCGCAGACATCAGACGCGTCCGCCTGTCGCATGCAGAGGTCTGAACTCGGTTTCATACTCGAGCTCGATTGGAAAACTGTTCGTTTGTTTGTTAGAGTCATCTTGAGAGGTCTAGAATCGCTCGGGCTGAAAAACTAGTCGTTCTCTGAATTTCTTTTCCACATTATACACTGTCAGGAAGCTCTAGGGAAAGATGAAAAAAAAGAGGGGGAGGGAGAGGGAAGGGGGGGAAAAAAAAAAAAAGTCCCCCGCGTAAGAAAGTTTGACTGTTTTACCGCCGGCGCCCAGTTCCGGCGCGGGTAGCGGTAGAGCTTCCTTAAGCAAGTTATTGCTGGAAGCTTAAGAGTAATTCCGGGGAGCTGGAGAGCTAGTTGGCAACAAAAATCTCGACGACCTTTTGGTGACTTTTGGTCGGTTGAAATTTTCGTTCTCAAAATTTGACCATTCGTTAGAGCTCTAGTATTTTTTCTCATGATATTCGATCTTATTCCCGCTCGCCATCTTGATCTCAGCTCGATCGGGTAACTTTTACTGCCAGTAAAACAAAGCGTCCCCGGACTGAGAACCGTTTCGAGTCATCTAGATAACGCAGCTGGGGGGGGGTCGGTATTTTGTACTTAACTCGGAGCTGATTCAGCTACAGTCTGTAAGCACAGCATAGCCCCAGAATCATGAGGCGCGTTCGACTGTTGAGCAGACGTTTCTGAAACCTTGAGCGTAAGCGAGCTGGGTCCGCAATCCTATCGTATTATTCGAGTCATCTTGATACGCGTTGTCGGTATTTTGTACTTAACTCGAGCTGTAGGACAGCTACAGAGCTGGTAAGCACAGCTATCGCACTCAGAATCATCAGGCACGTTCGCCTGTTGAATCCATAGGTCTGAACTCGGTCTGCTAGCCGAGCTAGGTCCGCAAACCTATTCGTATTATTCGAGTTAACTTGATACGCGTGGTGGGTATTTTGTACTTAATTCGAGCTGCAGGGCCGCTACAGTGCTGGTAAGCACACCTATCGCACTAAGAAAGATCATGCGCGTTCGCCTGTTGAATCCATAGGTCTCAACTCGGTCTGCTAGCCGAGCTAGGTCCGCAAATCTATTCGTATTATTCGAGTCATCTTGACAAACGCTCTCGGTATTTTCTGTACTGAACTCGAGCTGTAGGCAGCTACAGAGCCTACAGTCACAGAAATCGATTGATAATTATCGGGCGCGTTTGTCTGTCGTATCGAGAGCTCTGAACTCGGCCTGCTGCCCGAGCTAGGTTCGCGAAACTATTCGTATTGTCTGAATCATCGTGAACAGTGCTCTCAATTTTCTGCACTCAACTCGTGCTGGGGGGGGGGCTACAGTGCTGCGGGTCATAGAAATCGATTTGCACACATCAGGCGCGTTCGTTGGTCGATTCGAGAGCTCAGAACTTGGTCTGCTGTTCGAAACAGGTCCGCGAAACTATTGTATTATTCGAGTCATCCTGAGAGATGCTGTCGGTTTTCTGCACTTAACTCGGGCTGTAGGGGGGCTGCAGGGCTGGTAATCACATGAGTCGATTCGCAGACATCAGACGCGTACGCCTGTCGCATTGAGAGGTCTGAACTCGGTCTGATACTCGAACTGGGTTGCGAAACTGTTTGTTTTTTTGTTAGAGTCATCTTGAGAGGTCTGAAATCGCTTGGGCTAAAAAACTAGTCGTTCTCTGAAATTCTTCTCCCCATTATATATTGTCAGGGAGCTCTACGAGTCCCCCGGCGGTAAGAAAGGTTGACGGTTTACCGCCGGCGCCCAGTTCCGGCGCGGGGTAGAGCTAGTTGGTCGACCCGACCAGAACGGACAATGTGACAACTTTTGGGTGATTTTTCCCGGATAGCTCCTTGGAGAGCTAAGGGTTTCAGAGAAGAAGCCGGAGGTGGGTGGTGAGGGGGGCACGCCCACGCTCGCCGGTCCACGCTCGTCGGAGAAACTCGCCGGAGTTCGCAGCGGGTCCGGGAGCGTGGCCTCCTAGCGTTTCCCAATACGCGTGGCTCCAGGGTGCGCGAAGCGCTTCGGCAGAGCTTCGGAAGAGCTTCGGCAGTTCTTCCAGGCTCCCAGGCAGATCTTCCTTTCGCGCTGTGCAGGGCTCCACGCAACGTCAACGGCGCCCCTGCAAGCGTCTCCTGCGAGGTTTCCAGCGTCCCGCGCATCGTTTCAGGCGGCCTGGCAGAGGTCCCCGTGCGGCATTCCGCGCTTGGCTTCGCTATCCGGGTTTTGGATGCTTACAATGCAAGTATTTGAAAGATATTTTACCATTCATTTTAAGCAAGCAGATTTTTCGCACCTGTAAACGACTATAAGGGCCTCTGCGTCTCAATGTGAGCTCTCTAGATGCACTTTTACTATCAAAACACTTGGCGCAACCAACTTTATGTCGACATGGAAAAAATCATGTTTTCTTTTTTCTGAGAAATGCTTCCAGAAGCTCTCTTTTTTAATGCTGAGCACTCCAACGCGTGCTAGCAGCTCTACGAGGTTTCCGGCGGTGACCAGGTTGACGGTTCACCGCCGGCGCCAGTTTCAGACGGCCTGGCAGAGGTCCCTGTACGGCGTTCCGCGCTTGGCTTCGCTATCCGGGTTTTGGACGCTTACAGTAATACTTCGTAGAGTACCTGGTAGAGCTCTTCGGCATCGATGAGCTAGAGGAATTCGGGCGCTGGGGTGCAGCTAGTTGGCCGACCTGGCCCCGACGGACAATGTGCGAACTTTGGGTCGGTTGGACAAACTTCGTAAGAGATTTCACATTCGTTTGAGATCTGGGTTATTTCGCGTTCGCGAATACATTCTCAGGTCTGTAGGTGTAGTTTCACTATCAAAACACTTGGCGAAACCATTTCTGGATAAAAACATAAAAAATGTTTTTCGAGTTTTCTTGGATTTTCTTCTAGAGTCTACCTGTATATGCACCGAGCAGGGCCGTGCGAGAAAAGAGCTCTACGAGGGCCCCGGCGGTAATCTGGTTGATGGTTTACCGCCGGTTCGAGTCCTTCGACAACGATGAGCTAGAGAAATTCCGCCGCGGGGTGGAGCTAGTTGTTCCCCGGAGAGCTCGCTGAGAGCTAAAGGGTTTAAGATTAGGAGCCGAACGCTGGTGGTGCCCGCCAGAAGCTTTTCCGCGGCGCCCGACGGTCGCCGCAAAAGCTCCGGCCGGCAACGGGTCCGGAGGGGGTTCTGGCAAGCTTCCACACGTGTCTGCGTGCGTGAAGGCACGCATGGACGTGTTTGCAGCGTTTCAACTACGCTGCAGGAAGCCCCCCTGCAGCTCTCCAGGCAAGGTCTCTTCGCTCTTTGTTTTTTGGCCCCTACCAAGTTTGACTCGACCAGAAAGGACAAAGTGGTGTTTTGGTTTGTTTGCATTTTTTTGAAAGATATTTGCCAATTTATTTTGCAGAAGCAGACTCTTTGCATTATCAAACACTTGAAGCCATCATCTTCATGTCGACACGAAAAAATAAATTTTCCTCTCTTCGCAGAATGCTTTTAGAAGCTCTCTTTTTCGACTCTGAGCACTCTTACGCGAAAGGAGCTCTATGAGGTTCGGCGGTGACAAGATGACGGTTAGCGCCGGCGCCAGTTTCACAATTCATTTTGAGATATCAAAACACTTGGAGTAACCATCTTCATGTCGACACGAAAAAAATATTTTTCACTCTTTTCGAGAACTGCTCCCAGAAGCTCTCTCTTCCGACTCTGAGCACTCTTACGCGTGAAATGAGCTCTACGAGCCGGCGGTAACCAGGTCGGTCACCGCCGGCGCTAGAGCTCTTCGGCAAAGAGTTAAGAGCAATTCGGGTGCAGGGTTGAGCTAGTTGGCCGGCCCGACAAAAAGAGAGCATGTGGTAACCTGGAATCGGTGTTTTGTTTATTTTTATGCAAATTTGTTAAGTTTGTTTTTAGAAGTGATCCCTGTAGTAAGCTATGTTGATTTGCTGGTAGATTTTTTATGGCTCTAGGTGCACAATTACTATCAAAACACTGGAGGAATCCACTGTATGAAACCGAAAAATCGTCCTTCTTCGAAATGTTCGGCTCTCGCTTCAGAAGCTTCTTTCACGTCTTCGAAGAAGCGCTATGTAATAAGAGAGCTCTATGAGTGCTCGGCGGTAACTTCGTTCACGGTTTACCGCCGGTTTTCAGCGGAGCACTTCGCCATCGATGAGCGAGAGAAATTCCGGCGCGGGGCGGAGCTAGTTGGTCGACCCGGCCAGAAAGGACAATGTTTTGAAAGATATTTGACGATTTATTTGAAAAAACAGATTTTTCGCACCTGTAGACGGCTATGAGGGCTTATCTGTCTTAGTATGAGCTCTGCCGGCGCACTTCTATTATCAAAAGACTTGGCAGGACCAACCCCATGTCACGGAAAAAAATATTTTTTCTCTTTTTCGAGACATACTTCCAGAAGATCTCTCTTTCGAATGAGCACTCTTACGGGTGAAATGAGCTCTACGAGGTTCCCGGCCTCAACCAGGTTGACGGTTCCATTTTGATGACTTTTGGTCGATTGAAAATTCGGTTCTCGAAATTCAACTATTCGTTTTTTTTTCTCCGTGATATTTGATCTTATTCCCGCTCGCCATCTTGATCTCAGCTCGATCGGGTTTTTTTTACTATCAAAAAGCACTGCGGCGGGATCGCCCGTTTCGGGTCAGCTTGTCACGCGGTGACGGTTTTCTCAAGATAACTCGAGGTTCGAGCTTGTAAGCACAGCTAATCGATTCAGAATAATCAGGCGCGTTCGCCTCTTGAATCCAGAGGTCTGAACTCGGTCTGCTAGCCGAGCTAGGTTCGCAAACGTATTCGTATTATTCGAGTTATCTTGAGAGACGCTATGGGTTTTCTGTACTTAAGTCGAGCGAAAGGACAGTACAGAGCTGATACGTACAGAATCTGATTCACAGAATCTGATTCACAATCATCAGTGGCCCTTGTCTGTTGACTCCAGAGCTCTGAACTCGGTCTGCTGCCCGATGTAGAATCGCAAGCACTATTCGTATTGTTCGAGTTATCTTGGGAGATGCTGTTGGTTCTCTGCACTTTACTCGGGCTGTAGGGCAGCTGCATGGCTGGTAATCACTAGAATCGATTCGGAGACATCAGGCGCGTCCGCCTTTCGAATCCAGAGCTTCGAACTCTGTCTGCTGCCCGAACTAGGTCTGCGAACATATTCGCATTGTTCGAGTCATCCTGACAGGTGCTGTCGGTTTCCTGCACTTAACTCGGGCTGTAGGGGGGCTGTTGGGCTGGTAATCACAGGAGTCGATTCGCAGACATCAGACGCGTCCACCTGTCGCATGCAGAGGTCTGAACTCGGTCTGACACTCGAGCTAGGTTTGCCAAACTATTCGCATTATTCGAGTCATCTTGAGCGGTGCTGTCGATTTTCGCACGTAACTCGGGCTGCAGGAGAGCTACAGAGCTCGTACAGAAGAATCCAGAAGCATCGGGGGCGTTCGGCTGTTGCATCTGAGAGGTTTGAACTTGCTTGGGCTGAAAAACTACTTTTCTCTGTTATTTGTTTCTACATTATATTGTCAGGAAGCTCTACGAGTCCCCCGGCGGTAACAAAGGTTGACGGTTTACCGCCGGCGCCCAGTTATTGCTGGAAGCTAAGAGTAATTCCGGCGCGCTGGAGAGCTATTTGGCTCGAAAAATCTCGACGGAACTTTTGCTGACTTTTGGTCGGTTGAAAATTTTGTTCTCGAAATTTGAACATTCGTTAGAGCTCTAGTATTTTTTCTGTGATATTCGATCTCATTCCCGCTCGCCATCTCGATCTCAGCTCGATCGGGTGAATATTACTATCGAAAGCCTGTGGCGGGATCGGCCGTTGCGCGTCATCTTGATACGCGCTGACGGTTTTCTGAACATAACTCGAGCTTCAGGACAGCCACAGAGCTGGTGAGCACAGCTCATCGATGTAGAATGATTAGGCGCGTTCGCCTGTTGAATCCAGAGGTCTGAACTCGGTCTGTTATCCGAGCTAGGTCCGCAAACCTATTCGTATTATTCGAGTCATCTTGACAGACACTCTCGGTTTTCCGTACTTAACTCGAGCTGTAGGACAGCTACAGAGCTGATATTTACAGAAACCGATTCAGAATCATCAGTTGCGTTTGTGTGTCGAAGCCAGAGCTCTGAACTCGGTCTGCTGCCCGATCTAGAATCGCGAAATTATTCGAATTGGTCGATTCATCTAGAAAAGTGCTCTCGGTTTTCTTCACTCAACTCGCGCTGAGGGGGGCTACAGTGCTGGTGGTCACAGGAATCGATTTGAAGACATCAGGCGCGTCCGCCTGTCGAATCCAGAGCTCGGAACTCGGTCTGCTGCCCGAATTAGGTCTGCGAAACTACTGTATTCTTCGAGTCATCCTGAGAGGTGCTATCGGTTTTCTGCGCTTAACTCGGGCTGTAGGGGGGCTGCAGGGCTGGTAATGACAGTATCCGATTCGCAGACATCAGACGCGTCCGCCAGTCGCATTCAGAGGTCAAAAAATATTCACTATGAGTCGGAATAACTCGTAGAGCTTCCCTTAGCAAGTAATTGCTGGAAGCTAAGAGTAATTCCGGCGCGCTGGAGAGCTAGTTGGCTCGAAAAATCTCGACGGAACTTTTGCTGACTTTTGGTCGGTTGAAAATTTTGTTCTCGAAATTTGAACTCTAGTAAATTTTCTGTGATATTCGATCTTATCCCGCTCGCCATCTTGATCTCAGCTCGATCGGGTGAATTTTCCTCTCGAAAAGCCCTGTGGCGGGATCGGCCGTTTCGCGTCATCTTGATACGCGCTGACGGTTTTCTGAACATAACTCGAGCTTCAGGACAGCTACAGAGCTGGTAAACACAGCTAATCGATGTAGAATTATCAGACGCGTTCGCTTGTTGAATCCAGAGGTCTGAGCTCGGTCTGTTACCCGAGCTAGGTCCGCAAACCTATTCGTATTATTCGAGTCATCTTGACAGAAACTCTCGGTTTTCCGTACTTAACTCGAGCTGTAGGACAGCTACAGAGATGATATTTACACCGATTCAGAATCATCAGTTGCGTTTGTCTGTCGAATCCAGAGCTCTGAACTCGGTCTGCTGCCCGATCTAGAATCGCGAAACTGTTCGTATTGGGCGATTCATTTTAAAAATGGCTCTCGGTTTTCTTCACTCAACTCGCGCTGAGGGGGGCTACAGTGCTGGTGGTCACAGGAATCGATTTGAAGACATCAGGCGCGTCCGTCTGTCGAATCCAGAGCTCGGAACTCGGTCTGCTGCCCGAATTAGGTCTGCGAAACTACTGTATTGTTCGAGTCATCCTGAGAGGTGCTATCGGTTTTCTGCGCTTAACTCGGGCTGTAGGGGGGCTGCAGGGCTGGTAATGACAGGAGTCGATTCGCAGACATCAGACGCGTCCGCCTGTCGCATTCAGAGGTCAAAAAATATTCACTATGAATGTTGGTAGATGCTGTCGGTTTTCTCAACTTAAGTCGAGCTAGGAAGCTCTACGAGTCTCCCGGCGGTAACCAAGTTTGACGGTTTACCGCCGGCGCCCAGTAGGCCGACCCGACCGTAAGAGACAATGTGTTAACTTTGGGTCGGTTTTTCAATCTTTGCGCGAAATTTCGAAATTCGTTGTTAGAACTGGTATTTTTCTCACCTGTAGTGAGTTATGCCGCGTCTGCCACTTAAATTCTCAGGTCCGTAGCTGCAATATTACTATCAAAAGACTTGCTGGAATCGACGGCCGCTTCGAGTCATCCTGACACGCGTTGACGGTTTTCTGTACTTATCTCGAGATTTAGGACAGCTACAGAGCTGATGCTTACAGAAACTGATTCAGAATCTTGAAGCGCGTTCGTCTCTCCCATCGAGAGCTCTGAACTCGGTCTGCTGCTCGAGCTAGGTCCGCAAATCTATCGTAATCTTCGAGTCATTTTGACAAGTGTTGTTGGTTTTCTGCACTTAACTCACGATCTAGAATCGCTACAGAGTTGGTGCGCACATGATAGGATTCTGTATCATTAGGCGCGTCCGTCTGTTGCATCGAGCGGTCTGAACTCGGTCTGCTACCCGAGCTAGGTGCGCAAAACTATTCGTATTCTTCAAGTTCTCTTTGCAGGCGCTGTCGGTCTTCTGTACTTAACTGAAGCTGTAGCAGAGTTGCAGAGCTAGGACGCACGGAAACTGATCCAGAATCATCAGGGGCGTTCGGCTGGAGCATCTAGAGCTCTGAACACAGTCTGCTACCCGAGCTAGGTCCGCAACACTATTCGTATGCGACCAATTTTTGTTGGAACTCAAGGTGTTTTTTCTACTTAACTCGAGCTCGAGATGAGCTTGAGAGCTCTTTCGCATAGAAATCTAGAAGAAAACTCCCTCAATGTGTACCGGGTAGCCCCGCGCGAGAAAAGAGCTCTACGAGGCTCCCGGTGGTAACCTGGTTGACGTTTTACCGCCGGCTCCCAGTAATTCCGGGGCGCTGGAGAGCTAGTTGGCAAGAGAAATCTCGACGGACCTTTTGGTGACTTTTGGTCGGTTGAAAATTTTGTTCTCGAAATTCAACAATTCGTCTGAGCTCTAATATTTTTTCCCGTGATATTCGATCTCATTCCCGCTCGCCATCTTGATGTCAGCTCGATCGGGTACCTTTTACTGCCCAAAAGCACTCCGGCGGGATCGGCCGTTTCGAGTCATCTTGATACGCGCTGTCGGTTTTCTCAAGATTACTCGAGCTTCAGGACAGCTACAGAGCTGGTAAGCACAGCTAATCGATTCAGAATGATTAGGCGCGTTCGCCTGTTGAATCTAGAGGTCTGAACTCGGTCTGCTAGCCGAACTAGGTCCGCAAACCTATTCGTATTATTCGAGTCATCGTAGCAGACACTCTCGGTTTTCTGTACTTAACTCGAGCTGTAGGGCAGTTAGAGAGCTCATAGTTACAGAAATCGATTGGGAATCATCAGGCACGTTCGTTCGTCTGTTCAATCGAGAGCTCTGAACTCGGCCTGCTGCCCGAGCTAGGTCCGCGAAACTATTCGTACTGTTCGAGTCATCTAGAGAAGTGCTCTCGGTTTTCTGCACTTAACTCGTGCTGGGGGAGAGCTACAGTGCTGCTGGTCACAGAAATCGATTTGGAGACATCAGGCGCGTCCGTCTGTCGAACCGAGAGCTCGGAACTCGGTCTGCTGCTCGAACTAGCTCCGCGAAACTATTGTATTATTCAAGTCATCCTGAGCTGCTGTCGGTTTCTGCACTTAACTCGGGCTGTAGGGGGGCTGCAGGGCTGGTAATCACAGGAGTCGATTCACAGACATCAGACGCGTCCGCCTGTCGCATTCAGAGGTCTGAACTCGGTTTGAGACTCGAGCTGGGTTCCAAACTGTTCGTTTTTTTTGCCAGAGTCATCTTGAGAGGTCTGGCTTGGGCTGAAATTCTCTGTAATTTTTTCCACATTATATACTGTCAGGAAGCTCTACGAGTCCCCCGGCGGTAACAAAGGTTGACGGTTTACCGCCGGCGCCGAGTCGGCCAACCCGGCCCAGGCGGACGATGTGGTGACCTCGGGTCGGTTTTTCAAAGATAGCGAGAGATTTTGAAATTCGTTTTAAGAATTCGAATTTTTATTCTATGCAGTGAATCATGGCGCTTCCGATGGTGCAATCCTCAGGGCTCTAGCTGCATTATTTCGATCAAAAGAGCAGGGGGAACCAACATTGTCTAACACCGAATACAACATGTCTTTGTTTGGTGGAGAAGCGATTTGCTACTCTTATCTGGGATCGAACTTGGTTTATTGAGAGCTCTACGAGGATTCCGGCGGTAACCTGGTCGACGGTTTACCGCCGGCTCCCAGTAATTCCGGCGCGCTGGAGAGCTAGTTGGCTCGAAAAATCTCGACGGAACTTTTGGTGACTTTTGCTCAGTTGAAAATTATGTTCTGAAAATTTGAACATTCGTTAGAGCTCTAGTATTCCTTCACGTGATATTCGATCTCATTCCCGCTCGCCATCTTGATCTGAACTCGATCGGGTGAATGTTACTATCGAAAAGCACTGTGGCGGGATCGACAGTTTTGAGTCATCTTGATACGCGCTGACGGTTTTCTGAACATAACTCGAGCTTCAGGACAGCTACAGAGCTGGTAAGCACAGCTAATCGATGTAGAATGATTAGGCGCGTTCGCCTGTTGAATCTAGAGGTCTGAACTCGGTCTGTTAGCCGAGCCAGGTCCGCAAACCTATTCGTATGATTCGAGTCATCTTGACAGGAACTCTCGGTTTTCTGTACTTAACTCGAGCTGTAGGTCAGCTACAGAGCTGATATTTACAGACCGATTCAGAATCATCAGTTGCGTTTGTCTGTCGAATCCAGAGCTCTGAACTCGGTCTGCTGCCCGATCTAGAATCGCGAAACTATTCGTATTGTTCGAGTCATCTTGAGAAGTGCTCTCGCTTTACTCAACTCGCGCTGAGGGGGGCTACAGTGCTGGTGGTCACAGGAATCGATTTGAAGACATCAGGCGCGTCCGCCTTTCGAATCCAGAGCCCGGAACTCGGTCTGCTGCCCAAATTAGGTCTGCGAAACTATTGTATTCTTCGAGTCATCCTGAGAGGTGCTGTCGGTTGTCTGCACTTAACTCAGGCTGTAGGGGGCCGTAGGGCTGGTAATGACAGGAGTCGATTCGCAGACATCAGACGCGTCCGCCTGTCGCATTCAGAGGTCAAAAATATTCACTATGAATCGGAATGTTGGTAGGTGCTGTCGGTTTTCTCAACTTAAGTCGAGCTAGGAAGCTCTACGAGTCTCCCGGCGGTAACCAAGGTTGACGGTTTACCGCCGGCGCCCAGTGCGTGTCCTCTTTGCTCTTCGGGTTTTGGACGCTACCAAGTGGACGCTACCAAGTGCGCTGTCGGTTTTCTCAAGATAACTCGAGCTTCAGGACAGCTACAGAGCTGATAAGCACAGCTAATCGTTTCAGAATGATCAGGCGCGTATGCCTGTTCAACCCAGAGGTCTGAACTCGGTCTGCTAGCCGAGCTAGGTCCGCAAACCCATTCGTATTATTCGAGTCATGTTGACAGACGCTCTCGGTTTTCTGTTTAACTCGAGCTACAGGACAGCTACAGAGCTGATGCGTACAGAATCTGATTCAGAATCATCAGCGGCCGTTGTCTGTTGAATCCAGAGCTCCGATCTCGGTCTGCTGCCCGATCTAAAGTTGCGAGGTTATTCGTATTTCGAGTCATCTTGAGAGATGCTGTCGGTTCTCTGCACTTAACTCGGGCTGTAGGGGGGCTGCATGGCTGGTAATCATTGGAATCGATTCTGAGACACCAGGCGCGTCCGTCTTTCGAATGCAGAGCTACGAAATCTGTCTTCTGCCCGAACTAGGTCCGCGAAACTATTTGTATTGTTCGAGTCATCCTGAGAGGTGCTGTCGGTTTCCTGCACTTAACTCGGGCTGTAGGGGGGGCTGCAGGGCTGGTAATCACAGGAATCGATTTAGAGCCATCAGACGCGTCCGCCTGTCGCATGCAGAGGTCTGAACTCGGTCTGATACTCGAGCTAGGTTTGCGAAACTATTCGTATTGTTCGAGTCATCTTGAGAGGTGCTGTCGATTTACGCACGTAACTCGGGCTGTAGAAGAGCTGCAGAGCTCGTACAGAAGACAATTCAGAAGCATCGGGGGCGTTCGGCTGTTGCATCCGAGAGGTCTAAAATTGCTTGGGGTGAACAATTATTTTTTCTGTGTAATTCTTTTCGACATTATATGTTGTCAGGAAGCTCTGCGAGTCCCCCGGCGGTAACAAAGGTTGACGGTTTACCGCCGGCGCCCAGTGATAACTTTTGGGTGGTTTTGCAGTTTTTTGAAAGATATTTGACAATTCATTTTGAGAAAGCAGATTTTTCGCACCTGTAAACAACTATGAGGGCTTCTCTGTAACTGGTAGAGCTTCCCTTAGCAAGTTATTGCTGGAAGCTGACGAGAAATTCCGGGGCGCTGGAGAGCTAGTTGGCAAGAAAAATCTCGACGGACCTTTTGCTGACTTTTGGTCGGTTGGATTTTTTCTCAAAGTTCAACCATTCGTTCGAGCTCTAGTATTTTTTCCCGTGATATTCGATCTTATTCCCGCTCGCCATCTTGATCTCAGCTCGATCGGGTACCTTTTTCTGCGAAAAAGCGTCCCGGCGGGATCGGCCATTTCGAGTCATCTTGATACGCGGTGTCGGTTTTCTCAAGAGAACTCGAGCTTCAGGACAGCTACAGAGCTGGTAAGCACAGCTAATCGACTCAGAATGATCAGGCGCGTTCGCCTGTTGAACCCAGAGGTCTGAACTCGGTCTGCTAGCCGAGCTAGGTCCGCAAACCTATTCGTATTATTCGAGTCATCTTGACAGACGCTCTTGGTTTTCTGTACTTAACTCGAGCTATAGGACAGCTACAGAGCTGATGCGTACAGAATATGATCCAGAATCATCAGTGGCTGTTGTCTGTTGAATCCAGAGCTCTGCACTCGGTCTGCTGCCCGATCTAGAATCGCGAAACTATTCGTATTGTTCGAGTGATCTTGAGAGATGCTGTCGGTTCTCTGCACTTAACTCGGGCTGTAGGGGGGCTGCATGGCTGGTAATCACTGGAATCCCTTCCGAGACATCAGGCGCGCCCGCTTGTCGAATCCAGAGCTCCGAACTCTGTCTGCTGCCCGAACTAGGTCCGCAAAACTATTCGTATTGTTCGAGTCATCCTGAGAGGTGCTGTGGGTTTTCTGCACTTAGCTCGGGCTGTAGGGGGGCCGCAGGGCTGGTAATCACAGGAATCGATTCAGAGACATCAGACGCGTATGCAGAGGTCTGAACTCGGTCTGATACTCGAGCTAGGTTTGCCAAACTATTCGTATTGTTCGAGTCATCTTGAGAGGTGCTGTCGATTTACGTAACTCGTGCTGTAGGAGAGCTACAGAGCAATCCAGAAGCATCGGGGGCGTTCGGCTGTTGCATCCGAGAGGTCTGAAATTGCTTGGGCTGAAAAACTGTTTTTTCTGTGTCTTTTCTTCGACATTACATGTTGTCAGGAAGCTCTACGAGTCCCCCGGCGGTAACAAAGGTTGACGGTTTACCGCCGGCGCCCAGTCTTAGTATGAGCTCTGTAGGCGCACTTTTACTATCAAAACACTTGGCGGAACCATCTTCATGTCGACACGAAAAAATCAATTTTTATTTTTTTCCAGAAGCTCTCTCTTTCGACTCCGAGCACTCTTACGCGTGAAATGAGCTCTACGAGGTTCCGGCGGTGACCAGGTTGACGGTTCACCGCGGGCGCCAGTTCGGACGCGCTGGAGAGCTAGTTGGCAAGAAAACTCCCAACGGAACTTTTGGTGACTTTTGGTCGGTTGAAAATTTTGTTCTCGGAATTCAACAATTCGTTAGAGCTCTAGTATTTTTTCCCGTGATATTCGAACTTATTCCCGCTCGCCATCTTGATCTCAGCTCGATCGGGTGAATATTACTATCGAAAAGCACTGTGGCGGGATCGGCCGTTTCGAGTCATCTTGATACGCGCTGACGGTTTTCTGAACATAACTCGAGCTTTAGGACAGCTACAGAGCTGGTAAGCACAGCTAATCGATGTAGAATGATTAGGCGCGTTCGCCTGTTGAATCCAGAGGTCTGAACTCGGTCTGTTAGCCGAGCTAGGTCCGCAAACCTATTCGTATTATTCGAGTCATCTTGACAGGAACTCTCGGTTTTCTGTACTTAACTCGAGCTGTAGGACAGCTACAGAGCTGATATTTACAGAAACCGATTCAGAATCATCAGTTGCGTTTGTCTGTCGAATCCAGAGCTCTGAACTCGGTCTGCTGCCCGATCTAGAATCGCGAAACTATTCGTATTGGTCGAGTCATCTTGAGAAGTGCTCTCGGTTTTCTTCACTCAACTCGCGCTGAGGGGGGCTACAGTGCTGGTGGTCACAGGAATCGATTTGCAGACATCAGGCGCGTTCGCCTGTCGAACCCAGGCCTCGGAACTCGGTCTGCTGCCCGAATTAGGTCTGCGAAACTACTGTATTGTTCGAGTCATCCTGAGAGGTGCTGTCGGTTTTCTGCACTTAACTCGGGCTGTATGGGGGGCTGCAGAGCTGGTAATGACAGAAGTCGATTCGCAGACATCAGACGCGTCCGCCTGTCGCATTCAGAGGTAAAAAAATATTCACTATGAGTCGGAATGTTGGTAGGTGCTTTCGGTTTTCTCAACTTAAGTCGAGCTAGGAAGCTCTACGAGTCTCCCGGCGGTAACCAAGGTTGACGGTTTACCGCCGGCGCCCAGTGATAACTTTTGGGTGGTTTTGCGAAAAATTGAAGGATATTCTCTTGCACAGGGTGTCTAGAGCTCCGACCACTTTATTTCGGCACCGCACCCCCCCCCCTTCATCAGCATCATCATCATCATCCACATCATCATCATCATCATCATCATCACCATCATCCTCACCATCATCACCATCATAATCACCATCATCATCATCATCATCATCATCATCATCCACATCATCATCATCAT
Organism: Prorocentrum cordatum; assembly: GCA_963575745.1. Classification (NCBI taxonomy): domain Eukaryota; class Dinophyceae; order Prorocentrales; family Prorocentraceae; genus Prorocentrum; species Prorocentrum cordatum. The sequence continues at coordinate 146,524 of CAUYUJ010019901.1, read as the reverse complement.
GCGCCCCCTCCGTCTCAGCGCCCCCCCGCGGCTCCAGCGCC
>CAUYUJ010019901.1:94035-146383 GCA_963575745.1 Prorocentrum cordatum | reverse complement strand
CCGCTCCGCCGCTTCCCCCGCACCGTCTGAGCGCTCCCCCGCGGCTCGAGCGCCCGCCCAGTGCCCCCTCCGCCCCGACAACCCCCCCCCATCCTCCGCCCCCTCCCCCACGCGTCTCAGCGCCCCCCACGGCTCCAGCGCTCGCCCAGCGCCCCCTCCGCCCCGCCCACTTTATTTCGGCGCCGCAGCCCCTCCCTGCTCCGCCCCTTCCCGGACACCGTCTCAGCGCCCCCACGGTTCCAGCGCCCGTCCAGTGCCCCGCGGCCCCAGTGCCCGGCCAATGTCTTTCCTGCCCCGGTGCGCCCCTTTCGCCCCCTCCCCCCAGTGTTCCCCGCGGCCTCAGCGGGGCCTTCTCCGCATGGTTTCCTCCCGCCCCGCCCATCTTCTTTCCGCCCTCGCGAAGTAACGCACGAGCGCCGCAAGACGCTTAGGACATCGGGGATCCGGGTCATTACGAAATTGCAATTCTGGTTGCAGCAGCAACAAGAAACTGGGGATCCGGGACATTACGAAATTACATTCCTGCTTGCATCAGCAAGTGCACAGACCCTCTACATCTCAGGGCTGTGCCCAGAATTCTCTTCGGATTTCGGCGCGGCACCGGCGCGGTGCCCGCCCGCCCTCCCCCCCCCGCCCCTCGCTGGCGCCGACAATTCGGCGATGCGTTGTAGTCAGGAGGAACAGGAGGGACGAGGGAGGGAGGAGGGAGGAAGGGAAGAAGGAGGAGGGAGGATGGAGGAGGGAGGAAGGAGGAGGCCAGACGGATGAGGACGAGGGCGGAGGGAAACGGGAGGAGAAGGAGGAGGAAGAGGAATAGGAAAAAGGAGGGGGAGGAGAAGGAGGGGGAGGAGGAGGAGGAGAGGGGCCGGGGAAGTGGAGGGAGGAGGAACGGCTAAAGCGGACGGGGCCCCTGGATGGAGTCTCACCGCAGCCGCCGACAATTGGGCGATGCGTTCTGGTGAGTCAGGAGGAGAAGGAGGAGGAAGAGGAGGAGGAGGAGGAGGAGGAGGAGGAAGAGGCAGGAGGGAAGATACAGGATGGCGGCGGAGAGGAAGGAGGAAGGAGGAAGGACGAGGGGTGAGGGAGGAGGCAGGAGGCACGAGGGAGGAGGGCGAAGGGAGGAGGGTGGGGGGGGGAGGGGCGGGCCGGAGGAGGAGGAGGAGGAGGAGGAGTGAGGAAGATGAGCAGGAGGGGGATGATTATGAGGAGGAAGGGAGAGGAAGGCGGAGAAGAGAGCAGGAGAGGGAGGCGGAGGAGGAGGAGGTGGAGAAGGAGGAGGAGGAAGAGGAGGGGGAGGAGGAGGAGAAGAAAGAGGATGGGACCGAGGGGGAGGAGGGAAAATGAGGGGAGGAGGAGGAGGGATGGCGCAGGGGTGACATATGCTTGATGACTGGTGATTGATGATGATAATGATGAGGAGGAGAAGGAGGAGGATAATTTTGATGATGGTGGTAGTGATGGTGATGGTGATGGTGATAGTCATGGTCATGGTGATGGTGATGATGATGGTACTGATGGTGATGATTATGGAGATAACGATGATGATGATGCTGATGATGATGATGATGATGATGATGACGATGATGATGATGATGATGATGATGATGGCGGGGCGCCACCGCCGCCGCCGCCGTCGTCGCCGTCGTCGTCGCCGCCGCCGCCCCGGGCCGAAAGTCTGGTCTGTGGGGGGGGCCCCCGTTCAAGTGGCGCATGGCCGGCCCCCGAGAATACACCCGACAGACTCTGCGTGCAAAGCGACTGCCTTGGACAAGCGTTCGCAACACAAGGCCGCCGCGCACTTTGCACCGCGAGCCCCCAGCAGCTGAGTCCGCTCAGTAATTTCTTCCAGCCCTCCTTGGACCCTGGAGGCCTCCCCTTGGAACCCTCTGTAGGCTTCTCGGGCGTCAGTTGGAGGCTTCCTGGGAACCCGTCAAAGGTCTTTGAAGCCATCTTGCGGGGGACGGCCCTTGGAGTCTCCTCGCGCTCGCCCTCTGGAGCCCCTCTTGCGGCCCTGTTTCGTTCACTCCTTCTGCGATGTCTGGCATCCTCTCCCCCCCCCTCCTCCTCCACATCCCCCTCCTCCCCCTTCCTTTTTGTGCAAGAGCCATGGCGCACGTGCCACTTGTTTGACAATTCATTTTGAGACAGCAGATTGTTCGCACTTGTAGTGGGTTCTGGCGCGTCCTCCAATAAATTTTCAGGCCGATAGGTGCAGTATTACTATTGAAACACTTGACGGAAACGACATTATATATAACAGAAAACGTGTTTTTGCGAGTTTTTTCCTTTCCCGCTCCAGAAGCTTTCTTCATGTGTTCCGACGATTGCTGTGCAAGAGAAGAGCTCTACGAGGTTCCCGGCGGCCCAGTACCTCGTAGAGCTCTGTGTTATCGATGAGAGGAATTCCGGCGCGGGGTGAAGCTAGTTGGCCGACCTGACCAAAAGAGACAATGTGACAATTTTGGGTGGGTTTTGCTGAGATTTGAGCAATATTTCACAATTTATTTTGAGAGAATAGATTTTCCGCACCTGTAGTGGGTTATTTCGCTTTTGCCTGTCAAATTTCCAGGTCCGTAGGTGCGAAATCACAGAAATCGATTCGGAGAGGTCAGGCGCGTCCGCCTGTCGAATCCAGAGCTCGGAACTCGGTCTGCTGCCCGAACTAGGTCCGCGAAATTATTCGTATTATTCGAGTCATCCTGAGGGGTGCTGTCGGTTTTCTGCAGCTGTAAGGGGGCTGCAGGTCTGATAATCACTGGAATCGATTCACAGACATTAGCCGCGTCCACCTGTCGCATTCAGAGCCCTGAACTCGGTCTGCTGCCCGAGCTAGTTCCGCGAAGCTATTCGTATTGTTCGAGTCATTCAGAGGTTTGTAGATTTTCTGCACTTAACTCTGGCTTTAAGGGTGCTGCAGGGCTGGTAATCACATGAACCGATTCGGAGACATCAGGCGCGTCCGCTTGTCGCATTCAGATGTCTGAACTCGGTCTGATATTCGAGTTAGATTCGCGAAACTATTTGTATTGTTCGAGCGATCTTGAGAGGTGCTGTTGATTTTGACGCGTGACTCGGGCTTTAGGAGAGCTACGAAGCTCGTGCGCACAGAAAACGATCCAGGAGCATGAGGGGCGTTTAGCTGTTGCATCGAGAGGTGTGAAATCGTTTAGGCTCAAGAACTATTCGTTCTCTGCAATTTTTTTCGACATTGTATATGCTCAGGAAGCTCTACGAGTCCCCCGGCGGTGAGAAAGGTTGACGGTTTACCGCCGGCGCCCAGTTGGCAAGAAAAATCTCGACAGACTTTTTGGTGACTTTTGGTCGGTTGAAAATGGTGTTCTCGAAATTCAACCATTCGTTAGAGCTCTAGTACCTCGTAGATCTCTTCGTTATCGATGAGCTAGAGGAATTCCGGCGCGGGGTGGAGCTAGTTGGTCGACCCGACCAGAAAGGACAATGTGACAACTTTTGGGTAGTTTTGCGGATATTTCAAAGATATTTGACCATTTATTTGAGAAAGCAGATTTTTACGCCGAGCATTGGCATATAAAGTTTGTTATCTCAGCAGCTGAGCTCTCTAGAGCCAGTTTTAGTATTAGTTCACTTCCGGGAACCGACTTCATCTTCACTCACAAAATCTCAATTTGACGTTTTTCTAGAAAAGCTCACAGAAGCTCTCCGCTTTGATCCTAAGCTTTCTTACGGGTGCAAGGAGCTCTACGTGGTTCCCGGCGGTGACCAGGTTGACGGTCCACCGCCGGCGCCAGTATTTTTTCCCGTGCTATTCGATCTTATTCCCGCTCGCCATCTTGATCTCAGCTCGATCGGGTACCTTTTACTGCCAAAAAGCACTGCGGCGGGATCGGCCGTTTCGAGTCATCTTGATACGCGCTGTCGGTATATTGAACTTTACTCGAGATACAGGACAGCTACAGCTGGTAAGCACACCTCATCGATTCAGAATGATCAGGCGCGTTCGTCTGTTGAATCCAGAGGTCTGAACTCGGTCTGCTAGCCGAGCTAGGTCCGCAAACCTATTCGTATTATTCGAGTCATCTTGACAGGCGCTCTCGGTTTTCTGTACTTAACTCGAGCTATAGGACAGCTAGCTGATACTTACAGAAATCGATTCAGAATCATCAGTCGCGTTTGTCTGTTGAATCCAGAGCTCTGAACTCGGTCTGCTGCCCGATCCAGAATCGCGAAACTGTTCGTATTGTTCGAATCATCTTGAGAGGTGCTGTCGGATTTCTGCACTCAACTCGGGCTATAGGGGGGCTACACTGCTGGTAGTGACAGCAATCGATTTGGAGACATCAGCCGCGTCCGCCTGTGGAATCCAGAGCTCGGAACTCGGTCTGCTGCCCGAACTCGGTCCGCGAAACTGTTCGTATTGTTCGAGTCATCCTGAAAGATGCTGTCGGCTTTCTGCACTTAACTCGGGCTGTAGGGGGGCTGCAGGGCTGGTAATCACAGGAATCGATTCGGAGACATCAGACGCGTCCGCCTGTCGCATGCAGAGGTCTGAACTCGGTCTGATACTCGAGCTGGGTTTGCTTAACTATTCGTTTTGTTCGAGTTATCTTGAGAGGTGCTGTCGATTAACGCACGTAACTCGGGCTGTAGGAGAGCTACAGAGCTCGTGCAGAAAATGCTCCAGAAGCATCGGGGGGCGTTCGGCTGTTGCATCGAGAGGTCTGAAATCGCTTGCATCGCGTGGCGACATTATACAGTGTCAGGAAGCTCTACGAGTCCCCCAGCGGTAAGAAAGGTTTACGGTTTACCGCCGGCGCCCAGTACCTCGTAGAGCTCTTCGTCATCGATGAGCTAGAGGAATTCCCGGAGAGCTCTCTGAGAGCTAGACGGTTTAAAATTAGAAATCGGACGGTGGTGTGCCTGCCAGCAGCTCCTCCATGGCGCTCCACGTTCCCCGCAGAAAGTTGCCCGTGCCGGCAGCGGGTTCGGGGGCGCTGTCCACGTGCCTCGTAGAGCTCGTCGGCATCGATGAGCTAGAGGAATTCCGGCGCGGGGTGGAGCTAGTTGGTCGACCCGACCAGAAAGGACAATGTGACAACTTTTCGGTGGTTTTGCGAATATTTGAAAGATATTTGGCCATTTATTTTGAGAAAGCAGATTTTTCGCACCTTTAAAAGGTTATGAGGGCCTCTGCGTCTTAATATGAGCTCTCTAGCCGCACTTTTACTACCAAAACACTTGGAGCAACCAACTTCATTTCGACATGAAAAAAATCAATGTTCAATGTTTCGAGAGATGCCTCCAGAAGCTCCTTCTTTCGACTCTGAGCTCTCCCACGCGTAAACGGAGCTCTACGAGGTTTCCGGCGGTGACCAGGTTGACGGTTCACCGCCGGCGCCAGTGTGTCTGCACACGTGCAGGCACGTGTGGAAGCGTTCCTGGCAGCCCTTCAGAATCGCTGCAGGGGAGCTCTCCAAGAGTCCCCCTCCCTGACGGTCTCTTCGCTCTCCGGGTTTTGGACGCTGCCAAGTGCCTCGTGGGGCTCTTCGTCGTCGATGAGCTCGAGGAATTCCGGCGCGGGTTTGGAGCTAGTTGGTCGACCCGACCAGAAAGGACAATGTGACAACTCTTCGGTTGTTTTGCGAATATTTGAAAGATATTTGACCATTTATTTTGAGAAAACAGATTTTTCGCACCTGTAAAGGTTATCAGGGCCTCTGCGTCTTAATATGAGCTCTCTAGGCGCACTTTTACTACCAAAACACTTGGAGCAACCAACTTTGTTTCGACATGAAAAAAATGAATGGATTTTTTTCGAGAAATGCCTCGAGAAGCTCTCTCTTCCGACTCTGAGCTCTCTCACGCGTGAGCGGAACTCTACGAGGTTCCCGGCGGTGACCAGGTTGACGGTTCACCGCCGGCGCCATTCCGGCGCGGGGTGGAGCTAGTTGGACCACCCGGCCAGAAAGGACAAATTGGTGTCTTTTGGTCGGTTTTCAAAAAATTTGAAAGATATTTAACCATTTATATTCAGAAAGCAGTTTTTTCCGCGTCGCACTGGCATATTAACTCCTCTCTGGAAGCAGCTCAGCTCTCCCGATGCATTTTCTTATGAGTTGACTTCCAGGAACTGAGCGAATATGAATATCGTAAAAATCGGAAATTAAGATTTGCGAAAAATCTTCATTTTTGAATTCTACTTCGATTCTAAGCAATCTCACAAGTGTAAGGTGCTCTACGAGGTTCCCGGCGGTGACCAGGTTGACGGTTCACCGCCGGCGCCAGTACCTCGTAGAGCTCTTCGGCATCGATGAGCTCGAGAAATTCCGGCGCGGGGTGGAGCTAGTTGCCCGACCTGGCCAGAAAGGACAAAGTGTACCTCGTAGAACTCTTCGGCATCGATAAGCTAGAGGAATTCCGGCGCGGGGTGGAGCTAGTTGGCCGACCCGACGAGAAAGGACAAAGTGTTAACTTCTCGATTTTGCCAAGATTCGAGAGATATTTGACCATTCATTTTGAGAAAGCAGATTTTTCGCACCTGTGAAAGGTTATCAGGGCCTCTTCGTCTTAATATGAGCTCTGTAGGCGCACTTTACTATTAAAACACTTGGGGGAACCAACTTCATGTCGACATGAAAAAAATCAATCTTGATTTTTTCGAGAAATGCCTCCAGAAACCTTCTCTTCCGACTCTGAGCGCTCTCGCGCGTGAAAGGAGCTCTACGAGGTTCCCAGCGGTGACCAGGTTGACGGTTCACCGCCGGTGCCATTAGCTTTTGGTCGGTTTTGCCAAGATTTGAGAGATATTTGACCATTTATTTTGAGAAAGCAGATTCTTTCCACCTGTAAACAACTACAACCCCCTGGATTAAAGTGGAGACCGCAGGGGCCGAGGTAGACGTGGTTTGCCTCCCGTTAGGCAGCGGGGCCCCGGGACAATGTTGGATTTGTTGCCAATTCCGGAGTTTCCGGTGCCTCCATCGTCCCTTTTAATAGTATAAAGGCCAAATGGGGCTCCGACCGGAAAGTGGGATTCTGCCTAGGACTTCCTCAAAAAAAGTTGCCGGTCGCCTTCCAGGGCAACCGGAAATTCTGCCATGCCACCGGAAAGTGGCGATTCCGCGTGGGACTTCCTCAGAAAAATATTCCGGTCCCTTTTGAGGCCGCCAGACAGTGGCGATTCCGCGTGGGACTTCCTCAAAAAAATATTCCGGTCCCTTTTGAGGCCGCCAGACAGTGGCGATTTCGCGTGGGACTTCCTCACATATTACTTTTTGTCGCATCTCATGCCGCCAGAAAACGACGATTTCGCCTGAGATTTCCTGACATTCGAGTTTCTGGTCTCATGTACGCTCACACAGACGCCGCGGGCCTATTCCTCTTCCCACTCTCTCCTCTTATCATCACAGTATTGGATTGTTCCGTGTCGCATACTCTCCGTGCAAGTCAGATTCCAGTTGCCACAGCCTCGCGCGCGCGGTCCTATCTGCGCCTGGGCGGATGTCCGCAGGGATGGCCGTTGCATCGTTCGGTTCACAGTTTTGTCTTGGAGTCATCTTGAGGCCATCTTGAGGTCGCGTCGGGTCGCAGGCCCCCCTGTGGGAGGTTCGATCCCAGGGTCATTTTGGGGCGACGCGGTTGACCCAGGATGTACGGTCCAGAATCGACGATCCAGGATCGATGATCGAGGATACACGATCGATGACCCAGGACCGACTGTGGAAGAGCGAACCCATATCGATCGGAAACGAGGCTTTGGGTTCCACGGCCGATCAAAGTTCGACAACCACCTAGCGATTGAGGGTCGGAGATCGAGGGTCGAGGATCCAGGGCCGTTCGGACATCGAGGAGCCAGGATCGAGCGGCCACGATCCGTCGAAGTTCGACGCTGGATGGCCGATCGAAGAGCGACGATCGAGAACCGATGTTCCAGGCTTGATCGAAACTCCAGGCTCCAGAATGCCTGGCCGATCGAACATCCATGATCGAGGTTCGATCGAGGCTCGAGGATCGAGGATCGAGGGCCCCAGATACTTCGAGGGTCGAGGATAGAGGTCCGGTCGAACAGCGACCATCGACTTCCCAGGATCCAGTCCCGATCGAAAGTCGCGGCTCGAAAGCCGAACGACGGACGAAAACCAGGATGCGGTTCTTTCGGTGTAGCTCCGATCTCAACTTTTTAATCCAGGGGGTGGTATGAGGGCCTCTGCGTCTTAATATGAGCTCTGTAGGCGCATTTTTACTATCAAAACTCTTGGGGGAACCAACTTCATCTCGACATGCAAAAAATGAATGTTGAATTTTTAGAGAAATGCCTCCTGAAGCTCTCTCTTTCGACTCTGAGCACTTTACGCGTGGAGAGAGCTCTACGAGGTTCCCGGCGGTGACCAGGTTGACGGTTCACCGCCGGCGCCATTCTTCGCCTCGAATGGAGGTCAGAATTCATGGAATTTGATTGTCTCTGATATTCAATCCAAATGTTTATTCAAATTTCGATGGGCAACTCACGTTTGCACGATCACCACATTGCCAGGCTCACCTGGCCCCTTCATATATTTCATTATCGCTTGAGCCATGATGGCTCTACGGCCCGCGGTGGGCCATCAGTGCATCGGGACAGGATAAGGCCGTGCGCCCCACAGCTTCCTCAAGTGTTCCGCGCGTGTGCCATCAGAGCTGGATTCGATGGTGGTGTCTCTTTCGACGTTGAGCATTCGACTCTTGTCTTACCGCGGGTTTTCAAGCGAATTTCGGATTTCAGATCATTTGCATAAGTGATTCTGTCTCACTCATGCCATGCTTGTGTGTGTGTGTGTCGTGCGTGCGTGCTTGACTTTACATCCTCGTGAGAGTTTAGGCTTTCGGCTTTCTGATCGTTGGATCGGTGAGGTTTCGCCTGCTTCTGATGCTTCCGCCTCCTGCTACCGACTAGGCTGGAAAGCCTGCGCAGTCGACTGGAAAGACTGAAAAACCTGGTTGACGGTTTTTTCCGCCGGCTATGGTCCATCCCGGACGGACAACGTGGTGACCTGGCGTCGGTTTTCCGAAGATTTCGATTTTTTTGTTTTGAGAGCCAGTATTTTTTCATGTGTAGTGGGTTATGCTGCGTTTGTCGAATTCTCAGGTGCGTAGCTGCAATATTATTGTCAGAAAATATACTTTGCGAGTGCTCGCCGAGTTCTGAGGAGGCTTCCTTCTGACAGTGTCACTTCTTCGCGTGAAAGAGCTCTGCGAGGGTCCTGGCTGTAACCTGGTTGACGGTTTACCGATGGCTCCCATCTCTAAGTGATGGTGCCTTCCTGCTGCAAGTCGAGCTCAAGATTAGCTGAAATCTGTTTGGCGCACTACTTTCTAACAAAGGTGAGGAATGCTACGTAGAGCTCTTTGGCATCGACGAGCTAGAGGAATTGTGGCGCGGGCTGGAGCTAGTTGGCCCAGCCCGGGCGGGCAATGTGGTGACCTGGCGTGGGTTTTTCGAAGTTTCTGAGAGATATGATTATTCGTTTAAGGAAACGGCATTCTCCGCACCTGTAGTGGGTTATTCTGCGTCTGCCAGTGAAATTCTCAGGTCTGTAGCTGCAGTATTATTATCAACGCATTTGGCAGAACTGACGTTGTCTAAAACCGAAAAAATACATTTTGTGAGTTTTCATGGTGACATTCTAGAACCATCTCTGTTCGTCATCTGGGCGCTGATCTGCGCGTTGAGAGCTCTACGAGGTTCCCGGCGGTAACCTGGTTGACGGTTTACCGCTGGTTCCCAGTGCTAGCTCCGAGCTGGGAAACACACGGTTGAACTTGGAGCCAGCGGTAAACCGTGAACCTTGGTTTCCGCCGGGAACTCGTAGAGTGTCCTCGATATACATGAACAGAATGCGGGCGCGGCAATCTCGCATGTCGCACGCGCGGGTGCGGCTTCATGAAGGAGGACGTGGAGTATTTGAAATCGGTTTGATATCAGAGCTTGAACCACAAAACTATTCGTACTTTTACTTCTCGTGCTCTCCCTTCTTCTTTTTTCCTTTTCCTTCACCTCCTTCATCTGCTCCTTCTCCTTTTCATCGCTTCTCGTTTTTCTCCTTGTTCTGATCTTTCTCTTTCTCATCATGATTGTTCCTCTTCTCCCCCTTCCACCACCCTCCTCCCTCCTGCTCGTCATCTTCCTCCCGTTTCCCCTTCTTCTCGTCCGCCTGCTCCTCCTTCCTCAGCCTCCTCGATCTTCTTCTCCTCCTGACTCCTTCTCCTTATCCGCGCCCCCCCTTCGTGAAACCGACCCTCGCGCGCGCGGAATGCGAGATTGCCGCGTCCGCATTCCATTCATGTACATCGAACAAGTTGCAATATTACCGTCAAAAACGTTGGCCCACCCGTCGTGCAATGCGGGCGCGGCAATCTCGCGCGCCGCGCGCGCGAGGGTGCGGTCTTATGGAGGACTGCAGGAGAAGAAGGAGTGAGGAATAAGAAGAAGATGAAGAGGGCTGAGGAAGAGAAGGATGAAGGCGAAGGAGGAGCAGAAGGAGGAGAAGGTGGGGGAGGATCAAGAAAGCCATCGTGATCTCTAGAATAATTAGTAGAGTACGAAGAGTTTTGGTTCCAACTCTGCAAGCAGACCGAGTTCGGGCACCTAGATTTTTTATACGGGCGATTCTAGTGATTTCCGTTCGATTGCTGTGACAAAGAACTCTGTAGCTGATCTGCAGCTGGAGTTCAGTCAAGAACACCACCACCATCTCAAACAATTGGAGAGCACGAGTAGTTTTTCGGAACCAGCTCTGGTAGCAGACGAGTTCGGGCATCTAGATACTTGAGACTAGCGCGTCTGATAATTTCCTTACGATTGCTGTGCTAACGAACTCTGTAGCTCATCTGCAGCTCGAGAAAGCCCAAGAAAATCTTATCTCTTCAAACAATAGCATAGTACGAACAGTTTTTTCTGACCGAGCTCTGGTAACAGACCGAGTTCGGGCATCGAGATACTTTACACTAGCGATTCTGGTGATTTCCTGTCGATTACTGTGACAAACAGCTCTGTAGCTCATCTGCAGCTCGAGTTCAGTCAATACAACCATCACCATCTCTAAAAAGTTTGCAGAGCACGAGTAGTTTTTTCGGACCCAGCTCGGTAGCAGACCGGGTTCGCGCATCTAGATACTTGAGACTAGCGCTTCTGCTGATTTTCTTCCGATTGCTGTGCCACGCAGCTCTGTAGCGCATCTGCAGGTCGAGTTCAATCGCGAAACTCATCATCATCTCCAAGAAATCTAGCAGAGTACGAATAGTTTTGCGGGCCCAGTTCTGGTAGCAGACCGAGTTCGGACATCTGGATACTTCAGAATATCGCGCCTGGTGATTCTAGATGAATTTAGGTGTGCCTGCCAGCTCTGTAGCTCTTCTACAGCTCGAGTTAAGTACAGAAAACCGAGAGCACCTTTGAAGATGACACTAAACAACCGATCCCGCCATAGTGCTTTTTGACAGTAGTATGTACCCGATCGACCTGATATTAAAAAGGCGAGCGGGAATGATATCGAATGTGGGGGAACAAATATTAGAGCTCTAACGAATGTTCAAACTGGGAGCCAGCGGTAAACCGTCAACCAGGTTACAGCCGGCACCCTCGTAGAGCTCTCAACACGCAAATCAGCGCCCATGTAACCAGGAGAGAGCGCTCTCGAATGTCAGCTTGAAAACGCGCCAAAAGTATTTTTTGGGTTTATACGACGTTGTTTCCCCCTTAGTTTTTTGATCGACATACTGCACCTACAGCCCGGATAATTGCACCGTGAAGCGCGCCATGACCCACTGCAGAGAATATGAATTGGGATTTTCAATGCGAATATTCAAATCATTCAGAATCTCAAAAAAAAACCGACGCCAGGTCATCACATTGTCCGCCCGGGCCGGGTGGGCCAACTAGCTGCGCCCCGCGCCCGAATTCCTCTAGCTCATCGATGCTGAAGAGCTCTGCGAGGTATTTCGAGCAATCGAATTTAAACCGAGCAAAATTATCCAAAACTTCCGTCGATATTTTTTTTGCCAACTGGAAGCCGGCGGTGAACCGTCAACCTTGGTTGCCGCCGGGAACTCGTAGAGCTTCCTCGTGCAATGCGGGCGCGGCAATCTCTCATGCCGCGCGCGCGAGGGTGCGGTCTCATGGGGGAGGACTGGAGGAGAAGAAGGAGTGAGGGAGAAGGAGATGGAGGAGGCTGAGGAAGAGAAGGAGGAAGAAGGAGGAGGAGCAGAAGGAGGAGAAGGAGGGGGGGGATCAAGAAAAGGCATCGCTGTCGCTGGAGTAATTAGTAGAGTGCGAATAGTTTTTTGGCTCCAACTCTGGAAGCAGACCGAGTTCGGGCATCTGGAGATTTATTTAGACTAGCGATTAATGATTTCCTTTCGATTGCTGTGACAAACAACTCTGTCGCTGATCTGCAGCTCGAGTTCAGTCGAGAAAACCGTTGCCGTCACTTAAAAAACATTGCAGAGCGCGAATAGTTTTTCGGACCCAGCTGTGGTAGCAGACCGAGTTCGGGCACCTAGATACTTGAGATTAGCGCTTCTGATGATTTTCTTGCGATTGCTGTGCTTCCTCTGAACAGTCTGCACACTTATTCGCGTGTTCAGAGCCCTACGAGGGTCCTGGCTGTAACCTGGTTGACGGTTTGCCGCCGGCTCCAGGTTTGCCCATCCGGCCTGGACGGACACTGTGGCAACCTTTTTTTTTGGGGGGGGTAATATTGAGATATTTGACCATTCGTTTTGAGAACCAGTATTTTATTTTCACGTGCGGGGGGTTGTGCTGCGTCTGCGTATCAATGTGCCTCGTAAAACTCTTGGGCATCGATGAGCTGAGGGAATGCATTGCCGCGCCCGCATTCGATTCACGTATATCGAGGAAGCTCTACGAGTTCCCGGCGCTAGCCAAGGTTGACGGTTAACGCCGGCTTCCAGTTTCGAGAAGTCGGTTTTCAACCGAGCAAAATTTTGCAAACCTTGCATTGATATTTTGGTCATTAGCCCCCAGCGCGCCAGAATTACTCTCAAACTTCGCCGCCTCAGTCAGTAGCTCCACCCGACGCCGGAACTGGGGGCCCGCCGTTAACCGTCAAACTGGTTGCCGCCGGGGCTCTCGTAGAGCTTTTTACGCGTGAAAAGAGGCCAGAATTCTACGAGAAGGCTTCGTATACTGTGTCCCTCAATAGTTTTGGGGGTACCTGTAGTCAAGGGGGGGTGCCTAGAGTCCGGGGGGGGGCGCTTGTAGTCCGGGGGGGGGGGTGCCTGTAGTCCCCTGTCCGGGGGGGGTGCCTGTAGTCCGGGGGGGCGCGCATGAGGGTACTTGTAGTCCGGGGGGGGGGGGGGGGGCATGTGGTCATGCCTCGGAGCACGCGTGGTTCCACGCGCGCGGGTGTTCAGTGCTTGCGCGCGCGGGGCCTCGCGCGCATCGTTGCGCGCCTAAAGTGAAAATGTGCGGGCGCATCTTGGCGGGCCGCTCTGGCTTCCAGAGACTACGTGGCGAACGCGGGGGGGCTTGTAGTTCCGGGGGCTGGGGGGTGCCTGTAGCCCGGGGGGGGGTGCCTGTAGTCCGGGGGGGGGGTGCTTGTAGTCCGGGGGGGGGGTGGGTGCCTGCAGTCCGGGGGGGGGGTGCTTGTAGTTCGGGGGGGGATGCCTGTGGTCCGGGGGGGGGAGTGCTTGTAGTCCGAGGGGTACTGTAGTCCGGGCCCCCAAAACTATTGAGGGGCGCAGAGTATAAACCAGAAAAATTATTTCTGGGTTTTGTGCGAAGTTACTTGCACCAATTGTTTTGGGCTGACAATGTAAGAACTTTCTGTCGTTTTTTTGGAGATTGAGAGATGGATGTGGCAATTCGTTTACAACCCGATTATAAGTGGGTCATGGCGCGTTTCGTGTTGAAGTCTCAGGGCTGTAGCTGCAGTGCAGCTTTCGAGAATTGGTGGGAACCGCCGGCCGTCGGGATGCAGTTTTCGAGATGAGAATGGTTTCGTGAACTTAATGACAGGAAGAAGCGAACTACACAGCTGATGCATCCTTTGCACCGGTAGTAGATAATGGCGCGTTGGCCTGTCGAATTCTCAAGTCTTTAGCTCAACTATAACAGAAACACGTTTTTTTTTTTTGGCCCACCCGGCCCTGGGGGACAATGTGACGACCTGGCGTCGGTTTTGAAAATGTAATTTTCATTCCCTGTAGTCGATCATGGCGTGCCCGATGGTGCAATTCTCAGAGCTGTAGCTGCAGCGCAGCTCTCAACAGTTCGACGGAACCGTCGCCCGTCGGAATGTATTTTTCCAGATATTAATGGATTTGTGAAACTGAAGCAGGGAGCCATCTACACAGCTCCACTAGTTTCTGCTGCCGTAGCAGGTCAAGGCGCGTCAGCCCGTTGAATTCTCAGGTCCGTAGCTGTACTGCGACTATTTAAACGCGTGGCGGAACCAACTTCGTACAATACTTGGACAATACATGCTTGCAGTTTTAAGTTGGTATTTAAGTGAGATTTATCGTCGTATTCTGAGCATGTCTTCGCGCGTCAAGAGTCTACGAGGGTTCTGGCGGTAACCTGGGTGACGGCTTACCGCCGGCTTCCAGTTGCCCCGCCCGGTTCGGGCGGACAATGTGATGTCCTGGGGTTCGTTTTTTGAAGATTGTGAGAGTTTTGACCGCTCGTTTTGAGAGCCGGTATTTTTCGTACCTGTAGTGTGTTATGGCACGTCTGCCAGTCATATTGTCAGGCATGTAGCTGCTGTGTTACAATCGAAACACTTGGGGGAAACGACGTCGTATACAAGCCGAAAAAGTACATTTTGTGAGTTTTCAAATTGATATTCGAGAACGCTCTCTTCTCGTTCTTGTTGCACTGATTTGCGCGTTGAGAGCTCTACGAGGGCCCCTGCAGTAACTTGGTTAACGGTTTACCGCCGGCTCCCAGTTGGCCTACCCGGCATGTCGGCATCTGTAGCAGGTCGAGACGCGTCAGCCTGTCGAATTATCAGGTCCGTAGCTGTAGTGCTACTATCAAACACTTGGCGGAACCTACTTCGTACAATACCTAAGAAATAGATGCTTGCAGTTTTGAACTGATATGGAAGTAAGATTTCTTCGTATTCTGAGCATTACTTCGCGCGTCAAGAGCTCTACGAGGGTCCCGGCGGTAACCTGGTTGACGGTTTACCGCCGGCTCCCAGTTGGCCCACTCGGACCGGACGGACATTGTGGCCACCTCGGGTCGGTTTGTAGAGATTCTTAGAAATTGGACACTTCGTTTTGAGAATCATTATTTTTGTGACGTGGAGTGGTTTGTGCCGCGTTTGCCTGTCAAATCCTCAGGTCCGTAGCCGCAATATTACTATAAAAAAACGTGGAGGATCCGTCGGCCGTCGGGATGCATTGTTCGAAATCATAATGGTCTCGTGTCTCGTGCATTTGACAAAGCTGGAAGTAAGCTACACAGCTCCAGTTTTCTCTGCATTTGTAGTCGGTTATGGCGCGTCGGCCTGTTGAATTTTCATGTCTGTAGCTGTAGTATTACTATAAAGCTTGGCGGAATAAGTTCGTATTATACTGAGACAGTATTTTTCTCCATATTTATAAGCTGATATTTAGTTCAGCTTTCTCGACGGAATCTGAGCATCATTTCGTGATTCCAGAGCGCTACGAGGGTTCCGGCAGTAACCTGCTTGACGGTCTACTGTCGGCTCCCAGTCGATGAGCAAGAGGAATTCTGGCGCGGGGTGTAGCTAGTTTGCCCGCCCGGCCCGGGCGGACACTGTGGCAACCTGGGGTCGTTTTTTTTGAAGATTGACTCGTAGAGCTTCCCTAAGAGCGAAGCGGCGAAGCTAGAGAGTAATTCCGGCGCGCAGGGGGGCTAGTCGGCCCGGACATCTCGACGCATTTCTTTTGCCTATTAAAATCAGTTCCCGAAATTTGGCAATTCCTTAGAGTTCTAATATTTTTTTACCGATCTTCGATTTTATCCCCGCTCGCCATATTAATATCAGTTCGATCCGGTACATATTAGTGCCAAAAAACACTCAGGCGGGATCGGCTGTTTAGTATCATCTTGGCATGTGCTGTCGGTTTTCTGAACTTAACTCGAGCTGTAGGAGAGCTACAGAGCAGCCACACCTAATCTATTTAGAATCATCAGGCGCGCTGGTCTCAAGTATCTCTGAATTCGGTCTGCTACCAGAGCTAGGACCACCAAACTATTCGTACTGTGCAAATTCTTAAAGAGATGATGATGATGATGATGATGATGATGATGATGATGATGATGATGATGATGATGATGATGATGATGATGATGATGATGATGATGATGATGATGATGATGATGATGATGATGATGATTTTCTTAATGCGACTCAAGCTGCAGATGAGCTGCAATATCCTGCTATCTTCCGATCTGCGTGACGGCTGGCAGCCATGCGAGTGGGCCGTCTAGCTTTTCCGACGCAGCGTCGCCCAGGAACATTGTCCTTTTTGCTTTGACGCATACGGACCACCTGATTCATTAATTGTAGTTTGTCTGTGATTCTTTGCAGTGTTTTTACAGAAGCAATACTGCCCTTCGTCCCGCTGTCGCTGTAAAAAGCTCTGGCCAGTCGCTGGTCGAGTGGGAATGGTGAGAAGGTATGTCGGACAGAAACACACTTCTGCGCTTAAGTAGCTGGTGCGATGTCAGGCGGAAACGTCGATGGCGCCTCCTTCGAAACCCGGATCGATGACAATGTTTTTGTGCATGCTGTCCGACTGGCGGGGTTGAGGTCAACCGCAGCTGTTACAAGACATCGCAATCTTTGTAATCGTTGACGCACCGTGCTTCTTTGTGTTGGTCATGGGAGCAGGCAGTATTTGTGGAACCCGCCTGGAGGCTGGTGCAACGATATGTAAGAGCTACGCAGTAAGGTTTCTGATGTTTGCAAGCTGTGGGACGAAAGGCAGGTTAAATAAGTGGGGTGCAACGAGTTGTGGCAGCGACATGTTGTGCTTTCTGTGAGAATTCTTCTGTATCGGAATACTGACTTACTGACGAACCATACACCATCTGACAGACTCTAGGGGTCAAATTTGCGACAAGTCTGTGCCTCCTCTGCATGTTGTGACATGGAGGTCGTTTTGCGGAACACAGTGTTGACTGTGACGGCCTTCCGGCTGGTGCCGCCGACCCTGAAGGTAGGACCTCCCCAGGGCCGGGGCTGGGACACCAGGGCAGGGACACTAGGGCCGGGGTCGGGGCTGGGACCAGGAGCTGCGGCTGTGGCCGGGGCCGGGGCCGCGGCCGGGGCTGGGCAGGCCTCCTCCCAGAGGGGGAGCCCTTCTGCGTCCTACCTGTCCACAGTTGGGACCACCCCTGGGACCCGCCGGGGCCCCCAGGGGGCAGTAATCTGACCTGGGACTCCCTTCCTCTGCCCCCCCCCTTCCCCAGGGCCCCTCGTGAGACCCCTCCTGGGACCCCCACCCGGGACCCCTTCTGGGAACCCTACCCCCACCCAGGACCCCTCCCCGGGACACCCCCGTCCTTCCCCCGGGAACCCCTCCAAGACCCCCCCCGCGGGAAGGGATCAAAGGGCTCCCCCTGGACTCCAGCACGACGTTTTTTTGTTTCATTGTTCCTCAGTTTCCTTTGGGACTGACGACGACGACGACGACGACGACGACGACGACGATAGCGTCTTCCAAGCGCGAGTGGGCGGCGGATTTTTTCAGCACCGCGCGTGTGAATGTACATGTGTGCTTGAACAGTAGTCCTGCCTTCACTATATTTCATTCAAAAGACTTTCGACATCCCGACGCACTCCATAACGGTGAATTCCTCAAGAGCCGTGGCACCGTGCCTGGCCTGTGAGTAAGGAGCTTCGGGATGGATATGGGGGTCTCCTGGAATGCTTCTCAGGGGCCTCTTGGGGGGTTCTTGGGGGACTTTCGGAGGCCCCTTGGGGGCCTCTTGGGTGCCTTTTGGAAGCCTCTTGCGGCCTCTTGCGGTGACCTCGGGGGGTCACTGAGGTGCTCTTGGAGCCATCACGGCAGGAAAGACTCGGAATGTCAGTTCGTATTGCCCTTCTTGGTCCCCTCTTAGGTCCTCGTGGGCCGTCTTAGGGGGCCCTGAGGCAGTCTTGGGGTTCTTTCGAGGCCCTATCGGGCCGTCTTGGAAACCTCCTTGGAGCCTCATGGGCCGTCTTGGGGCGATCTTGGGGGCTTCTTGTGTCGTAGTGGACGCTGTGAAAACGAAAATGACGTGTTCGTCGAAAGTGCACGTTTCCTCGAGGAATGGGGTGATGTTTGCCTCCTGGGGCCCTAACTGCGGCCCTCTGGCAGCATTCTTGGGCCGCCTTGGGGGCCTCGTAGGCCGTGTTGAAATCATCTCGGCTTGTCGCGGGGTTACCCTGGGCCGTTTCCACGCCGGAGTGTCTCGGCGCTCATTGGGCCATCTTGGGGCTCTTCGGAGGCTCCCGAGCGGCCTGGGTGCGCTTAGGAGCCTTGCCCTCTCCCCCCCCCTCTCCCCCTGCCCTGGCACCCCCTCTCCAATGCGATTGTCGGCCTCGGTGGAGGGGGAACGGAGGAGTGGGATAGCCAATCCTCTCACGCCTCTTCAACCCCGGGCGAGCGGGGGTCGGCCGATCCTCTACCTCAGGGCAGTCAGGCAATCCGTAGACAATTCAGCAATTCCTGATGGGACACGGAGGGCAACTCCCGATGGCACAGTTGCGATGCGTTGTGTTGGCCACCAACACTGTCGCCGCTGTTCTTTTTCTGCGATCACTCGGTCCTCCCGCGTTAGTCTTTGCTGCTGCTTGCGGTTGCCGTTTTCTTGACGAATGTTTCTTGGTTCCAGTATCCATACAGTCTTGCATCCATTCTTTTAGCATGCTCATGTCTTTGACCGTGTCGTTCAGTTGACTGGCACCCTTGTCGCTCGGACAGGGGCGGCTCAATCCAGTTGCTGCCCGTAGGTCTCTTTCGGGCGCGCTTGCTCAAGGCGTCTTCGGACAAAGCCATGGCAGGGATCACCCAGGAGATGGCGACCATGCCTGGGTTCAAGCCACACGGGTGTCGAATAGTTGGAGGTGATAGTGGTGGCGACGACGGTGATGACGTAGATGGTGATGACGACGATGATGGTGATGGTGGTGATGACGATGGTGATGGTGGCGGTGTTGGCGATGATGTATCCCTTTGAGTGCTCATCGTCGCCGGTCCTTGTGGCCACACTCACACGGCCAGGACTGAGGATCGAGTCTCGCGGAGCTCGCGATCATCGCATTTTTTTGGGGTCGCAGCGCGGCAGAGGCAGGCCGCATGCGCGCTCGGGCAAGCAGCAGCTCTCGCGGTCGTCGCACGTGAGCCCTCGACACGTCGGAGCTGGTGCGCCTGCTGCCGCCGGCCCCCAGGGGGAGTCGTCTCGGGGCCTCCGTGGAGCATCTTCGGGCCAGTGTGAGGCGTGTCGTTGGGGCTTCTGGGAGCCGCCTTGAGCCATGTTGGGGTCCTGGGGCCCTGTTTGGGCCCTCTGGGAAGCATCTTGGCGCCATCCTGGGGCCACGTGGTGTGCTCTCTGGGGCCTCTCGTGGCCTTTTTGGAGCCGTCGGGTCGCGTCTTGTGTGCAAACTGGTAGAAAGCAGAGGGGGGCAGGATTGTAGAGACAAGGGGAACGAGACAGGGCGAGAGCACTACATGAGGCACCAGGAAAACATCATTCCTGCAACGACTCGGCAGCGTGATGCCCCAACAGGGGGCCGACGGGCGAGCTGGTGCAGTTGTTTTGGGAAGCGGTAGAACTTGTACGGCCCTGCGTGGCGTGTTGCGGAGTTTTTTGCAGACATCGACAGTCTCTACATTGCGAGTGCTGGAGGTCGTGTGCGAGTGTATCTAGGTTACTCGCGATGCTGTCTCTTGCTGTCCTAGTGCTAAACATGGTGGACTCAACTTTCCGCCATGTTGTCCGTGGTGGCCCGTGTCTGCCTATGGTTCGTTAGTTGCCATAGTCTTGATCGCAGTCGCCATCTTCTCCGTCGTAAATACATAAGTAGCACTGTTAACGCCAGTTGCAGTTGTACTATGACCAGAAATCGCATGGTGGTCGTACGTTTTTGTTGAATTGGTGCTCGAGGTCGTTGTCTATTCTTTCGTGGCTCGTGACTTTCAAGCCATGGCCCACAGACATTGTTAGTAGTGGGGCCATGCTGCTCCTTGATATGAGTAGTTGTGGCGGGACATCAGCGTTTTGAAGCACGGCATGTTGCTTGTGGTAGTAGCATTGGTGGTGTTGGCGGTGGGGGCAGTGATTGTGGCAGATGTGCTTGCAACGCCATCAATAAAGCAGCTGCTTTAACAATAGTCATCGTGGCACTTGCTGCTGCAGTCCGGGTTTCCTCAGCTTGCAAACTTCGTCGCAACGTCGTGTTCCGGGATGCGTAATAACATCACGTTCTCAATTTTCAGTGTCGGGTTTTGCGGGTTTGTGTGCAGTGACTCAGTAAATGCCTGGCCTCCTGGCACCGACTTGATCGCCGCGTGGCCACTCGTGGGATTTAGTATCTGACCCAGTGTAACCTGAGAGGGTCTTTTTGCTGGTGGTGACCCTCCCAAAGCTCTCGGCTGGCGATTAAACTCGTCCTTCCCCTCCTCGTCCTTCCCCCCATCATCATGACTCATGACCATCATGGATCCCAATCCCTCCCCCGATCATCAGCGGTGGCCGCCGCGGGGGAATAACTAATTTTCCAGTATGTTGTGGGATCTTGCGTCCTCTCGTGCTTCTTTGCCTCTCGTGGCTACCAGCTTCGGATCGGGGCTCGAGAGCCGATCCGGTTGCTCGTGGCTCGTTGCCCGCAGCCCTCCGGGGCCTTTGTGGCCTTTTCGCGGTGGTGGTCCGCAAGGGTCGACTCGGTTGCCCCCCTTTGGCCGCGGTCCCGATGCGTCGATTCGGTTACCCGTGGCGCTCTGCCTCGAGGCCCCTCGTGGCTTCCTCGTGTTGCGTGGGGCGCGCGAGTCGATCCGATCGCCTGCTGGCGTGGCGGCTCTTCGGGAACGGGCGCCAAGAGCCGGTCCGAGGGCTCATCGTTCATCGCTCACTGAGCGGGACAAGGCTAAAGGATTGACTCGGCTCCTCGTGGCCAGTCATTCTGCGACACGTTGTGCCCCTCGAGTGCGGGATGGTGCTCCAGTGGAGATTCGATCGGCTGCGGCGTGCGGCCTCGTGGACGTTCGCGCCCCCTCGCGGCCACTCATGATCGAGGTAGGGCTCGTTCATTCGCTCGCTCGTGTCCGATGGTTTCGCGGCCCCTGTGGTTCTCGCGAGCAGGGTGGAGCTCATGAACAAGTTGGGCTGCTCGTATCCCCAGGCGCCCTTCGTGGCCCCAGTGTTGGGCGGGGCTCGCGAGTCGACTCGGCGTTGACTTGTTCTCCCTCGTGGCTCTTCGTGGCCTTCGTGGTCCTCGGGTGTTCGTTGGCGGTCCTTACTTAGTCTGGCACACGCTGCTCTGGCTCGGGGTTGGCCTGCGCGGCCTGGGGATCGGAGTCTTCCCTGGACTTCGGCCCGCCTGAGGGGCGCTGGGAGAGGTTTTCTCCACTCGGCGCCCCTCTCCCCCGCGCCATGTCTCTGTCTCCTGGTGGGCTACCGCGGACGGCCGTGCGGCGCCTGCAACGGCGGGCGGCGGCCGCGCGGCTCGCTGCTGCCCCGGCCGCCGCTGGCGAGGGCTCTCCTGGTCTGGCTGCGGGGGTGCCCTGCTGGCCGTCGGCGACTGCTGCTGTCGCGGCGGCCTGCTCGGCCCGCGCCAGGGCCAGCTGCCTGGCGGCGCGTGTCCTGCGGCTGCCTGTTGCCGCTCGCCCGCCAGCGCGGCCGCTCGGGCGGCTGCCAGCGTGGCTGCCGCCGGCACGGGTGCTGGCGCTGCCTCGGCGGCTGCCGCCGCTGTCTAGCCCGCCGCGGCGGCCGCTCGGTCGGCTGCCCGTGCTGCTGCTGCGGCGTTTTCCGGGTCGGCTGGGGCGCCGCTGGTGCGGTCGCCGCGGTTGTTGCTGTCTCCGCGGCGGCCAGTGCGGTCCCGCGCGGGCCGCGGCCCGCGGAGCTTCTGTGCACATCGTTTCGTGGCCCCATAAGGAGCTCCACAGTTCCACCGAAGGCTACAGTGGCGACGGTCGCATGCGCCCGCCCCGCCCAGTCCAACAGCGTTTTGTGGTCCCGTAGGGAGCTCTACCGAAGGCCACAGTGGCGACGTTCGCATGCGTCCGCCCCGCCCAGTCCAACAGCGTTTCGTGTTCCAAAGGGAGCTCCGCCGCAGGCCCCAGTGGCGACGTTCGCATGCGTCCGCCCGGCTCATATTAGCGTTTCGTGGCCACATATGGAGCCCCATTGCAGGCTCCAGTGGCGACGTTCGCGCGCGTCCGCGTTGTCCAGTACAGCGTTTCGTGGCCCTATGAGGAACCCCACCGAAGGCCCTAATGGCAGCGTTGGTATGCGTCCTCCCCACCCAGTACAGCGATTTGTTGACCTATTAGGAAGCTCCACCGAAGGCCACCGTGGCGACGTTCGCGTGCGTCCACCCCGCCCAGTACATCAGTATCTTTTAACCGAACCCCATCCGCATCCCCATCCCCGTCGAGACCCCCACCATATTCCCCCCCAGTTGGGGATACACCCCTCGAAACCCGAAGGGAACGGCCTATATCCCCATCTAGGGGGGTATATCGGCCAGTGGGGCCCAGGCCACGCCGCTGGGGATGGGGATCGGTTGAACGATACTCAGTACAGCATTTCGTGGCCCCGTAGGAAGCTCCACCGAAGGCCACATTGGCGAATCTCGCAAGCGGCCGCGCCAGTCAGTGCAGCGCTTCGAGGCCCCATTGGGAGTTCCGCCGAATTCTCCAGTGGCGACGTTCGCATGCGTCCGCCCGACTCATGTCGGCGCACCCCTCACACGTTTTGTTGCCGGCCCTGCCTATTAGAGCAGAGGCTAAACCGCGTAGGTTGTTCGGAGTTTGCGTGCCCCCCTCTTTGGTCGCATCTCCTTCGCGGTAAGCGTAGCTGCTTATGGATGGGCCTTTCGTCTGGCTTAGTGTACATAGAGTGTTGTAACCATTATGTGGTGCAGGGTCCTTTTTTCGAAAAGACAGCGCCCTGCGTCACACAATTCCTCCTTTCCCCCCCTCCTCCCGCCTCCTTGTCCGCTGCATGTCACCCAATCCGGCATACCTCTGACGCGTTTCGTCGATCCATACGGGGTTCCACTGACCTTCCGAGAGGCCGCGGCCGCGTTCGCTTCGTGCCCCATGGGAAGTTCACCGAAACCCTTGGTGGCCGCGGCCGCATGCGTCCGCGCCAGCCATCACAGCGTTTGGAGCTCCCCATAGGGAGCTCCACCGAAGGCCCCACTGGCCGTGTTCGCATGCGTCCGCGCCACTCCGTGCAGCGCCTCGTGGCCCCATGGGGAGCTCCACCGAATGCCCCAGTGGCCGCGGCCGCACGCGTCCGTGCCATCCACTACAGCGTTTGGTGGCCCCATAGGGAGCTCCACCGAAGGCCCCACTGGCCGCGGCCGCATGCGTCCGAGAAGTCCCAGGTGACCGTGGCCGCGTGCGTCCGTGCCACCCATTGCAGCGCATCGTTCCCAAGGAGCTCCACCGAAGGCCCCAATGACTCTCATTGGCCGCGGCCTCATGCGTCCGCGCCACCTCAGTGCAACATTTCGTGGTCCCATATGGAGCTCCATCAAAGGGCCCAGTGGCCGCGGCCGCATGCGTCCGCGCCACCCAGTGCAGCCCTTCGTGGCCCCACGGGGAACTCCACGGAACGCCTCGCTGGACAAGGCTGCGTGCGTCCGCGCCAGCCAGAGTAGCGCTTCTCGGTCCCCTGGGGAGCTCCTCCGAACGCCACAGTGACCGCGGCCTCATGCGCCTGCTCAGCCCAGTGCAGCGTTTCGTAGCCCCCCCGGGGAGGTTCACCGAATGCCCCAGTGGCCTCGGCGGCATACGCCCCCCCTTGCCCACTACAGCGTGTCTTGGCTCCGTACGGAGCCCCACCGAACACTCACTCCAGTGGCCGCGGCAGCACGCGTCCGCGCCACCCACGACAGGGCACCCCTCACGCGTAGCGAACTCGTTGAAATTCCACCGATAGCGGTACCCACAACGCACGCGGTACGCGAGTCTGCATTGGGTTGGACCGTTTTTTTTGTTTGTCAGTTGTGTTTTTTTCCCAACCAACCTGTGTTGTTGGGTCCTCGTTTTGAAGAGACGGTCCCCGCGTTCCTTCCTCCTTCCTCCTTCCTCCTTCCTCCTTCCTCCTTCCTCCTCCTCTCCTTCCTCCTCCCTCCTCCCCCTCCCTTCTGGCACACCCCTCACACGTTTCGTGGCCCCATAGGGAGCTCCACCGAAGGCCCCAGTGGCTGCGCCCGCATGCGGTTCCACCCCCCATTCTGGCACACCCCTCACACGTTTCGTGGCCCCATAGGGAGCTCCACCGAAGGCCCCAGTGGCTGCGCCCGCATGCGGTTCCACCCCCCATTCTGGCACACCCCTCACACGTTTCGTGGCCCCATAGGGAGCTCCACCGAAGGCCCCAGTGGCTGCGCCCGCATGCGGTTCCACCCCCCATTCTGGCACACCCCTCACACGTTTCGTGGCCCCATAGGGAGCTCCACCGAAGGCCCCAGTGGCTGCGCCCGCATGCGGTTCCACCCCCCATTCTGGCACACCCCTCACACGTTTCGTGGCCCCATAGGGAGCTCCACCGAAGGCCCCAGTGGCTGCGCCCGCATGCGGTTCCACCCCCCATTCTGGCACACCCCTCACACGTTTCGTGGCCCCATAGGGAGCTCCACCGAAGGCCCCAGTGGCTGCGCCCGCATGCGGTTCCACCCCCCATTCTGGCACACCCCTCACACGTTTCGTGGCCCCATAGGGAGCTCCACCGAAGGCCCCAGTGGCTGCGCCCGCATGCGGTTCCACCCCCCATTCTGGCACACCCCTCACACGTTTCGTGGCCCCATAGGGAGCTCCACCGAAGGCCCCAGTGGCTGCGCCCGCATGCGGTTCCACCCCCCATTCTGGCACACCCCTCACACGTTTCGTGGCCCCATAGGGAGCTCCACCGAAGGCCCCAGTGGCTGCGCCCGCATGCGGTTCCACCCCCATTCTGGCACACCCCTCACACGTTTCGTGGCCCCATAGGGAGCTCCACCGAAGGCCCCAGTGGCTGCGCCCGCATGCGGTTCCACCCCCCATTCTGGCACACCCCTCACACGTTTCGTGGCCCCATAGGGAGCTCCACCGAAGGCCCCAGTGGCTGCGCCCGCATGCGGTTCCACCCCCCATTCTGGCACACCCCTCACACGTTTCGTGGCCCCATAGGGAGCTCCACCGAAGGCCCCAGTGGCTGCGCCCGCATGCGGTTCCACCCCCCATTCTGGCACACCCCTCACACGTTTCGTGGCCCCATAGGGAGCTCCACCGAAGGCCCCAGTGGCTGCGCCCGCATGCGGTTCCACCCCCCATTCTGGCACACCCCTCACACGTTTCGTGGCCCCACTCCACCGTTCGTGGCTCCACCGAAGGCCCCAGTGGCTGCGCCCGCATGCGGTTCCACCCCCCATTCTGGCACACCCCTCACACGTTTCGTGGCCCCATAGGGAGCTCCACCGAAGGCCCCAGTGGCTGCGCCCGCATGCGGTTCCACCCCCCATTCTGGCACACCCCTCACACGTTTCGTGGCCCCATAGGGAGCTCCACCGAAGGCCCCAGTGGCTGCGCCCGCATGCGGTTCCACCCCCCATTCTGGCACACCCCTCACACGTTTCGTGGCCCCATAGGGAGCTCCACCGAAGGCCCCAGTGGCTGCGCCCGCATGCGGTTCCACCCCCCATTCTGGCACACCCCTCACACGTTTCGTGGCCCCATAGGGAGCTCCACCGAAGGCCCCAGTGGCTGCGCCCGCATGCGGTTCCACCCCGCATTCTGGCACACCCCTCACACGTTTCGTGGCTCCATAGGGAGCTCCACCGAGCGCCCCAGTGGCTGCGCTCGCATGCGGTTCCACCCCCCCATTTCGGCACACCCCTCACTCGTTTCGTGGCCCGGGGGCGCCACCGAAGAATATATCCACAATTGCGGTATTCACAACTACGTATGGTTGGGTCTTTCGTCAGGCTAATTTTCCGCACGCAGACTATATTTTTATGTATGTATGGATTTATGTCCTTTTCGGCATTTTCCGCAAATGGGATTCTCAGCAATTCCATGTTTGAAATCAGCCCATGTTCGCCGCAGCATCCCATTTTCGCAGCATTTGGCGGGGGGTGGGTGTCGATCCCGGCTTGGCAGTGCTGGTATGGTATCACATGGCAGACGATCGAGGGGTCGAAACCACGGTGCTGCGTTTTGTTCTGGGCGCGGGAAGGTTGTGGAGTTTTTTCCATCTCGACAGGAGAGTTTGGGCTGTGCCATCTATGAATGGTGCACTGTGCATGGCGCGGGCTGTGCGGTGCAGTCCACCGGGCGCTCCCTGTGTGGTGCAAGCGCGCGAGGCGCCCACGGGAGGGCACCGCGCGACAACGTGGAAGACGCCGGCCATCGCACAGAGGGCGACCCCGAGGCGCTCACCGGCGGCCACCTCGCGCAACTCCAGAAGAGCGGGCCAGTTATGTCACAAGCAGTCTGGACTCCTCTATATCACTGTTTGGGGAATGTGTTCATGCCGATGGGGTCATTCCCGATCTAGTCTTGATGCTGTCCAGGCACGGTGTTGTGGTGGTGCCCCAATCGTGTCCCGATCGGTTTTCCATGGTGTACCGTACGTGTTTGTTTCGTGCGTCGAGTGATGATCAATGGTGGCCTGCTGGTATGCCGATGGTGTCCGGACTGATTCTCGAAGGTACCCCTGGAGGTGTTCCGCTTGAGATGTATCATGGTTTCCCCCCGATGCTGCGCCCGCTACGTTTCCATCCGTTCTCAGTCGTTCCAGCGCTCTGCGGGGAGGCGCGGAGTCGGGGGACGGCCGGACGTGGCGCAGCGAGCGCGCAGGCGCGGCACCGCCCTGGAGAACAATCACCGTGGGGCCACGCTCGAGAACTCGGAGTACCTGGCCTCCAAGGACGTCGTGTGGGATCGGATGTGTTGTCGGCATGGCTCGCTGCTTTTCTTTGGGGGGGGGGTGCTGGTAGAAACACAGTTCGTTGTGTGCTGTTTGACGTCGCCCGTCCCACAACGTCGGGGGCAGCCTTGTTGCTTGTGAGGTGTGGCAGCCATGTTGAGTGAAACCGTACCAGCATGGGGGCATGTGTGAGAGAATTGTTCGGTGGTGAGGCAAGGTTTCGTGGAAATCTATTGTCCTGGACGTTTGGGTAGATCCACTGCGAACTCAGTCAGAGTAGCGTGGGCCTACGAGCATCCATCATCGGGCTCCATCTTTGTGCGGCCCGTCCGAAGGAGAATGTTCAGCCAGTCGAGCTGGAGTCGTTGAAGCGAGTCTTCAAGCATCTTGCGACCAGGACTGACGAGAAGCTCACTTGGCAGTCCATTCATGAGGCGTTAATAAAGCTGCAGCACAAGACGCCCCGTGAGCAGATCGAACTCTGGATTTGGGAGGTCGACGACGATTTAGACAATATGGTTGGTTGGGACGAATTCCTTACCATGTATCAGGTGCGCTCGTTTGAACCTCGCTTGTGTGCGTGCGTGTTTGTGTGTGTGTGTGTGTGCTTGTGTGTTTGTGCTTGTGTGCGTGTGTGTGTGTGTGCTTGTGTGTACGTGTTTGTGTGTGTGTGTGTTGTGTATGAGTGTGTGTATGTGTGTGTGTGTGTGTGTGTGTGTGTGTGTGTGTGTGCGTGTATGTGTGTGTGTGCGCGTGTGCGTGTGTGTGTGTGCCTGTACGTGTGCCAGTCCGTCTGCGTGCTGCGCATGCGCACGCAGCCTGGTCTTGGTTCAGATTTCCTTTGAAGAGGTTTAGTGTGAGCTTGGTTGAAAGCGTTTGTACCGAGCGTCATACTTCTGATGTCGGTGTCTTCCATGACTGTTATCGTTTAGCACTCTCGATGGTACCACACGGGAGCCTGAGCAGTTGTGACAATTATGACTGGCTCCATGGGGTGGATTTTCAATGAAATCATTCTTGGTGGTTGAGCGTTGGCCCGAACAGCGAGAGATAGACACAGGTGGAGAGAGAGAGAGAGGGTCGGACACGAAATATCGCGTCCAGCGCTGCACGGCTGACAACACAGGACTCGAGCCTCGAAACCTCTTCAACTTGGTACAGTTTCTGATGTACGACAAGGAGTTCACTGGCAAGATAAGCGTTGAGCATACCCTGCAGATCCTCTACGTTCGCCACGGACGTCAGAATCTCGACGATGAGATTCAGCAAATCTTCGGAGACAAGCAGAAGAGCCAGGATGGACAAGAAGTGACAATTAGTTTTTCGGAGTTTCTTGCCAGGGCAAACGATCGCCTCAGGACGTTGCGACGGGCGAAGAAGGAGGTCACCAAGGTCGTCATCTCCACAAGGCGGCGGTAAAAGATGAGGCGGGGTGGCACCGTAGCCGCTAGGCCCTGAGAGGTTCCGCTCGGTTCAAAGTCTCACTTTACCCTTTCTGCCGTAGGCCCGGTCCGGCTGTGACCGTCGCTTTTGTCGTCAACGGACCGCTGCCTTTTCTTAAATCGTGGAGAGGGTAGCCGCGTGCCGTCAAAAATGTCACTCTTGTGTTTCTTGCTGTTCTTCGGGTGAGGGCGCTGAGGGTGCCGTGGCCGTCCCCCGGCCCTCTCCCGCTTTCCCTCCTGCCTTCCCCTGCCCGTACGTCAATTCGCTTCGCACGCGTGCCATCGTAGCCTGACCGCTTGCTGGACCCCGCTCCCGCCGAGCAACAAATTTCGTACCGTGGTCGGTCCAGCCTGCTAGGTGCCTCCTGCTCCCGAAGAGGCCACACTTGGCCCCCTCGAGGGTGCCACGCGAAGCCTCGTCGACGAAGGCGCGGCCGACGGGGGCCATGGGCACCTTTCGTGCCATCAGACATCAGGCAAGGTTGATGCGGAGCTTGACAAAGTTATGCCCTACACAGCCCCTGAAAAGTAACGCACCTTGAATCGTAGATTTGTCTGTTTTCGTCGCCTTAGTTTTTTTCAAAACTTTTAGGCGTGCAAAGGCCGTTTTCGGGCCCGCTGACCCGCAGAAACGGACCCAGAATGAAAAACTACCCCCAGTGAAGTTCCCAGGACGATTTTTCGACACGGCCTGCAATGGCTTCATTACTTTTCCAGGCAGATGTACGGTTCCGTTGCCCAGCATCTCTCCTCCTACACGTTTTTCATAATCTTTTCTTCCTTGCCTTGTTCGCCCAGTGATGGAAGGCCACGGGGCTTTTCTGCTCCCCCTCCTCACTTTACATTGCTGTTCCCTTGCCTCCTCATCACCACCTTGCCTCCTTGCCTTCTCTCTTCCTCTCCTTGCTCCGAGCTTGTGGCATACTTCGTGATCCCCACTTGTGGTTGCTCGGTTTTGCCTCACGAGCAACCGCCGAGTGACGAGGAGTACCACCAATCTGCCCCCCCCCCTTGCCTGGGCGTGCAACCCGTAAGGTCTTTCAGAGTACCCCGTGCTACAATGCTTCTGGCTGTTCTCTTGCCTAGAGGGGCAGAGGCCGATGGTCGCCTTGCGTTCATCTTGTCCAGGCCTCCAGGAGCCTCGAGGATCGAGTGTAGATGACATTCGTAGGTTTTTTTTTGATAGTTTTCGGTCTTTTCTGAACATCCTTGGCGCGACGGCTGGATCCGTTGCGAAATTGTGGCCAGAACGCACCGCAGGGCATGTCCGGGGGTAAGCTTGTTTAACCACAGAGCCTGAGTCACTCGTGAGGTGGCCTTAGTCACCTGGTAACGGCCGCGCACGACAGGACAGTATTTGAGGTAGCGCCTGAACAGCCTCGTCAATGGCGATGTTTTTTGCTGAAGGAACAGGGTCAGATAGACCGTTCCAGCCTGAATTACAAACGATCGCCAGACCACAGGCAGTAACAGCTTCGATGCACCACGCGGCCGCGGAGCATTGCCTGGCGCAAGTACCGTCGTCAAAATGCACGAAGAAGTTCGCAGCACAGGACAGCTTGGCTCTATCTGGCAACGTTTTCGCCCAAGACTTGCGCTCGTCCATGGTGGTTTCCTAAATCGTCTGCGATTTTGTCCTGCGGCCGCCAAACAACAGCATGTGTGTTACTCGGCTCAGAACTGGCTCGAGGCTGCCGTTGGTCAGAACAGTCAGGCCGTTCACTATTGCAGACAACGGCTGGCAATCTGTAATAAAAGCAAGCCGCCCAGGCACGCCATCCCATAGTATTTCTGGGGCGCAATCTCTATGTGAGATAGGCAACAACTACAAAGGGTACGTTGACACCCTCCGGTGTTTCACCTGTACACGGCTTTCCTGGTCTGTCGCCAGCGCCTGCTCTGAAATAGTGACCGCATTTTTTTTTAAATTTGGTATACAAGGACATCTATTCAACAATCGTTGAACAGGCGTCGCGTTTATCGCGCCACTGCTCCCAGTAGGCTGATGCTAACACGTCTTCCCATTCAACGTGGTGGCCATGCCCTAATTGAACGATGCCGTCCTTCCGTCTACGTTTTTGGCTACATACGTGCTTGGCTGTCTCCCACCATAATCGGCTCCTTGCCTGCCTTGCAGTAGACAGGGAGTTGCTCGCACCGTCGTGAGGGGTGAGGTGTTGCTCCCGCCATGCCGCCTCGAAGACATCCCGGAGCACTCAGAGATGAAGGTGGCGAGTCCCAGCCACGCGAAACCACCGCTCCAACAGGCGAGCCGTGCGGTTCATGAACTTAGCTGGCCCCTCTCCTGGATTGCGGCGGAATCCGAAATTTCTCATCGTCGCAATCACACCATGACGTTTTGGGCCAGATGCCACGCCGACTGCCTGACCGACGACCACCGTCGTCGCCTTGGCTCTGCGCGCCTGCTGGTGTTGCGCGAGGTTGTGGGGTACACCAAGCTGGATGGTGATACGTGGGAAGACGCAGGGTGCCGCAGCAAACAGAACCTCCAGGCGGCAAGGGACAACGTTTATGGCTCCTAAATGCCGACAGGGCTAGGTGGCGTCCCGTGCAGAAATCGAGTTCAGACTGGGATTCTTGGCCGTCCATAGTCATGCGGTGGATACCTGATAAAGTCCGCAGGAGGGGCCGACCACGGACGAGGTGGCACCACAGCATCAACGTGTTCCTGTCCGGAACGGGAACATTTTCACACAGAGTACTGCAGACCGGCGGTAATGTCCAGCGTGCGAACTTCGAACCAGTGGACCGCGCTTGCATTTTTGACGCAGTGGAGCGCTTCCCCTTGTACGTATCAGCGTTGCTACAATACTTCCCCTCAGCCTTGCCCGACAGGTGCTCGACGCTAGTGGTGGTGCTCCCCTCACGGCTAATCATGACTCCCAAGACCTCCATGGCATCAACTATTCTTCGCGCTTCGCGTATCCCCAGCTTCCTGAGGTGGCCGGCCGCGTTTCTGTTTTAGCCAGTTAGCCTCGCCCGTGGCCCGGGCGTTGCCTTCGCCATCTGACCGTTGTCTTGTGGCCGCGACCAAACAAAGTATCCCCAGCTTCCGTTTTCTGACGGCGTGCGGCTCTTCCGCTTCGCTTGCGATCAAAAAAAGTATCCCCAGCTTCCCTCGGCGCCCCCCCAGCTTCCCTCGGCGGCAGCTTCGGCAATTAGGCTTCGCCCGTAGCCCGGGTTGACCTCTGACGCTGCATGCGCCTTGGCTTGCGGCTGCGACGAAAAAAATATCCCCACCAACTTATTCAGAAGCCCTGCCCATGAGAGCTGACGGGAAAAGGGACAAAGAGACACATCTAGGGAAACAAAGCGAGCAACCAGGGTGAACCGAGAGGTCTCTGGGAGCAAGGGGGTGGCCTTGGAAGGCCTCTTCGGGCCATCCCTGAGGGCCGCTTGGGGGCGAGGGGAAGAGGAGGATGAGCAGGAGGAGGATGAGGACGAGGAAGAACAGGAGGACGAGGACGTGGTTGAGGACGAGGGCGATGAGGACGATGACTAGGATGAGGACGACGCGGACGAGGACTTATGGAACCATCTACATGTATTCTTGCGGCAGCTGCTGCTGCTGGTGCTCTCTGGGAGTTTTTGGGGCCCCCTTGGAACCCTCTTGGTCACCCTGGAAGGCTTCTTGGGATCATCTTGGAGGTCATCGATTGCAGGATGAGGGGGTCCCCAACTCAGCTCCCCCCTCAGGAGCCCGCAAACCGCTTCTTGGACTCTCTTGGAGCGCTCTTGGGCGCTCTTGGAGCGGTCTTGGGGCCGTTTGGAGCATTTTTGGAGCCATCTTGAGCCAGCTTGGGCTATCTGAGCCATCTTGGAGGTCATCTTAGGCTCGCTGAGGCCGCTTGGGGCCTCTTGGGGCCGTCTTGGGGCCCTCTTGGGACCCTCTTGGAGCCCTCTTGGGGCTCTCTTGGGGCTCTCTTGGGAGCCCTGGAGCGCCTCTTTGGGCCATCTTCGAGGCTATTGATCAAAGGAGGGACGCTCCCGATCGAGGTCCCCCCTTTGGGGGCCACGATCCTCGTGAGGGGTGTCAAGAATTGGGCCCCTCCAGGGGCCGAAACATGGCCCTCCGACCACCCGCGAGGACCCCCCCAACAAGTCCAGGGGAGGGGGCAGGGGGAGGGGTAAACCCCTCCTTGAAGGGGAAGAGGGTTTTTGGACGAGGAAGGAACTAATACCGTTAGACCACCTACGCCCAGAGGGCTGGTGGGATTCGGTTAACCTGCGGGTCCACTGCCTCCACAACCCTGACTCCGGATCCGCCCTACTTTGGGGAAATTCGTAAGTAGGGCTTGGAATTTCCGCCTTACTTTTCAAGCCCCGATGATGCCAATTTCCGCCCTACTTTTCTGTTGTTGTTTCCGCCCTACTTCTGTGGATTTTCGCTCCATTTTATGTTGGGTGCAGAAATTTCCGCCCTACTTTTTCGGCTCCTTATAGGTGGATTTCCGACGCAATTTTAAGTTGGGAAAAAAGCCAAAGTAGGGCGGATCTGGAGTCAGGGAACGGGCGCCTCCAAGAGCGCGCTGCGCATCGTTCCGCACGCCATGCATGTGAGGGAGGACGCCTTCAATCGGAAGCCCATGTTCGAGATAGTGTCGGTAAACTCCTGAGCCATACGCGCAAACTCTTGAACTAAGCCTGCTAGTACGTACATAGTATCCACGCCAACCAAGTGCGATATGCACTGGCTGGCGTCCAGGTTCAAGCGGAATCCTTTACCTTCAGCGGCCCATTTGGACTGCAGGTCAGCGAAGGCCCACTCGAGCATCAGGTTAAGCACTCTAGGAGTCCCTGGGCCATTTTGGTTTCCCCCCCCTCTCTCCAGATCAATTCGGCCACAAGGTTCCGAGCCTGGTAGCTCCATGGAGCATTGCATGCCTGACACCTCCCTAAGAAGAGCCGCTGCCAGGTCATGAGGAACGCCTCGCCCAATCATGGCCTCGGACATCTTCTCGTGGCGCATGGCATCGAAGGCCATCTCGATATCAACAAAACCTAAAATGAAGGACATTCCCCACCCCCTTGCTAGAAATACGAAATGACGAATGATCGACACCACATCGCTACACGCATATGTGGCTCTTAATACATACGTAACAACTGAGGTGGGCAGGGAGCCCTCTTGACCGATGGTTGAAACGATTGCACATGCCACTTCAAGGCAACATCCAATTTGCCAAACCACTGAAAGTCTCCAATAAATGTGGCGTAGCGGTTTTCGGAATCCCAGCAACATCGATTAATTTCCAGCTGGGGGGGTCGACGGAGCGTATGTCCTTGATTCTACATTGGAATGGTTGCCAACACGGGTACACGCACATCAGCGGCAATGCCTTGTACATCTCGGATGATTTTCCGCCATTCCCCGAATATTTCCAAGTTTCACAATGTCGCTGTTGTAGGGATGAATTGACGTGGGACTTCCACATTCTTTGAGACTTGTGCCTTGCTGGAGAACATTCCATCGGAGGGGAACTGAATAGTTAATGATCTTTCAGTGAAGCACCTTGAACACATCTGTCAATATGCAACTGCAAACTTAGAGCATATGTTCATTCAAAACACACAATACGCTCAAGTCCTGCAGTTTTGCTCGGGCCGTGAGCAGGTCAAAAGGGCTTGATGCCTGGCATACGCTCGTCCAGCCATGCGGTCGTCACGACGCACCCGCGACAGACAGCGAAGCCGGTATTCCTGAGTGGCTGCAGTATTGCACTCCTCACTGAACCTCTGGTTTCAGGAGGGGAAAAAGCACAGACACCATTCATCGTCGATCCCCCGGAAAATATGGGAAGTGGGGGGAAGACAAAAACCCAGAAGATATGGGAACACATGGGGTATCCCGTCACTTGTGTATATTCATTTGTGTGTCCCAGGGCTCCTTCATGGTTGCCGAATTCCCGCAGAGCCTGTTTCCACGCGTCCTGGCTCGCAGGTGCGAGCCCCATTGATATTCTACGTCGCTTGGAGCATCGAAGGACCGCCAGACCTCGAAATCTGCTGCAGGCGTCGCTCCGTTGACGCTTAGCCTTGCCAGCGAGTTTCGGTCGCTCTCGAACGCGCTCTCGCCTTTCAGTGTGCACCTCGGTGGCAACATATTTGCGCGCCATCTTGACCGTGTTGTTGATGGCATTGACTTTTCGCCTATTCCGTTGTCCTACCGTGTGACATCGAATTTTGTTCCTGGCCTCCTTTACTGCAGACTGGAGTTCAGGCAGGTCGTAACCTATAGAGCCCACTGCAGACTGCTCGAACATATCCATGTTTTGCTTATCAACGGGGTTCCAACCTCTCAGCGATCGTTGCAAAGTCATATGGATGTTGCCAGGGGACGCGTTCGACACATCTGCCCACAAAGGCCGATGGTCTGATCTTGTGAATATCCTGTGGCGGGGACGCGCCACCCACGTATTTCTCTGTATGGAAGAGCGGTGCCAATGTAATCGATCTGCGACTTGTGCGTCCTATAGTCGCCTCTGTGCGTCCAGAGTCGTCTCGTAGCATGGGCCTGTTCCTCTACCACCTGAGGCTTCCAGAACGTATTCAGCAACGAGATTCCCAAAGCCTCCAACCAAGAGCCCACAGCTGTGACCTTCGTCTGTGTATGTGTCCTGCGCCGTTCCAGCACCGCCTCTCCAGTAGTGGAGCCCCCAAATGCCGGGAATTGGACATTAACGCCCTGTCAAGATTGCAGAGGACATCGCATAATACGCATCGCGACCTCGTCGTACAAACTTGGACGTCTTTTCAAACACCCGGGCAGCACGCCCATCCTCTTCAAGATGATCTAACATGTAAGCTGAAATGTACATTGAATTCGGAGTACCTCGAAATTACCGCACCATGACAAAAAGGCTCCAGAGTCAGTCATCCTAAGCGCCCGCATCCCAAGTCCACGAATGATAAGTTCGCAGTCACAATGCTCTGCCGACAAAATTCGATGGGCAGAAAAGATGTACCAGTGCTGAACCGACCATGCAGTAATTTCCTTTACAAATGAAACAGAGTCCTCCTTTGCATACTGTCGAAACTTCTTGCAGATCTTCTTTGCTGCGCTCACCCCTTTTTTGCAAGTGTTCCAAGACACAGTCGTGACCCTCCCCGTGGCAAGTCCACAGGGTGCTCATGCGGACCAGAAGGCCCTCATCTCTGCACTCATCGTTCCGGCGTTGCAAGGCAAGTCCTTCCAGATCGCCGCCTCGTCCCATGACATCGTCCCATTCTCGTCCACCGTCCCCATGATCACCTCCCCAGTCGCTGCCTTCACAAAGATATGAAACTCTGGAGGGGTAGAGTGGAACACCTGGGCTGTAGGGTCCTTCGCCTTCGCCTTCACGTCCAAGAAGGCCCTCGCTTTGCCACCAGCTTCGAATCGACGCTATTCCGAAGGCTCCAATTGGACAGTGGTGAAGAGCACATTGGTATTGAAGTTAAAGTTGTTCACAGGGTCCTGCAATGCATACTTGAAGAGTACCGCGACCTCCGTGGCGTAGGGGGGGGTCACGTGGACACTCACCTTGTGGACCCGCTTCCACCTGAGCTCGATGTCGCCAACCTTGTCCCGAACCGACGGTGGGGTGGCAAGCCAGCCTTCAATCGTGCTACAAGTGGTTCGGCCTGATACCTCGCAGTACCGATGCTCGTCCAGTCTTTCCACTCACAGAATCCGCGAGTGTTAGGGACGAACGAGGGACGAGTGCCGAAGAGGTCGCTGCCTTGAGCTTGCTGATGCGCTCGTCAGTCCGCGGTTGCTTAGATTTCCGCTTTTAAGTCTGTGCGCAAGGCCCCAACTACTGCGTCCGTATGGTGATTGATCCCGTTCTGCATCTAAACAGCCCACGCTGGCATGCTCTCCCAGAGACAGAGATGGAGAGTTCGAAAAGTATCGAGTTGAAGTAACTTGCAGGGTAGGGCGAGAAACCACTTGCAGTAAAGTTTCTTGCTGTGGCTCGGGCCCCCTTGAGCGGAGACCTGAAACAGTCCCTCGCTGCGTCTCTTTTGGCGCCAAGGTAGGCCTGTCTCTTGCGTCTGCCTCGGCGTCTTTTCTCTCTTGAAGTGGGGC
The DNA here is from genome assembly GCA_963575745.1 of Prorocentrum cordatum. Classification (NCBI taxonomy): domain Eukaryota; class Dinophyceae; order Prorocentrales; family Prorocentraceae; genus Prorocentrum; species Prorocentrum cordatum. Next base: position 109,782 of record CAUYUJ010019901.1, on the reverse strand, counting down.
AGGCTGCTCATTCCTTCCTGCATATCGCAAAGGAGTCGTCGCGGTTCTAGAAGTCAGTGATATTCAGCAGGGTTCGATGTACCGATTTTGATTTGATTTTTGGTTGTGGTGGAAGGCTGCGTAGTCGTACTGGCTCGAGCAACTCGCCTCGGGCCCGGCCCTGGCTTCGTGCGAGTGGGTACGCTCGTGCTGCGGCTCATGGCCGCCTCCAGCAGGCTGTGGTGGGACGTGCCGTATGGCCCCGACGGGACCACTGCGCCCGAGGGCTCCCGCTTCCTCAGGCTCCACAAGGCTCCTGCGTGCATGCCGGCGGGCGAGGCTCACGGGACGGTGTGCGTGATCCACGGAGGCTTCTGGAAGAACAGGTACGGCCTGGACGACGAGTATGGGAACGCCGGCTGCTGGTCCGTGGCCCCGTTCTTCCTCCGCAGGCTGGCGCCGCGCACAGGGGCTGCTGATGGACTTGTTTTCTATCACCACCACCATAAGTTGGAGGAGGAGGAGGAGGAGGAGGCGGAGGAGGAGGATAACCCCCTCCCCCTCCAACTCATGGTGGTGGTGGTGGTGGAAAACAGGCCCATCAGCTGGGGGTTCTTTTAGAGCACGCGGAACTTGCGACATTTCCTTCATCATGGTGTTGCCGCACTGTTTGCACGTTCCTCGCAGGAATCTGGGCACGTCGGCCCTCCCCGCGGCACACTCGCGGTGCAACCCTGCAGGGCGCCGCTCGCAGTTCGCAGCGGGCTCCTCGGGAATGATCGGAGGCCTCCGAGAAGGCTTCCCCTAGAAGACAGAAAGAGCTCCGCTGCCTTCTTAGACGGCCACCGAGGATCCATTTCGATCCGATCGATCCGATTCGGTGTCGATGTCGGCCGGCCCGATCCGATCCGATTCGGCAATTATCCGAAGGTCCGATATGGCCCGATAGTTGCATGGCGCTGTTGTACACCCTGGCACGGTCGATTCGATTCGACTCTGGCTCCGTGCCGATGCGGCCCCGCTCGATGCCTGTTGGTTCCGATCTGGTCCGGTTTTTATCGGTTTGATGCTGACCGCCCCTGCCATGCCCCTCGCCTCATCCCCTCGTGCGTGCCGCCCACCAGGGGTTTCTCCGCTGTGGAGGTCGAGTATCGCCGGCGCGACCACGAAGGCGGCGGGTGGCCAGGCACGAACGAAGACGTGCTGGCCGCGCTGCGGAAACTGGAGGAGCTGCACCGTGAGCCTCAGGCCGGGAGCACGGCGGTCGAGTGCGGCGACGGCGCCTTCCTCGCGGCAGCGCGAGCGCTGCGCCCTGGCCGCGTGGTGCTCGTGGGCCACTCGGCCGGGGGCTGCCTGGCGCTCTGGGCCGCGCACCAGCTGGTGGACCCAGGAGCCCTGCGGGTCGCTCTGACGCTGGCTGCGGCGCCGGTGGCTGATGGGCCTGTTTTCCATCACCACCACCATAAGTTGGAGGGGTGATGGATGAGGAGGAGGAGGAGGAGGAGGAGGAGGAGGAGGAGGAGGAGGAGGAGGAGGAGGAGGAGGAGGAGGAGGAGGAGGAGGAGGAGGAGGAGCCCTTTCCGCTCCAACTTATGATGGTGGTGGTGGTGGTGGTGGAAAACAGGCCCCCCCAGGTGGCGGACCTGGTGCTCGGCCACGAGCTCAAGATCTCGGACGAAGGAGACGCCGTGGAGCGCTACATGGGGAGGGCCCCCGACGGCGAGGCCGCCCTCGCGGAGTACGCGAGGGCCTCGCCGGCGGCGCTGCTGCCCGTGAGGTCCCCCCTCGTCGTGGCATTCGGGGGCCAGGACGCCGACGTGCCCCCAGCCGCGATCGAGGGGTATTCGAGGACGGGCACATCGCATGGAGGTGAACTTTCGGAGATCCGCGCGGACGTCTTGGATCTGCGCTGGGTCCCCCTGGCGGCGCCTCCAGTGCCGCCCCTGGCGCGTTCCGCGCGCCAGGGAGGGAGTCCAGCGCCGATCCGAGGCATCCGCGCGGACCTCCCACAGTTTATGTCCATGCAGTGCCTTGTGCCTCGAGGTATGCGGCGGCGGCGAAGTCCCAGTCCCCCGACCTTGTCGCTGTGGTGCAACTGGAGGACGCCGACCACTTCGACGTGGTCAGCGCCCGCTCCGCCGCCTGGCTCGAGCACATCGCCCCGGCGCTGGCGGGGCTGGCCGAGGCGGCCCTCGGCGTGGAGGCCGCGGCCGCGCTGAGGGCGCGGTATCCAGAGGAGGAGGAGGAGGAGGGCCGCGCCGCGTAGGAGCCGCGGCGGGACGGCGAGAGCTCGCGGGAGCGGCAGTCCGGGCCTCCCAAAAGTGTGGCCGGAGGTGGGCGTGGTCGCAGGAGCGCGCATCGTCGCCGATACATCGGCGGTGCGGCGTGGCTGGAGCCCGTTCTGCTCTATCCCCCCGTCGCCGCTGCGTCGGCGATGCAGCGCCGTCCTCTGGTTCCATCTGCTGGGGTCGGAAAGTGTCTTGCGCGATGCCCAGCCTGTCGCCGGCCGCGGCCGCGCTGCCTGGAGTTGACAGCGCGCGCGCCGCCTCTCCGACCACCGCCGCTGCGGCCGTCAGTGAGTGTCGGTCGTGGGGCCGTCGCCGGCAAGGTGTCGGTGAGTGTCTGTCGTGGGTCCCTTCCCCTTCCCTTGTGGCCGCGCCCCTGCTTCGCCATCGGCTCTTCTCTATTGCGAAGGCCTTACGGCCGGTGCCGCCGACCCTGAAGACGACGAAGATGAAAGGGAGGGGGGGGTGCAGGGGGAGGAGGAGGAGTGGCAGGAGGAGGAGGAGGAGGAGGAGGAGGAGGAGGAGGAGGAGGATGAGGAGGGGGTGCAGGAGGTGGATGAGGGAGGAGGAGGGGGGAGGAGGAGGAAAAGGAGGAGGAGGGGAGGAGGCTCTTAGAGCCTTGGTGGGGGTGTTCTTGGAGAGCTCCTGGGATGTCTAGGAGGCTTCTTGGATCGTCTTGGGGCCATCTTGGCCGTGCTGGGCCGATCTTTGATCGACACGGTTCTCTTGTGGGCAATCTTGGGAGCCATCTTCGGCATTCTGGGTTCTTTTTGGGGCTGTTCGATATGTCGGGGCCGCCCAGGGGAAAACGAATCTGAGTAACAACCCCCACTGGGACCCCCCCCGACACCCCCCCCGGGACCCCCCCCCGTGGGGAAGGGATCAAAGGGAAGGGGCTTCCCTTCGACTCCAATACGACGTTGTATACAATTTCGCTTTGGATGGCACGCTTGAGGAGGGCCCAGGGAAAGGGACGGGGGACGACGGATACGGCGAGGAGACGACTGACGACGACGAAGACGACGAGGAGACGACGGAGACGACAACTCGACCGGAGAAGCCCCTCGCACACGCCGACAGGGTCGGCGGATTCGTCGGTGAGTGTCTGTCGTGGGTCCCTTCCCCTTCCCTCGTCGCCGCGCCCCTTCTTCGCCATCGGCTCTTCTGTTCCTGCCCCTTGGCCTCCGCCCTCGCCCGACCCCTTTGTTCCTGCCCGCCGCTGCCCTCCCCCTCGCCCCTCTGCCGCGTCCGTCGTCGCTCTCGCCTTGGCCGCCGTCTCCTCTGGTCCTCGAGTCCGTCTCCGCTGGCTGGCTTCTGCGACGCGCGTCGCTGTGACGCCAGGTGCGTGGCTGGGGTTTTGGGGGACCGTTCAGGATTCTCCCCAACTTATCGTTCGGCCGACATGTTCCCTACGTCGCTGTTCCAGCGTCTGTTGAGGTATCGAAGATGCCTACGGCGAATCAACACAGCCCCCTGCCTGTTGGAAATGCCGTGCGGCCATGGAAGCCTGGCGACGCTATTGGACTATTTGTTCCCCCAGCCTTCGTGGAATCCCTTTCGGGAACGCTTTGGAGAGGACGAGACGGGAGGAGGAGGAGACGTAGGAGACGTAGGAGAAGGAGGAGCAGGAGGAGGAGGAGGAGGACCCAAGACGCATCAACGATGGTGCAATAATCCCTCCTTCCAAGTTCCCCATAGTTCCCTACAAGAAGTTGTTATCATTGCGGGAAGCGCCCGAATGGAAGACAATCGTCTGAGAATCTCCAATCGTGCCAAAGCACCGTTCTGGAGACTTCAGCGCCGCGAGTCGACGTGACTGTCGCGTCCTGACAATCATGAACCGCACCAGAACACTATTCAGAGGACTTCAATCATACGAATCTTTGAAGCTGTAGCAAACTGTCAAGACGAGTTTGCGAGGCGCTACGGCGAAAGCCACATTTTGAAAAGGAACCGCCCTCCATCCTTGAAGTTGTTGCATCCTTTCAAGACGGATGTGCGCGGCGCAAAGGCGCGAACCACATTTTGAAAACTGCCCGCCCTCATCCGTGAAACCATTGCAAACTTTGCAGACGAGTGTGCGAGGCGCTAAGGCGAGATCCCCACCCTGAGAACTCCCAGCCCTGCATCTGTGAAACTGTTGCTGCAAATTTCAAGCTTCAGGACCATAACTGAGAAACAGTCTCCGACGAAACGCCTGGCCCGCGCCACCGACGCGTCAGTGGGTGCGACAGGGAGGTCCCGAGGTTTTCGCCATCTTCGGCTTCCTGGGGCCTTCCTCGGGCCCCCAGGCTGGTCCTGGGGGAAGCCCCAGAGGACGCTGGTCCTGGGGGAAGTCCCAGAGGTCCCGTGTTTCTCAGGACCCGCGGCAACACCACACCGCTCACCCTCCTGGACTTCGCCCCCGGCTCCTGTCCAAGGTGTACCTTTTCCTGTGCAAGATCTTCGGCACCGCCTGTACTCCGCACCCTCCGGCCGCCTGAGGCCCCCGCCCGCCCGCGCCCTGTCTCCCCAATTAGGGCTTCGCGCGGCCCGCCTAGCTCTTAACCGGAAGAGGCTGGCTCTCGACCCGCAGACCCAACAAGTTTCTCAGGACCCGTTCTTAGACATCATCTTATATCTTGTTTTTTTTCAGCCCGTCGCACGAGAGTTCCCGACCTCTTCTCAAGAGATGGAATGCACCACGTCGCCAGAGATTTGGGTTTGCTCCACGCCCAAAAGGCTACCTCACGGCTGGTTTCCGTGGGCGCGCGCACCCTCGGCGACCGTTCATACATATGCCTGTTCTCCTTTCTCTAGGTATTCCCAACACTTCGCGCATGCCGCACATCTGACAGAGAGGCGCGCTGGCCCTCGCCTCGCTCGTTTCTCAGCCCTGGTTTGGTCCTCCTTGTCGCGCACTGCGGTGTGTCATTTCATTGGAGTCAGGGCTTGACGCTAACCCGTGTCCAAACAAAACCCACGCCCTCCGAGTGGTCCGAGTGCTGTGCTCTGGCCCGGGGAGGATGTTCTGCAGGAGGTGCGGAGCATGCACACCCCACGGGCAGACAACCCAACAACCAAGCAAGCGCGTTCACGAACCCTGAGCCAAAACAAGTTTCGATGCTTTTGAGTCGGAAGTTGCCGCCCCCGAAGACCCAGGGGTCTAGTCTCGACGGCGCCACACGAAATCATCGAGCACAAGCTCGCACATGCGGGGGTCGGTGGACGGGTCATCACCTCCCTGGGGCACCAAGAGGCACCTCTCCGCAATCATCGTCCCCGCTGTGCCGGCATGCACACGGCACAGGAACGTCACACCCATTGACCTGGCGCAGCAAATTACCAGACGCGACCCTGGCGGGGGTAAATGGGCATCATTGGGAGTGGGGCGGATTTTCTGGGTGGATAGTGGTTCGCGAACCACACATTGTGGACTGCCACACGGAAGCGCGTTTGTCATCGGGGACATTCCAGAAACGCTCCTTGCCTTGAGTCAACCAGACCGGCAAGTAATCCAAACGGCACAAGAACAGCTTGGAATATAGGCAGGTGTATCTTTCACCGGCTTGACCGACCTTCGCACCCATGTGCAGGCGCTGTCAGACCTGAGCTACTAAATCCTGCTGGGAGCTCGCGGTCTGGTCCCCGAGGGATGGGAACCTTCAGAATATGCGCGGGAAGATTGGCACATGGACCTACCATGTCACCATGCGATCAAGGTCAATCAGGACCATGTCCTACGGCTCAACCCATAGTGGCGTGATGCCCCCCAGCTTACGAGTTGGGAAGGATGCCGCCTGTGCAGGCTGTGCAAGCTCCGCACAGTTTTGGCTGTGAGCTTTCGGCCTTGGCACTGCACGCACGGCACTTGAGGACATGTACGGGCAGCCGCTGGAGGTGACATCGGCGCAGATACAGAGGCGCGAGGGCCTGAAATAAGGAAACGCGCATTCCCAAACCAATCCTCCTTCGGGGGCTAAGGGCAACCCGCTGCTTTGCCGCGGCTGCAAGGCTGGGCTGGCAGCTGAGGTAAATGCAGTGCTGGAGACGCAACCTACGCTTGATGATGTGCATGTGCTGCGCGAAATCGTCCGCATGCGTCCGCGTTTCGAAGCATCAGGAGCTGTTGCTGGACGAACGGGCGCCCGCGCCGAGGGGCCCGCGCGCGCCCCTCCGCAGCGGGGGCGGGCCGCCCAGCGCCGCGGGGGGGCCCCGCATGGAGCGCGTGCGGTCGCTGGGCTTCTGGGCCGGCGCGCCCCTCGGGGCCCATGTGCAGGGAAGAGCGCGCTCGGGGGACGATTGGGACCCAGAGGTCCAGCGTGTTGAAAAAGGCAAGACGGAGGTTCTTCGCAGTTCCTGGCCTCTGGGGGCCCTCGCCGGGCCCCGGGACCGTCAAAAAACGGCTCGGGATGAAAAGCCTGTCCTGGGGAATGTGTCGAGATTTCCGGGGACCCCGTATTGAACAAATCACGACATCGGATCTCTGGGAAGGGGCTGGGATGTTCGAGCTGGGGGGGGGGGCGGGGGCGGCCTGAGACGGGAGGGTGGGTGGGGGGTGTTCGAACTGGTTCCAGCTCGTCAGTGTGCTTCTTTTTTTTCCAGGCGAGCGTCCACGAAGCGCGTTCTCCCAGATGTAGATCGTGGTGCTCGGGGCCGATGTTCCAGACTATGGGCTGATGGTGGGCTCCGAGCTGCTCCTTCGCGCAAGCCTGGGAGGAGGTCGCGATCTCTGGCGGGACCTCCGCGGGACCTCCGGCGAGCCGACTTCCTCGGGTTCGGCCTCCGTGGGCCCAGGCATCTGGCGTATCCGTTTTCGTCGGGACAGGGGCCCCCGACCCATCGACCACTTTCCTGGCATGTTTTTTTCCCCCGAACTGTTTTCTTGTCGGCCCCGAGGCCCGGCAAAGGCCCCGAGAGGCCAAAAACGATGAGCATTGTGTTGTTGTTGTTGTTGTTGTTGTTGTTGTTGTTGTTGTTGTTGTTGTTGTTGTTGGTGTTGTTGGTGTTGATGGTGTGGTTGTTGTGGTTGTTGTTGTTCTTGTTGTTGTTGCTGTTGTTGTAGTAGTTGTTGCTGTTGTTTTCTTGTTGTTGTTATTGCTGTTGTTGTTGCTGCTGCTATTGCTGTTGTTGTAGTTGTTGTGGTTGCTGCTGCTGTTGTTGTTGCTGTGGTTGTTGTTGTGGTTGCTGTTGTTGTGGTTGCTGTTGTTGTAGTTGTTATTGTAGTTGTAGTGGTTGTTGTTGTGGTTGTTGTTGTGGTTATGGTTGTTGTTGTTGTTGTTGTTGTTGTTGTTGTTGTTGTTGTTGTTGTTGTGGTTGTTGTTGTTGTGGTCGTTGTTGTGGTCGTTGTTGTTGTTGTTGTTGTTGTTGTTGTTGTTGTTGTTGTTGTTGTTGTTGTTGTTGTTGAACTCTCATTCTTGAAGAATAATTATTGTTGATCCCCCCCCACCGGTGCACATTGATTTTTTTCGATTGAAGTGCCACCCCCGGGGCTCGCACCTTGTTTTTTCTCAAGGAAAGTCTTCCTGCTCAAACTGTGCCCCTGCCCCCCGGGCTACAACAACAACGGCTCCCGCCTGAGACTTCCTCGATTTTTACTCAGGACCCCCGCTCCCGCCTGAGACTTCCGCGCAATTTACTCAGGAAAGGCGCTCCCGTCTGAGACTTCCTCGCAATGTAATCAAGACCCCCGGCGAATTTTACTCAGGACCCCCGCTCCTGCCTGACATTTCCGCGCAATTAACTCTGGAACGGCTCTCCCGCCTGAGACTTCCTCGCAATTTAGTGAGGACCCCCGCTCCCGCCTGAGACTTCCGTGCAATTTGCTCAGGAACGGCGCTCCCGCTTGAGACTTCCTCGCAACTTAGTCAGGGCCCCCGCTTCCGCCTGAGATTTCCTCACAATGTACTCAGGACTGCGCTCTCGCGTGCGACGTCCTCACAAATTATTCTGGAATTGCGTTTCGGCGCTCAGGAACCACGCACGCGCCAAGGACGCCTTCACAACGTGGTATCTTCCCTCTTCCTTCGTCCTTCCCCCTCCCCTTCCTCCCACTCTCCCTCGTTCTTCCCCTCCTCCTCTTGCAGGGCCCGCGCCAATTCCAATGGCGGGCAGAGAGATGTACGCCCCCGAAGGATTGTCCGCCCGTTCCGGTTTGCCCGTACGTCTAAGCCCGCCGGCCCCAGCAAAGAGAAATAATCCCCCCGAAAGGGGTGTGATCGAAGACGAAGAGGGCGGGTATCGAGGGTGTAGGGTATACGTGTTGAATGACTCGCGGGCAAGTAAGAGCGTACAGCCTTAAAATGGTTGTTGTTGTTGTTGTTGTTGTTGTTGTTGTTGTTGTTGTTGTTGTTGTTGTGTTGTTGTTGTTGTTGTTGTTGTTGTTGTTGTTGTTGTTTGTTGTTGTTGTTGTGTGTTGTTGTGTTGTTGGTCGTCGTCGTCGTCGTCGTCGTCGTTGTCGTTGTTGTTTGTTGTTGTTGTTGTTGTTGTTGTTGTTGTTGTTGTTGTTGTTGTTGTGTGTTGTGTGTTGTTGTTGTTGTTGTTGTTGTTGTTGTTGTTGTTGTTGTTGTTGAACATTATTACTTCTAAAGAATAATTATTGTTGGGACCCCTGGTGCACGACCCCCCCGCCGCGCCTAGGCCGCAGCCTCATTTTCATCATTTTCGTGAGGAAGTCTCAGGCAAAACGGGTTGGTCCGGATCCGGTTGTGTTGTTACGATCGGTTTTCCCTTGCAAAAAATAAGCTAAAGTGGACATTTCTTGTTCTAACATAACCAAACTTCAAGAATCCCTTGCAAAAAATAAGGTAAAGTGGACATTCGCGCGCGCAAGACGAAATCCTTCCAAAACCTTAGTTTTCGTAGCGATTTTAACATAAAAACATCAAAAAACCAATGGTTTTTCAAAACAAAATTGTCAAAATTTCATCCCGCGCGCTCTTGCGGATTCGTAGGAAACCCAACACTTTTTAAACATTTCTGTCAAACGGGCTTTTGCGAGCAACTTTTTCGAACTTCTGCAACAACGGTTGCGCACCTGCCAGGGCCATCATCCCTGTCAAATAATACCATGCGGGACACATTCGTTTTTTCTTCGCGCGCGCACGCCGTCGTCGTCGGCCGCGGGGCCCTGAATAGTAGCCACGGTCGTCCGCATGCCACGAAGTGAAGTGTCCGAACGTCATAGGGCGGGAAGCTGGGTGTGGGTGGTGGCGAAGAGTCGTTTGGAAATTTGGTAGAGCTTGAACCGGCCCCCCCACAAAGTGGGGGTATTGCCCGCCTCCTATGAAAACCCTGGCACTGGTGAGAACGGTGTGTCCCCACGTGCTAGTAATTGTTGTTGTTGTTGTTGTTGTTGTTGTTGTTGTTGTTGTTGTTGTTGTTGTTGTTGTTGTTGTTGTTGTTGTCGTTGTTGTTGCTGCTGCTGTTGTTGTTTTCTGTCTTCCTCCGAGACGAAGGATGTCTGGGTCAGGGGAGGCGTCGGCGCCCCTGGGGCCCTGGATCGAAATTCGCCTGGCGGAGGACGCAAACCTATGCAGCGGTGAGTGCCGCAGTTGTGAGAGTGTTTTGTCGGTGGACCTCCCTATGGGGACACGAAGCGTGTCAGGAATGTACTCCAGATTTCGTAATAAAAGGAGGGGGGTCTCATTTCGGGGGGGGGGTATCTTCCAGGCTATCTTGGAGGGCCTGGGGGGTCTGGGGACGATGTTTTGGAGGGCTCTCCCACGGGGGAGGTCTGAAATGGCTTGTCTTGGAGGGTCCAGACCCCCTCCATTTTATTACGAATTCTGGAGTAACGACATGGGCGCTGTGAGCGCATGCGGACGCAGCCACGGGGATCTTCGGTGGAGATCCCTGTGGGGCCACGAGACGTGTGAGGGGTGTACCGGAATGGGTGGGGCGGACGCATGCGAGCACCGTCAGGGGGGGGTCCTTAGGTGGAGCTCCCTATGGTGCCGAGAAACGTGTGGGGGATGTACCGACATGGGCGGGGCAGACGCACGCGAACACAGCCACTGGAGCCTTCAGTGGCGCACCCTATGGTGCCACGAAACTTTTGAGTGGTGAACCGAAACAAACATTATTGGGGCGAACGCATGCGAACACAGCCGCTAGGCCTTCGGTGGCACTCCCTAGGGGGCCACGAACCGTGTGAGAGGTGAACGGAAATCGGCGGGGCGGGCGCATGCGAACACCGCCACTGGGGCTTTCGGTTGAGCTCCCTATGGGGCCACGAAACGTGTGAGAGGTGTACCGAAACAGGTGCGGCGGGCACATGCGAACGCGACCGTTGGGGCCTCTGGTGGAGCTCCTTATGGGGCCACGACGCGTGTGAGGGATGTGCCGAAACATGTTGATTGGTGCGGAGTGCATAGGCAAGAATGGGAGGGGGGAGGGGTGGGGGAGACGCGGGGCGCTGTCTCTTCAAAACGAGGGCCCCACACCACAGGATGGTCGTGACAAAGTATGCCAGAGGACGTCTGGGGATGCGCCACCGGCCAGGGGTGGGGGCACCGTCGGGGCGGCCAGCGCCGCGCCGCGGCCCACCGTCGTCGGCGGTCGGCAATTTTCCCAACCGTCCTGCGGTGTTGGGTCCTCGTTTTGAAGTGACAGCGCCCCGCGTTCCTTCGTTCCTTCCTCTCCTCCTTCTCCCCCCTCCTGCCCACCCCCCCTCCTCCTTCCTCCCCCTCCTTGCTTCTGCTCTCCGCATCCTCCCCCATCCCTACACCTATCCCTGCCTCTGCCCTCGGCACTTCCTCGTTGTCATAATCAACCTCATCATCACCATCATCACCATCATCATCATCATCATCATCATCATCACATCATCACCACCATCAGCATCATCATCATCACCATCATCATCATCACCATCACCATCATCACCATCATCATCATCATCATTATCATCATCATCATCATCACCACCACCACCATCATCATCATCACCATCACCATCATCACCATTATCATCATCATCACCATCATCATCATCATCATCATCATCATCATCATCATCATCATCACCACCACCACCACCACCACCATGATGATGATGATGATGATGATGATGATGAGATGATGCTGATGGCTGCGATGATGATGATGATGAATGATGAGATAATGATGATGATGATGATGAGGAGAGGAGGAGGAGGAGGAGGAGAGGAGGAGGGATGAGGATGAGATGATGATGAGATGATGATGATGATGCTGATGATGTGATGATGATGATGATGATGATGATGAATGATGATGATGATGATGATGATGATGATGATGATGATGATGATGATGATGCTGATGATGATGATGTATGATGATGATGATGATGACGATGATGATGATGATGATGATGATGATGATGATGATGTGTGATGAAGATGATGATGAGATGATGATGATGATGATGATGATGAGATGATGATGATGATGATGATGATTGATGATGATGATGATGAGATGATGGATGATGATGATGATGATGATGATGATGATGTGATGATGATGTGATGATGATGATGATGATGTCGTCGTCGTCGTCGTCGTCGTCGTCGTCGTCGTCGTCGTCGTCGTCGTCGTCGTCGTCGTCGTCGTCGTCGTCGTCGTCGTCGTCGTCGTCGTCGTCGTCGTCGTCGTCGTCGTCGTCGTCGTCGTCGTCGACGTCATCATCACCATCATTGTCAACCTTATCACCATCATCATGCAATGGGGCGGGGATGGCCGCATGCGGTTCCCCCACCCAGGGCAGCGCTTCGTAGCCCCATAGGGAGCTCCACCGAAGGCCCCAGTGGGGGTGCCCGCATGCGGTTCCCCCACCCAGGGCAGCGTTTCGTGACCCCATAGTGAGCTCCACCGAAGGCCCCAGTGGGGGTGATGCGGTTCCCCCACCCAGGGCAGCGTTCCGTGGCCCCACAGGGGGCTCCACCGCAGGCCCCTGTGGGGGTGCCCGCATGCGGTTCCCCCACCCAGGGCAGCGTTTCGTGGCCCCACAGGGAGCTCCACCGTAGGCCCCAGTGGGGGTGCCCGCATGCGGTTCCCCCACCCAGGGCAACGCTTCGTGGCCCCACAGGGAGCTCCACTGCAGGCCCCAGTGGGGGTGCCCGCATGCGGTTCCCCCACCCAGGGCAGCGTTTCGTGTCCCCAAGGGGAACGCAGGCCCCAGTGGGGGTACCCGCATGCGGTTCCCCCACCCAGGGCAGCGTTTCGTGGCCCCACAGGGAGCTCCACCGCAGGCCCCAGTGGGGGTGCCCGCATGCGGTTCCCCCACCCAGGGCAGCGTTTCGTGGCCCCACAGGGAGCTCCACTGCAGGCCCCAGTGGGGGTGCCCGCATGCGGTTCCCCCACCCAGGGTAGCGTTTCGTGGCCCCATAGGGAGCTCCACCGTAGCCCCCCCGTAGGCCCCAGTGGGGGTGCCCGCATGCGGTTCCCCCACCCAGGGCAGCGTTTCGTGGCCCCACAGGGAGCCTCACCGCAGGCCCCAGTGGGGGTGCCCGCATGCGGTTCCCCCGCCCAGGGCAGCGTTTCGTGGCCCCACAGGGAGCTCCACCGTAGGCCCCAGTGGGGGTGCCCGCATGCGGTTCCCCCACCCAGGGCGGCGTTTCGTAGCCCCATAGGGAGCTCCACCGAAGGCCCCAGTGGGGGTGCCCGCATGCGGTTCCCCACCACCACTGTGGCAGGCCCCTCACACAGTTCGTGGCCCCATAAGGAGCTCCACCGATGACGATATTCACAACTGCGGTACTCACAACTGCACAAGGCCCAAATGCCAGCGTTCGCACGCGCCCGCCGCGCCCATTGTGGCACACCCTTCACACGTATCGTGGCCATACATGGACCAGCGTTCGCACGCGCCCACCCCACCCATTTTGGCACGCCCCTCACACGTTTCGTGGCCCCACAGGGAAGCCCACCGAAGGCTCAAATGCCAGCGTTCGCATTCGCTCACCGCACCCCGCTTCGTGATCCCATAGGGAGCCCCACCGAATGCCCGAATGCCCACCCCACCAATTTTGGCACGACCCTCTCACGTTTCGTGGCCGCATCGTGAGCCCCACCGAAGGCCCACATGCCAGCGTTCGCATGCACCCGTCGCACCCATTTTTTGACACAGCCCTCACACATCTGGAAGGCCATGAAGAGCTCCACCGAATACGGTGCATACAACGACGGCGCCCACACCTGTCGATGGTTGGGTTCTTCGCCAGGCTAATTTTTGTTGACAGGGACGGCGAGGGTGTCAGCATATGGTCTGCTGCGCGCAGGCCCACCATTTCGGTCAAAAGAAAATGTGGGCGCCCCGCGATGCAATTGTATTAGTTTTTGACGGGGACAGCGGGGGTGCGTTTTTTTTTTTTTTTTTTTTTTTTTTTTTGTTTTTTCCCCCCAACCATCCTGTGGTGTTGGGTCCTCGTTTGAAGAAACGATCCCAGCGTTCTCCCTCCTCCTCTGCCCCCTCCTCCTCTCCACCGTCCGCATGCGTCCCGCACACCCAGTACAGCGCTTCGTGGCCCCATAGGGAGCTCCACCGAAGGTCCCAGTGCTACCGTCCGCATGCGTCCCGCACACCCAGTACAGCGTTTCGTGGCCCTCCTCCCCCTCCCCCCTGCGTTTCACACACCCAGTACAGCGTTTCGTGGCCCCATAGGGAATCCCACCGAAGGTCCCAGTGCTACCGTCCGCATGCGTCCCGCACACCCAGTACAACGTTTCGTGGCCCTCCTTCCCCTCCCCCCTGCGTTTCACACACCCAGTACAGCGTTTCGTGGCCCCATAGGGAATCCCACCGAAGGTCCCAGTGCTACCGTCCGCATGCGTCCCGCACACCCAGTACAGCGTTTCGTCAGTACAGCGTTTCCCCCATCGTTTCACCCACCCAGTACAGCGTTTCGTGGCCCCATAGGGAGCCCCACCGAAGGTCCCAGCGCTACCGTCCGCATGCGTCCCGCACACCCAGTACAGCGTTTCGTGGCCCCACAGTGAGCTCCACCGAAGGTCCTAGTGCTACCGTCCGCATGCGTCCCGCACACCCAGTACAGCGTTTCGTGGCCCTCTTCCCCCTCCTCCCCGGGTTTCACCCACCCAGTACAGCGTTTCGTGGTCCCATCGGGAGCCCCACCAAAGGTCCCAGTGCTACCGTCCGCATGCGTCCCGCACACTCAGTACAGCGTTTCGTGGCCCCACAGGGAGCTCCACCGAAGGTCCCAGTGCTACCGTCCGCATGCGTCCCGCACGCCCAGTACAGCGTTTCGTGGCCCTCTTCCCCCTCCTCGCTGCGTTTCACCCACCCAGTACAGCGTTTCGCGGCTCCATAGGGAGCCCCACCGAAGGTCCCAGTGCTACCGTCCGCATGCGTCCCGCACGCGCAGTACAGCGTTTCGTGGCCCCATAGGGGGCTCCACCGAAGGGCCCAGCGCTACCGTCCGCATGCGTCCCGCACATCCAGTACAGCGGTTCGTGGCCCTCCTCCCCCTCCTCCTTGCGTTTCACCCATCCAGTACAGCGTTTCGTGGCCCCATATGGAGCTCCACCGAAGGTCCCAGTGCTACCGTCCGCATGCGTCCCACACGCCCAGTACAGCGTTTCGTGGCCCCATAGGGTGCCCCACCGAAAGTCCCAGCGCTACCGTCCGCATGCGTCCCGCACACCCAGTACAGCGTTTCGTGGCCCCATAGGGAGCTCCACCGAAGGCCCCAGTGCCCGCGTCCGCATGCGTCCAGGAAGCCCAATTTGGCAGTTTCACCCAAGGCCCCAGTGCCACTGTCCGTATGCGTCGGGGAAATGTAATTTTGCATTTTCACGCGCGCAGTGCAGCGTTTCGTTGCCCCATAGGGCGCTGCACCGAAGCCCCCAGTGGGAATGGCCGCATGCGTCCCAGAAACCCAATTTGGCATTTTCACTCACTCAGTAGAGCGTATCGTAGCCCCATAGGGAGCTCCACCGAAGCCCTCAGTGGGACCGTCCGCATGCGTCCCGGAAACCCAATTCGGCACACCACCCACACAGTACAGCGTTCCCCCCCGCCCAGTGCAGCGCTTCGTGGCCCCATAGGGAGCTTCACCGAAGCAGATACTCACAATTACGGTACCCACAACTGCATATGGTTGGGACCTTCGCCAGGATATTTTTTTCTTTCTCTCTCCCTCTCTTTCTCTCTCTCTCTCTTTTGTTCTCTCTCTCTCTCTCTCGCCTCCCTTGGCGGCGCCCGCAAGAGGGTGGCACGAGGGGGTCGGCCTTCTAGGACGGCGGCGGGGCTTCTGAGAAGGCATGGTGCTCCTTGGAAGTAAGCCTAGCCTCTACTAAGAGGGCTTCTTGTGGGCGCTGCTCCCCCCCCCGCCTCTCAGATCCTGGCGTGGCCACCTCCACTCCGGGCGTTCTCGCCCAGATTCGGATACCAGGGGCCCTCGGCGGATCGATCGGGCTCGAGAAGTGCCGCGGGGAGGTGGGGTCCAGGGGACCTGGCCGTGCTTTTCGCGGTGTTGGATCTCATTCGCGCTTCAGCGTC
>CAUYUJ010019901.1:69035-89035 GCA_963575745.1 Prorocentrum cordatum | reverse complement strand
ATGGTGCATCAGCCATGGAACAGCGGTAGGGTGGGCAGGGGAGGGGGAGGCTTGGGAAGGTCGCGGGTTAGCCGAGGCGTAATCTTTTTATGACCCTGGCAGCCAGGGTATTTCCTCCTCTGGTAATTCATTCGTCCTCCTCCAGATCCTTATCCAAGTGGCTGACGCCATTCCGCGGGCCCCCAGAAGGAACGAGTGCTTGCGACGATCTTGGAAATTCTCTTGTGGGTCAGGAGCTTCTTGGATGCATGTGAGGGGCTCGTGGGATGTCTCTCATGGGGCCTCTTGGAGGGCTCTTGGGGGCATCTGGGGGGCCTTTCGGTCCTTCTTGGGGGCCTCCTTAGGGCTTCTTGGGGACCCTCGGGAGTCTCTTTGGCCTCTTGTCGGCTTCTCGGGGGCGCTCTTGGGGCCATCTTGGGGAGAGAGGCTCGAAATGTCAGTTCGTATCCACCGTTTTGGGCCCCTCTTAGGGCCCTCTTGGGTCTCTCTTGGGTCTTTTTGGGGACCTCTGCGGCCGTCTTGGGTCTCTCTGGGGCTGTCTTGGGGCCCCCTTGGAGGCCTCATGGACCTTGTTGGGGCGACCTTGGGGGCCTCTTGAGCCGTCCTGGACGCTGCCAAGACGAAACGTGTGAGTATGCTTACAGTGTACGCTTCCCTCATGGAATGGGACATTTTTGCCTCTTTGGGACCTGATGGCGTTCCTCTGGGAGCATTCTTGGGCCGGCTTGGAGGCGCGTGGGCCGTCTCATCCTGGACCGTCTTGGGACGACCTGCGCTGTCTCGACGCCCTCTTGGACTGTCTTGGCGCTCTGTCCTGGTCCTCTTGGGCCGTCTTGGGGCCTCTTGGAGGCTCTGGAGACTCCAGGGGTGCACTGAGGAGCTCCCCCCCCCTCAAACGGCATTTTGGACCCCAGGGTAGGGGGAAATGGGGGAGGGGTACAAATGTCTCACACGCCTTCTTGCCCCTGGCAAGCGGGGGTCGGCGGATTTCCTTCGTGTTTCCTTCGTCTTCTCCACAAGCATACACGGTGAGAGGCAGGCGCAGCTGCCGCTCGGGGGTGGGCCTTGAATGGCTCGGGTGGTGGACGATGCAAAGGTTAGGTCTCACGAGTTTCGGCCACCCCTGCACGGGCAGGACAACGCAAGGCTCGCACTCCAGCTCACTCGATCTCCCTGGCTTCTTTCCGAACTCGGCAGTGGTACCCAGTGCTAGCGGCGCAGGCCATCGTGCGTCTCCTAACATGTCCTGCCACCAGCAACCAAACCTGCAGATTGGCAGCTAGGACGCTTCTGTGATTTCGGGATGGAGGTAGAGGTTGCGGGGATGGTCGTGGAAGGCCAGGCGCAGGCTTCGGTTCAGCAGCGCAATGTTCGCCAAGGCTTGGCAGACCGTGAGAGTCAGGGGCCCCCCCTCCTTCCTCCTCCTCCCTCCCCCTCTTTCCCCCCCTCTCGGGCAGGTTCGGTGCAATCGGGTTTGCATTGACAGCGCTTCGAGCTTAACTCGTAGGTCGGTTGTTGGCTAATTTAGCTCGTCTTGCTCATGTACGCCCCATCACGAAAATAAAGCCAAGTCTATACTCTCTTCTACTTCATATACTCACAGGGGGATGATCTGAGAGTGTGTGTGTGTGTGTGTGTGTGTGTGTTAGAAACAATCGTTCAGCTTGGACAGCAATGTAGCAACCACTTGAGGTGGCACGGACCTAATGCTTGCGGTGGCATGCTAGCTCAAGAGCAGGTCGGCATCGCCCCAGCGCTGTTGCTCATGCTGCGAGTTTCTTTGTTGAGACTTGGCAGTTTACTCTTTCATCATTGTGCATCGGATCCCAGAAAATTCCCAGGATGAGAATGACGAGGGTGGGAAAGGGGTGTGGAGTGAGACTGCGTGCCTCGGTGTGGTGCTGCAAGCACGTGGCGGCGTGCTCTTCAGCTAACCTGCAAACATGCGTGTCTGACGCCTCCCCCCCTGGTATTGGAGCGGGCGGATTTCCCTTGGCTCTCGAGGGTTCCTTCGTCGCCAAGGACGGATCGGGTCAGAAAATCTAGTCAGCGCGGTGTTCGGGGCTGGATCCAAACGCGTGAACCCCCGGAGCCGTGCCGTCAGGAGTTGCTCCTCGGCGAAGGGCGTACGAACCAGAACTTCATAGTCAGCCGACCCGACGGGGGTCGCTTCTTCGTGCGCGTCGGCCAGGACCTTGCGCCGAGGTGAGATGAACTTCAGACATGGACGAGTGCAATCCAGGTCGTGCTTCCAGGGTGGGAAACCTTGTGAGGTCGCCGTCACTGGGAAATCGAGTTGTCGGACACAACTTGGTTGTGAGCGCAGAGCTGCGCGCGAGATGCCGTGGTGATTTGGGCTGCTGTTGGTTCGCTGGGCTCCAGCTCTTGCTGCCGCTGCTGCTGCTCTCCTGTTTGGTGCAACCCAACGTACTGATGCTTGACGGTGATGACGTCCCAGCATGGTTGAAACGAGGCGAATCGTTTATATTCACTTTCCCTATCCGAGACGACTTCGTTTCATACTGGTGACACCAATTACGCAGGGCTGAGCGAGACAAGCTCAAACGATATTGAACGTTAGGTTTTGGGAAGCCGACGTGATATATCTGGACTTGCGCACATCGTATTGTACGACGGTGTGCTGAGACCCCGTTGGGGAACCCGCTGGCCCCCTCGTGGGGCCACAAGTCTGTAGGGCAAAGGGTTGCTGCTTCCTGCGCCAGTTGCAGGTTCCAGTTTCCAATGTGATAGTTCTGCTTCTTGTTGTATTGCTGTTCCTTGTTCCAGACCGCGCGAGAGGGGGGAGCCGAACATCAGCCTGGTTAGCGTCTCCTGGGAGGTGCCTCAGAATTTCTGGGGCGGTCGAAATTGACACCCCTCACGCAGATCAGCAGGGCCAGGGTCTAAAACACACATGGGATTTGCCACATTTCTAAGATGCGGCAGCACCCCTCACGCAGATCGGCGGAGTCTGGGTCGAGAAACCAATTGGATTTGCCACATGTCTTGAGATTCGGCGCACCCCTCACGCAGATCGCTGGTGTCAGGGTCGAACAACCTGAACGGGATTTGCCACATTTCTGAACTTCGGCGGCACCCCTCACGCAGATCGGCGGGGTCGGTCGAAAAGCCAATGGGATTTGCCACATTTCTGAAAGTCGGTGGCAACCCCTCATGCAGATCGCTGGTGCCAGGGTCGAAAACCAATGGGATGTGCTACATGTCTGTAATTCGGCGACACCCCTCACGCAGATCAGCAGGGCCAGGGTCTAAAAACACATGGGAGTTGCCACGTTTTTGAAACTCGGTGGCACCTCTCGCGCAGATCGGCGGGATCAGGGTCCAAAGCACACAAAGGATTTGGTACATTTCTGACATTTGGTGGCACCCATCATGCACATCGGCGGGGTCAGGGCCCCAAATCACGGGGGAATTGCCACATTTCTGAAATTCGGTGGCACCCCTCTTGCAGATAGGTGGGGTCAGGGTCGAAAAACACATGGGATTTGCCACATGTCTTGAAATTCGGTGCCCCCCCTTACGCAGATCGGGGTGGGGCAGGGTCGAAAAACCAATGGGATTTGCCACATCTCTGAAATTCGGTGGCACTCCTCATGCAGATCGGCGGGGTCAGGGTCGAAAAACACATGGGATTTGCCACATGTCTTGAAATTCGGTGGCACCCCTCACGCAGATCGGTGGGGTCAGGGTCAAAAGACACACGGGATTTGCAATATTTCAATACTTCGTAGACCAGATTTGTGCACAGCATACGCGAGCAAGCTCGAACTGCAACATTGAATTCAGCAATATCATCATAATCTCAATTTGTCTTGCGGATTACTCATCGTCTTCGCGTGAAGTCCCGACGCTGCTTCACGGCGGCGCCAAGGCCTCATGGTCTCGCTCTTGCATTGCCCATTATCCGAGAGAGGGGGCCGACGGCAGGGGGCGAAGCCCTTACGGATACTGCTCACATTGTGGACGCATTACGGCATGACTCGATTCATTGGCTTACGCCGCATCGCCGATTCCATGACCTTCTGGGTGGCGTTGTCGTAGATTCGTCTTGGCGCCGTGCTTAACCTTGGGAAGCCCAACATCGCGCTCAAAATGGTCCCTGTTGGTGTTCCAAAACATCCTGTGGTGTTGGGTCCTCGTTTTGAAGAGACGGTCCCCGCTTGCCTCCTCTCCTCTCCTCTCCTCTCCTCTTCTCCTCTCCTCTCCTCTCCTCTCCTCTCCTCTCCTCTCCTCTCCATCCCTCTCCTCTCCTCTCGCCTCACACTCTCTCGCCTATCCGCTCGCCTCTCCTCCTCCTCCTCTCCTCTCGCCTCATCCTCTCGCCTCTCCTCTCCGCCTCTCCTCTCGCCTCTCCTCTTCGCCTCACCTCTCGCCTCTTCCTCTCGGCACTCTCCTCTCGCCTCTCCTCTCGCCTCTCCTCTCGCCTCTCCTCTCGCGCCTCTACTTCCTCTCGCCGCTCCTGTCGCCTCTCCTTTCGCCCCTCCTGTCGGCCTCTCCTGTCGCCTCTCCTCTCGCCTCTCGCCTCTCCTCTCGCCTCTCCTGTCGCCGTCTCCTCTCGCCTCTCCTCTCCGCCTCTCCTGTCGCCTCTCCTCCGCTCTCCTCCACCATCTCAGCTCGCCTCTCCGCTCTCCTCTTCCTCTCCTCTCCTCTCCTCTCCTCTCCTCTCCTTTCCTCTCCTCTCCTCTCCTCTCCTCTCCTCTCGTCTCCTCTCCTCTCCTCTCCTCTCCTCTCCTCTCCTCTCCTCTCGGTCTCTTCTCGTCTCCTCTCCTCTCCTCTCCTCCCCTCTCCTCTCGTCTCCTCTCCTCTCCTCTCCTCTCCTCTCCTCTCCTCCCCTCTCGTCTCGTCTCGTCTCGTCTCCTCTCCTCTCCTCTTCTCATCTCTCCTCTTCTCTCCTTTCTTCTCCTCTCCTTTTCTCTCCTCTCTTCTCCTCTCCTCTCCTCTCTCCTCTCCTCTCCTCTCCTCTTCCTCTCATCTCCTCTCCTCTCCTCTCCTATAGTACACTATACTATACTATACTATGCTATACTGTACTGTACTGTAATATACTCGAATATGATATAATGTATTATATTATACTATATTATAATATACAATACTATAGTATAGTATACTATATTATCATATACTCTACTATACTCTACTATACTATACTATATTGTATTATACTATCCTATACTATATTGTACTATACTATACTATAATATACTATGCTATACTGCCCTATAGTATACTATACTATACTATACTATACTATACTATAATATACTATACTATACTGTACTGTACTATACTATACTATACTATACTATACTATACGGTATATTATACTGTGCCATACTATACTATACTATACTATGTACTATTTACTATATACTATACTATACTATACTATATTATACTATACTATACTGTACTATACTATACTATACTATACTATACTATAATATACTGTAGCATCTATACTATTCTACACTATACTGTATACTATACTATACTATACTGTATACGATCCTTTTCTATACTAGACATACTCTACTCTACTCTACTCTACTCTACTATGCTATGCTATGCTATACTATACTATGCTATGCTATGCTATGCTATGCTATGCTATGCTATGCTATGCTATACTATAATATACTCTACTCTACTCTACTCTACTCTACTCTACTCTACTCTACTCTACTATACTATACTATACTATACTATACTATACTATACTATCGCTCTCCTACCTCCTTTCTCCTACCGTCTCCGCTCCTCTTCTCTCCTATTCTCTCTTTTCCATCCTATCGTCTCGTCTCTTCTCCTCCTCTCCTTGACTTTTTCCTCCTCCCCTCTGCCCCTCCTCTCCTCTCCTGCCCGCCCTCCTCCTACCCTGCCTCCTGCCTCGCCCCCCCTCGGCGGACTGTGAACTTCGCCGGTCCTGGGGCGGCCTGCGTAGTGTTTGTATCCAGACCTGAGCTAGACAGCGCTGTCTCCGGGGGCTGGGAGCTGTGGAACTGCCGTCGCTTTCGTGGGCTCCTGGGGGTTCAGCGTTGCGCGGTCCTGCCCGGGCATGAATCCGACCTCCCAGTCCGTGGGGGGCTGCGAACTGCGATGCAGTTGCCGCTTTCGTGGGCTCCTTGGGGGTCCAGTTCAGTGCGACCTCCTCCAGGCCCGAGCTATACCTTGCCGTCTCTGGGCGCTGCGAATTGCGAAAGCGTCGTCCCTTTCATGGGCTCCTGGGTGGTGCAGCGTAGCGCGGCTCTTTGCAGACTTGCATCAGACCTTAACGTCCCTGGGCGTTGCGAATTGGGAAACTGTCGTCGCTTTCGTGGGTTCCTGTCGCCACTTCCATGGGCTCCTGGGGTGTCCAGAGCAGTGCGGTTTTTCTTTTCAGACCTGAATTCAACCTTGCCGTCTCTTGGGGCTGGCGAACTTCGTAACTGTCGCCCTTCTCGTGTTTTTCAGGGTGGGTCTCGAGTAGTGCGGTCCTACCCATACCTGAAATTCACCTCGTCGTCCCTTTGGGCTGCGAGCTGCGACACAATCGCTACTTTGGTGGGCTCCTTGGGGGTCTAGCGTAGTGCTGTCCTGCCCAGGACTGAATTAGGCCTCGCCTTCAGGGGGGTCCAGCGTATTGCGGTCCTCTGCAATTTTGAATTCGACCTCGCCGTCCCTTGGGCTGCGATTTTCGAAACTGTCGCCACTTCTGTGGTCTCCTAGGGGGTCTGGCGTAGTGCGGTCATACCCCGACCCGAATTCTCGACCTCGCTATCTCTTGGGGCTGCAGGTTACGAAACTGTCGCGCTGTCGCCACTTCCGTGGTCTCTTGGGGGGTTCAGCATAGTGCGGCTCTGCCCAAGCCCGAATTAGACTTCGCCGTCACTGGTGGCCGCGAACTGCGAAGCTGTAGCGGCTTTCGTGGGCTGCTGGGGCACCCGGCGAAGTGCGGTGCTGGCCAGACCAGTACGAGGCCTCGCCTTCCCTGCGGGGCTGTATGCTGCGAAACCGTGGCTGCTCTCATGGGCTCTCGAAGGGTTCCAGCGCAGTGCCGTGCTACCCAGGACAGGATGAGATCTCGCCGGCCCCAGGGGCTGCGAGCAGTGGAACCGTGGGCATTTTCGTTGGCCCCCATGGGGTCCAGCGCAGTGCGGTGCTGCGCAAACCGGAGTGAGATCTCGCCGTCCCTGGGAGCTGCGAACGGCCAAATTGTTGCTGATTTCGTGGGTTCTTGGATGGGCCAACGTAGTGCGGTGATGCATAGATGAGACGATGAACATGATGAGTAGGATGAGTAGGATGATGATGCTGCTGATGATGATGAGGATGATGAGGATGATGAGGATGCTGATGATGACGATGATGATGATGCCGATGCTCATGATGCTACTGATGATGCTGATGTTATGAGGATGAGGATGAGGATGAGGATGATGATGAGGAGGAGGATGATGATGCTGCTGCTGATGATGATGCTGATTATGATTACGATTATGATGATGAGGCTGAGGATGAGGATGAGGACGATGATGCAGATGCTGCTGCTGCTGCCGATGTTGGTGATGAAGATTATGACGATGATGATGATGACGATGATGATGATGATTATGATGATGCTGGTGGTGGTGGTGGTGATGGTGGTGTTGATGATTATGACGACGATGATGACGATGATGATGCTGATGATGATGCTGCTGATAACGATGATGGTGCTGGTGCTGCTGATGATGATGGTGATGAAGATGATGATGACGATGATGATGATGATGATGATGATGATGATGATGATGATGAGGAGGATGAGGATGAGGATGGGGATGAGGACGATGATGATGATGCTGGTAGGATGAGGAGGAGGATGCGGATGAGGATGAGAATCAGGATGAGGATGAGGAGGAGGAGGAAGATGAGGATGAGCATGAGGATGATGATGATGATGATGATGATGATGATGATGATGAGGATGATGATGATGATGGTGATGATAAAGACGATGATGATGAGGATGATGCATATCCTGTTGCTGCTGATGACGATGATGATGATGTTGGTGGTGGAGGTGATGGTTGTGGTGACGATGACGACGATGATGCTGATGATGATGCTGGTGCGGGTGGTGATGGTGGTAATAACGATGACGACGACGATGATGATAGTGATGATGCTGATGATGATCATGATGATGATGATGCTGATGATGATGATGATGATGACGATGAAGATGATGCTGCTGCTGCTGATGCTGCTGATGACGATGATGGTGGCGCTGCTGCTGATGATTCTGATGACGATACTGATGATTGTGATGCTGATGTTGATGATGGTGCTGAGGAGGAGGAGGATGCGGATCAGGAGAATGATGATCTGATGATGATAATGATGAGGATGAGGAGATGATGATGATGATGAGGATGAGGATTATGATGATTTTGCTGCTGATGATGATGATGATGACACTGGTGATGATGGTGATGAAGGCGATGATGATGCTGTTGCTGGTGATGATGAGGATGATGATGACGTCGCATATAATGATGGTGCTGCTGCTGCTCATGACAAGGATGATGATGATGACGATGATGATGCTGATGCTGATTCTGATGCTGATGCTTCTGGTTCCGATGATACTGACGCTGATGTAGATGCTGCTGATGATGATAATGATGATGATGAGGATGATGATGAAGATGAAGATGAAGATGAAGATGATGATGATGATGATGATGATGATGATGATGATGATGATGATGATGATGATGATGATGATGATGATGATGATGATGATGATGATGATGACGATGATGATGATGATGATGATGACGATGCTGATGATGATGATGATGATGATGATGAGGATGATTATGATGATGATGATGATGATGATGATGATGATGATGATGATGATGATGATGATGATGATGATGCTGCTGATGCTGCTGTGGCATGCAGCCTGAGGAAGAGCTGCTCAACGCGCATCCTGAGCAAGAGCTGCGCAACAGGCAGCCCAAGCGCGACGCCAAGTACACAACCAAGAGCGACGCCAGGAAAGATGCGACCGAACGGCCCGAAAATGCTTACTAAGTGCGTCGTCGTGAAGGTGCCGATGGACAACGACCGCGCCGCCAACGACGAGTGCAACTACGGCCGCGCCGCCCGCGATGAGTGCCACTACGACAGCGCGTTCGATCACGACCTTCGCTCCTACGACCCCCGGGACTACGACGGACCGAAGGGCTACGACAACTGCCAGGACAACAGGCGCGCAGAATGTACAACGCTGCGACTTGGCAGCCGACGATTGCGATTCGGACCCCAGGGGCTGCGAAGAGAGCGTGCCCTCTCAATTGCTTTAGCCACCGGCAGAGCTTCCAGGGCCACCAGACAATTTTCGGGGACCACAAGGTGAACTACGAGATCCGCGCGCGCAGCTAAGAGAGCCACCTGAAGAGCTTCAACTCCCGCGCGCCAGGCTACGAGACCCGCCAGCAGATCCGCGAGAGCCGCGAGCGGAGTTGCGAGGACCGTGAGCCGAGCTACGAGAAGCAGGGGTACGATAACCATTAGCTGAACCACGGGAGCTGCAAGCTGCGCTGCGAGGACCACGAGGTGAGGTACGAGAGCCGCAACCAGAGCTAGCCACAACCAGAAGTTCTACAGGACCCACCTGCCGCGCTAAGAGAGCCACCTGCTGAGCCGCGAAAGCCGCGAGCTGAGCGGCGAGTGCCGCGAGCTCAGCCACGAAAGCCGCGAGCAGGACTACAAGAACTACCGACTGAACCGCGAGCGCCGCTTCCTACGCTGCTATGGCCACCAGCTGGGCCACGAGGACCACCAACTCAGCTACTGGTGGTGCCACCTGTGCTACCAGGACCACGGGCGTAGCCACAAGGGCTACGAGGGCCACCTGCTGTGTTTCCAGGGCCGCAGCCAGAGCCTCGCGGACTGCGGGAAGACCAACTGGGCCCTCCATCAGAGCGACTAGGGCGACGAGCTGAGCGGCAAGGATCAGAAGCATAATTCCGAGACCCGCCAGCTGGGTTGCGAGGGCCATTGCCTGAGCTACGCGGGTTACGAGCAGAACTACGAGAGCTCCCGCAGAGCTATCAGGGCGACGAGCTGAACTGCAAGGACCACCTGCTGACAGCTGAGCTACGAGTTACCACGTGCTGAGCTACTTGGACCACGCGGTGAAATACCGCGGCCATAGGCAGACGTTCGAGCGCCGCGGGCGCGTCTCCACCTGCTGAGCTTCCAGGGCCACAACCAGAGCTACGCGAACTACAGGAATAACTATCAGGAGTGCATAGCTACTGGGCGACGAACCGAATTGCGAGGTCCAGAAGCAGAACTTCCTGAGTCACCAGCTCAGCTGCTAGGGCCACCAGCGGAGCTACGATGGCCGCGATGAGAGACGCCGGCAGAGCCGCCCTGACTCCGAGCTGAGCTACGAACGAGGACCACAGGCGCAGCTGCGAGACCTACGAGGGCCACCTGCTAACGCGAGAGCCACAACCAGAGCTGCGCGGACTTCAGGACGACCTACCTTGCCATCCTGCGGAGCGACTGGGGCGATAAGCTGAATTGCAAGGACTGCGAACAGATGACCGAGGCCCACCAGCTGAGCTGCGAGGGCTTCAGCCGGATCCTCGAAGGATACAGTGTGAGCTTCGCGGACCACGAGCACAAGTACGAATGCCACCCTCAGAGCTACCAGGGCGACGGGCTGTGCCACGTGCTGAACAGGGACAGCCACCAGCAAACCTGCGAGGAGCACCTGCCGAGCTACTGGGACCACGCGCTGAGCTACCAGGACCACAAACAAGGCCTCGAGGACCACAAGCAGGGCTCCCAGGACCGCCAGCTGAACTGCGAGGCCCGCGGGAGACCCGGACTACCAGAAAGCCGATCGCAATCGTCGACGGAGTGCAGGGCAGGCTCGGCAAGACGTGCCGCGATGGCGTCGTCGAAGAACTGGACGGGACGTCCACCGCCGTTAGTTGGCCGGACGGCACTGCGCACTGGCTCCAGCGCGCGGCATTTCGTCGGCCGCAGGGGCTACGGCGAGACCGGCGCGCCTGAAGCCAGAGAAGCTTACGACCTACATCGCTGCGGACAACGGTGTACAAGTACATCGTTACGCACAAGTTGCCACTTCTACTTCAACTTCGTTCTGTACTCAGGCATCGCTCGAGCGGCCTGACCGATCCCTCCGCCCCCTCCTTCTCCTCGGCGGCCTCGGAACCATATAGGAAGGCATGGTGATCTCCCTCCCCCGTTCCCCGTCGGCAACGGCCCCCCTGTGGCGGCCCCCGCGCTCGCGCAGAACGACCGGCCGCTTGGGGCCGCCCGCGCGCGCGCGAACGCGGACAGGGGGCCGCAGATGCGGTGGCGAGAGCAGACGGAGGAGGAAAAGGAGGGAGCCACCCTCGGGTATCAGAGTTTCTCTTTTCCTTCGTCGCGGGGCGCCACCGTCGGGGTGGGAATGGAAGAGGGGGGGGCGAGAGGAATATGGGTCAGGATGCGCAGGGGGAGGGGCGAATCCTGGATCCCACGTCGACTCGCTGCCAGCCGTGTTTTTTTGTGTGTGTTGTTTTTGGTGTATTTCTCTCTCCCTCCCTCTCTCCGCCCCCCTCGCTCTATCTCTGTGTCTCTCTCTCCTCCTCCTCTTCCTCCCCCTCCTCCTCCATCCCATTTCAGAATCTGGAGATTGACCAACGGGCCCGCCCCGCGCACTCTCAGAGCATATACATCCCACTGCAGTTCTGATGGGGGCGAGAGGGCTGTGCACCGCCAAGTTCTCGTTGTGTCTCGCCTGCGCGGCCATGCGCAGCACCTTCATCGGATGCAATCCGTGTTCGCTGATTCAAACACGACGATTAGCAGAGATATCTACGTCTATGAGGAGCGCGTCTTTCATTGCTCTGACGGGGGCGCGTATGCGCGCGACCTCCACTTCAGCAGTCTGGTCTCAGACTCAGGGCATGCATCATTTCATGCACTTCGGGTGAACCAGAGGACCTTTCACTAATCGAAGCGCTGGAGTTTCTATTGGCGTCCATAAGCGACGCGTTCTCCCTGGCAAGATATGTCAAACATCAGCTCCACCTGCGTCCGCTGCTGGGCGTGGAGGAATGGTTCGCATTTGTAATACTGGTGTGGATGTCACGGTTTTTGCTCTCTATTTCCTCCCCCCTGCAGTTGGCAGGGCGTGCTGTGCTTGGAAGAAGACAGTGGATATTTTACTGGCTTGGTTGAATGATGAACTTGCCGCGTTGCCATATCGGTCAACCCCTCTATTGTATGCGGGTCTCGCGACTCCTTTAGTGCTGACAACGCGTCCGAGTATTCTGCCATCGGACCTTTTACAGATCATAGAATGGGATATGCTGGACGGGCATTTCGTGAGGTTCTCCAGAGGCACCGCGTGTGCTGCACCTGACACGTTCGTGCGTGCGGCGCCGTCATATTTTGGACTCAAGAATGCCGTGTCGTGGATCGACCATTTTGCTATTCCAGCTGGGCTGCGCCGTCGTATGGCGAGGTGCTTGACTATGACGCGATTGGCACGGCAGTTGCAACTATATCCTGGCAGTGGCTATCTCATTGACCACGCTCCGATGCTATTGCAAGTGGAGCTGTCGTTGCCATCGGGGTCGCCACGGCGGGCTGTGCGTTGGAATGAAGATCTGCTTGCCCTTGCCGTGCAGACACCCGGATTTCGTGAAGGTTTCTTTGCCGAAGCTGTGCATCAGCTGCGCCGTGCTGAGGCCACCATCGTTGGTTACTTGGAGGCCCCGATGATTGAGAATGGATGCCGTGAACTATGTAACGTATTATTTCCTATTGCCGAGAAATGTCATGCCATATCGCAAGTCTCACCAGATGAACTCACGACGCAGCAACGACGAGACGTACGACTGCTTAATTATTTACGCGGTCGCCTTCGACAGCAGAGCCTCCCGCGCCAGCACCATGATTGTCAAATTCGGGACCTCTCTGCTCGACTCAAAGGACGTACGAACATGGCGGCGCCAATTGCTTTCTTCTTGGGCTGAGGAGTTGGCGGAAGCGTGGACAAAAACGATGACCTTGCGACGTGCCCAACCCATTTGTATCAATGGAAACGAGGAGTTGGCCGAAACTTCTATGAACAATCAACTTCTATGGGAGGCGTCGCTGTGCTGGGCCCCGCAAACAGGCTTCGAAAGTGGCGACAGTTTCACAGATCGCAGCCCCCCAGGGACGGCGAGGTCTAATTTGAATCTGCGTGTGGCGTCACTGTGCTGGGCCCCCCAGCAGGCCGCGAACGTGGCGACGGTTTAACAGATCGCAGCCCCCCCAGGGATGGCGAGGTCCCATTTGAGTCCGCCGTGGGTGCCCACTGTGCTGGGCCCCCCCAGCAGGCCTCGAAAGTGGGGACAGTTTCACAGATCGCAGCCCCCCAGGGTGAGTCCGCCGTGAGTACCCCTGTGCTGGGCCCCCCAGCAGGCCTCGAAAGTGGCGACAGTTTCACAGATCGCAGCTCCCCAGGGATGGCGAGGTTTAATTTGAATCTGCGTGTGGGTACCCGCTGTGCTGGGCCCCCCAGCAGGCAGCGAAAGTGGCGACAGTTTCACAGATCGCAGCCCCCCAGGGATGGCGAGGTCCCATTTGAGTCCGCCGTGGGTACCCACTGTGCTGGGCCCCCCAGCAGGCCTCGAAAGTGGCGACAGTTTCACAGATCGCAGCCCCCCAGGGATGGCGAGGTCCCATTTGAGTCCGCCGTGGGTGCCCACTGTGCTGGGCACCCCCCAGCAGCCCTCGAAAGTGGCGACAGTTTCACAGACCGCAGCCCCCCAGGGATGGCGAGGTCCCATTTGAGGCAGCCGTGGGTACCCACTGTGCTGGGCCCCCCCAGCAGGCCTCGAAAGCGGCGACAGTTTCACAGATCGCAGCCCCCCAGGGATGGCGAGGTTTCATTTGACTCCGCCGTGGGTACCCACTGTGCTGGGCCCCCCCAGCAGGCCTCGAAAGTGGCGACAGTTTCACAGATCGCAGCCCCCCAGGGATGGCGAGGTTTAATTTGAATCTGCGTGTGGGTACCCGCTGTGCTGGCCCCTCAGCAGCCCTCGAAAGTGGCGACAGTTTCACAGATCGCAGCCCCCGAGGGGTGGCGAGGTCAAATTTGAGTTTGCGGTGAGTGCCCACTGTGCTGTGCCCCCCCAGCCGGCCTCGAAAGTGGCGACAGTTTCTCATATCGCAGCCCCCCAGGGATGGCGAGGTCCAAGTTGAATCCGCGGTGAGTGCCCACTGTGCTGTGCCCCTCGGCAGCCCTCGAAAGTGGCGACGGTTTCACAGATCGCAGCCCCCCCAGGGATGGCGAGGTCTAATCTGAGTCTGCGGTGAGTGCCCATTGTGCTGGGCCCCTCAGCAGCCCTCGGAAGTGGCGACAGTTTCACAGATCGCAGCCCCCAAGGATGGCGAGGTCTAACTTGAGTCTGCGGTGAGTACCCACTGTGCTGGGCCCCTCAGCAGCCCTCGAAAGTGGCGACAGTTTCACAGATCGCAGCCCCCCAGAGATGGCGAGGTCAAATTTGAGTCTGCGGTGAGTACCCACTGTGCTGGGCCCCCCAGCAGGCAGGCCTCGGAAGTGGCGACAGTTTCACGGATCGCAGCCCCCCCCGGGGACGGCGAGGTCCCATTTGAGTCTGCGGTGAGTACCCACTGTGCTGGGCCCCTCAGCAGCCCTCGAAAGTGGCGACAGTTTCACAGAACGCAGCCCCCCCCAGGGATGGCGAGGTCTAATTTGAATCTGCGTGTGAGTACCCACTGTGCTGGGCCCCCCCAGCAGGCTTCGAAAGCGGCGACAGTTTCACAGATCGCAGCCCCCCAGGGATGGCGAGGTCCCACTGGAGTCTGCCGTGGGTGCCCACTGCGCTGGGCCCCCCAGCAGGCTTCGAAAGTGGCGACAGTTTCACAGATCGCAGCCCCCCAGGGATGGCGAGATCCCATTTGAGTCTGCCGTGAGTACCCCTGTGCTGGGCACCCCAGCAGGCCTCGAAAGTGGCGACATTTTCACAGATCGCAGCCCCCCAGGGACGGCGAGGTCTAATCTGAGTCCCCGTAGGACGTCACTGTGCTGGGCCCCTCAGCAGCCCTCGACAGTGGCGACAGTTTCACGGATCGCAGCCCCGCATCGATGGCGAGATCTAATCTGAGTCCCCGTAAGACGTCGCTGTGCTGAGCCCCCCAGCAGCCCTCGGGAGTGGCGACAGTTTCACAGATCGCAGCCCCCCAGGAATGGCGAGGTCTAACCTGAGTCCCCGTAGGACGTCACTCCGCTGCCCCCCCCCCCAGCAGCCCTCGAAAGTGGCGACCGTGTCACGGATCGCAGCCCCCCCAGCGATGGCGATGTCTAATCTGAGTCCCCGTAAAACGTCACTGTGCTGGCCCCCCCCCAGCAGCCCTCGAAAGTGGCGGCAGTTTCACAGATCGCAGCCCCCCAGGGATGGCGAGGTCTAATCTGAGTCCCCGTAAGACGTCGCTCCGCTGGGCCCCCCAGCAGACCTCGAACGTGGCGACAGCTTCACAGATCGCAGCCCCCCAGCGATGGCGAGATCTAATCTGAGTCCCCGTAAGACGTCACAACTCCGCTGGACCCCCCAGCAGCCCTCGAAAGTGGCGGCAATTTCACAGATCGTAGCCCCCCAGGGATGGCGAGGGGCAAGCGACGTAAACGGCAAGAGAGAAGAGGAGGACCGAAGTTGAGAGGTGAAGGGGAGCAAGAGAGAAGAGGAGGAGCGAAGAGAGGAGAAGGGGTGCAATATAAAAGAGGAGGAGGAGGAGGAGGAGGAGGAGGAGGAGGAGGAGGAGGAGGAGGAGAAGGGAGGTGAGGATGGGGGACGGGAAGGAGGAGGAGGGGAGACGCGACCGCAGTGCTCTATTCAAAACGAGTACCCAACGCAGGAGGGTTGGGAACAATTGGCTACCGTGCAATATCTACCTAGACGGTAGGCGGGCACTGGTCTCGGCCCCAAGCGACGCACGTGCAATGCTGTGAGGAAAAAAGCACCATGTGTGCAGGATCTCAAGGATATGCTTTCTCTCCATGGAGCGCGTGGTGGTCTTAAGGCCATCGCAATTGATCATGCCGAGCTGGAGACTCGACGTGATTCTATGCCACTCATGGGACTCGCTGATCGAAACACTTGTCAGGACAAATTATCCCGGCATAGCAACCTAACAGCGATGTGTAGGAGCATATCTGGAAGCATTCCCCTTAAGATTCAGATGATAATCCAGTTGTAGAATTCTGCTGTTCTCGCAGTCGTAGTCGCATTCGCGATGACAGTCGCAGTGGCAACGGCAGTCACAGTCGCAGCCTCAGCCTCAGCCTGCCTCAGCCTCAGCCTCAGCCTCAGCCTCAGCCTCAGCCTCAGCCTCAGCCTCAGCCTCAGCCTCAGTCTGCCTTCAGCCTCGGCCTCAGCCTCAGCCTGCCTCAGCCTCAGCCTGCATCAGCCTCAGCCTCAGCCTCAGCCTGCCTCAGCATCAGCCTGCCTCAGCCTCAGCCTCAGCCTCAGCCTCAGCCTCAGCCTGCTTCAGCCTCAGCCTCAGTCTGCCTTCAGCCACGGCCTCAGCCTCAGCCTGCCTCCTCAGCCTGCCTCAGCCTCAGCATCAGCCTGCCTCAGCATTCAAAATGTGGCCCGGGAGTGGGAGTTCTGGGAAGTGGCCTACAGTTGGCTCCGGGCATTCAAAATCAGGCCCAGGAATGGAGTTCTGGGAATTCGAAGACCACGAAGTGGCCTACAGTTGGCTCCGGGCATCCAAAATGTGGCCCGGGAATGGAGTTCTGGGAAGTCGAAGAGCACGAAGTGGCCTACAGTTGGCTCCGGGCATCCAAAATGTGGCCCGGGAATGGAGTTCTGGGAGGTCGAAGAGCACGAAGTGTGTGACTGTTGGCTCCGGTTATTGAAAATGTGGCCCGGGAATGGAGTTTTGGGAGGTCGAAGAGCACGAAGTGTGTGACAGTTTACTTAAAACGAGTCCGGTTCTGTTCCCGGTTCTCCTCCCAGGCACCCGTCCAGACCCACCTGAGGAGTCATGATGATCTCTTTTGACTTTATTAGAAACCTATCAGCAAACGCTGTTAGGTAAAAAAGGAGCTCGTGATCTTGATCGGGCTATTGCTGTACTAGAGAGAGCGCCCCGCCGCCTTGCTGTACCCCGCTGGAGCTTACCTAGCGAGATTTGGTTAATGTTGCTGGTGCCCAATTACTTGAGCAAAAAAAGATATCTACGGCTGGCTTGGGTGCCAAACCTACTGTTCCTGATACGACGACTATTCTATCGATATTTTCTTCGCTGGCGACAGCTTGGACACTTACTGGGCGATTCCCCGCCTGTGCAAGCTATTCTAATGTGTGGCAAACCCTTAGGCCTGACGGGGGAACTCGATGCCTTCATGGACTTTGCCCGCTGTTTCGTGCTGTTTGCCGAGGCATATATAAAAGTGTCCCCTTTTCGCTCCCTTCAAGTGCTGATCAAGGTTGCGTGCCGCATCGACGACGTGAACATGCGATCCTGGCCGTGCATGTTACTGCTTGGCGTCTCCGACGAGAGCGTAATAATCACTTTGCAATATTAGACGACATGGCCAATGCATACGTCTGCTGCTCGCACGAACGATTGGATGAAGTGCTTCATGAATATTTACCATATGCTGACGCTAATCTGCTGCAGGATCGTCGACGCACGCATGTGCTCCACATTGAGGCTGTTGATGGCGACATACAGTTATTACTTACTACAGGGGCGGTGATGGGTGAGACCTTTGCGCCTGATGAATTGCGCATGGGTTTTCAGAAGCCTATCGATGTATGGCGTCATCGGTCCCCGCAGCCTCAATTGCTGGTCCGTTGCCCCCTGGTACCCAGCCAAGTCGATGCATCTTTGTCGAAGTATGTCGACGACCTGCATTATCTTATGTTGTTGTCCTCGAGACGCTTACAAGAAATCATCGAAGCTGTGGCTGCTGAACAAATGCTGACGGATGAGATCCTGTTAGAGTATGGCTACAAGCAGAATCTTAAGAAACGAGTGTTGGTGCCCTGGCTGAAGGGGTACCATGATAATCGATTGTTTTATTCTTCCCCTGTGGGAGGCGCTCGTGAGCCCCCACATGCTTGCTACCTTGGCCCGCTGTTCATGCCTGCTGGTGCGCTTGGGCCGCAGGTCGTGATTGCCAAAAATGCAGCGGCAAGGGGTTGGTGTGCGTGCAAAGTCTTCTGGGGCAGTGGGGCTCCCTGGAAGGTGAGACGCTTGATTTTCGTCAGTGTTGTCCAGGGGGCCTTCCCCTCGGGACTGGTTCCGTTTATGTTGTCCACTGCTCAGCAACGTGAACTTGACTCCTGCATGCTTCGAAAGATTCGGTCGATTGCTCGGGGTGCTGCTTGTGAATGGAAGGGCCCTCGCCTTGTTTCCTGGAGCTCTCGACGACGGTGGTTATGTTTCGGCCTCATTCCGACGCGATGCGAATTATTGATACAGCGACTTCGATGGTATCGAGCGATGCTCCGATTCCCCGAGGACCACGCGCAGGTGATTGCGATTCTCTTCGGTCGATTTAAATTTGAAGCGTACGACACGATGAATGACGGCATTCTCACAAACGACGCGAACCCCTTTGCCCATCGGTTTGTATGTGATATTGCGTGCCTGTCGATACTTACTGATATGGAGGACTGGATGCATATCTGGGGGGCGTCTCTTACTAGGCCCTTTGAGGATGATTACGTCAAACATCGATTTCTTAACATGGATATTCGTGCCTTTCGGGCGCTCTACCAACTGGGGGGCATGGGGCCCGACATTGACCTAGGTGAGTTCCTTGGCGGGGAGGAGGGGGGCTGGGGCATGGCTGAGCTGCGTTGCAAATGCACCTGCCTGAACGAAGATGGCACACTCTGTAGCGCAGTATGCAGATCTCGTAAAGCACTCACTAAGCATAACACTTTCACGACGGGCGGCACGCATGGCAAGACGTCGGACATCCTTAAGTGTGTTATCACCAACCAGTGTCCGTGCTGTCTGCAAATTTTTGCGTTTCGGAGGTCGGCTAAGTCTCACGTGCAGGCTGCATTTCGCACGGGTACTTGTCGTGTTAGTTCGGCCCATGCTGTATATCCCGTCGTGAGTGTGCCATTGAAGTGCCCCGTTTGCGGTGATGCTTCGTATCAGAATTTGGCTCAGCTCCAGTTGCATATTCGTGATTGTCACTTACCCCCTCCTCCGCGACCTCGTGATGACGTCGATGGAACCTGCCTGGGCGCTCATGGGGGAAGATGGAGGCGTCGCATCCGAGGCCCCCCCCCCACAGCAGAAAGCAAAAGGCGCTCCTCCCACACGAGGATCGGCAGCAGGCTCGGGCAGTCAAGGCGCCGCTGGACCACCCTCCACTGGCGGGGGAGGCAAGCTCAAGAAGCCGCGCAAGGATCGGAACAAAGGTCTCGGGCCGCTAGCCGACACAGGGTTCAACCAGAAAGAACAGAACGTGGTTGCCGTCTTCATCAAACAAGTGCTCATGACAACCCAGATGATGCGGGACTTATGGGCTCTCGGGATCGACGCGTGGTTCCTCGACTCGACCTTGCCCGAGATAGAAGTCGCCCGCGTCGAAGGCCAGAATTGCTGCCAGAACGTGCGCGACGCGGGTCGGGGCCACCAGCTGGGTCCTCCTCACCTGCATATCTTTCGTGGGTTCGTCAGCGAGCTATTTGAGCGTGCGAGCAGTCTGGAAGCCAAAACCTACGAGGAGCTGCTTCGGTGGTACAAGGAATGGTTTCGCAAAGCGTCGCTGGAGGAGGCCTGGGACCAGGTGCGGCTCTTCCGCATAACCAAGTGCTACGACCAGAACAAGAAGAAGGTGCACCTCAGCCTCCAGAGCGTGGACCAGACGGAGCAGATGCCGATCCAGCTGGAAGGCTCCGACGCGCGCTCAGTGCCTTCGGGCGCGCATT
>CAUYUJ010019901.1:59035-61535 GCA_963575745.1 Prorocentrum cordatum | reverse complement strand
AGCGATCTTGTGGCATCTCGGACCCCTCATGTAGCATCTTGGGGGCCTCTTGGAAGCCTCTTGGCCCTTCTTGGGGCTCTCGGGGACGTCTCGGAGCCGCGTTGGTGCGCTGCTGGAGCGCCCTGGTGACTCCTCCCGGGACTCTCTCGGGACCTTGCCGGGGTACCTTCCGCCCGGGGGCCCCCAGGGGCCGCCCCGCGCGCGCGAAGTAGAGAGATTGTAAAGCAGTCACCGGAGATCTTAGCACGCCTCTGGCCCGTTGGGCCGGCGAATAAGCCTGTTGGATGTTCGTTGGGATACCGTGTGCTCGCGGCAGCGTTTTGGGGGCTTCCTGTGGCCGCTTGGGGGCCTCTTGGTGGCTTCTTCGGGGCCTTCTGAGGGGCTCTTGGGGGCCCATGGGGGCCTCTTGGGGATCTCTGGGGGCCTCCCGGGAGGCTCTTAGGACTGAGGGCTCGAAATGTTGTTTCGTGTTCCCCCTCTGGGGCCGTTCTTGGGGCCCTCTTGGGCCGTCTTGGGGGCGTCTTGGGCTGTCATGGGGCGCTCTTGGGCCGTTTTGAAGCCCTCTTGGGGGCCTTTTGGGCCGTCTTGGGGCGATCTTTGGGGCCTCTTTGGTCGTCTTGGAGCGTCGGGAAGCGGAAAAGGCGAGAATGCGAAAATCATTCAAAAACCTGAGGGAAATCGATGAATTTTGCCTCTTGGGGACCTCTTGGCAGGGCTCTTGGAGGCTTCTTGGTGCGTCGGGGAGCCATCTTAGGCGTTTTGGAGCGATATTATGGCGTCTTGGAGCTCTGTTGGACCATATTGAGGGCCTCTTGGGGTGGGGGTCTCTGAGCTCTTCTCGGGGCTCTTGGGAGGCCCTGAGGGCGGCGCCCAGGAGCAGAACCATCCCCGACAGGGAGTTGCCCAGGGACCTGGTCAGGGTACTTTTCGTCCGGGGACCCCCAGGGGCCGCCCCGCGCGCGCGAACTAGAAAATTGTTAAGCAGTTACCGGAGATCTTAGCACGCCTCAGGCCCGTTGGGCCGGCGAATATACATACATACATATATACGCACCTATATATATATATATATATATATATATATATATATATATATATATATATATATATATATATATATATAATATATATAAAAAAAAAAATGTATTTCAGGGACGAGGCCCCCTGGCCGCGAGGCCCCCTGGTCGCGTCCAGGGACCTCCGCGGTGAATGGGGGGACGGGGCCCCCCGAAGGCCCTCACGAAGCCTCCAAGATGCCCCAGGCCGTCACCAAGACGCCTTCAAGAAGCCCCCGCAGGTTCCCTCCCTGGACCAATCAGCTTCCAGAAGACCCACGAGGCCTTCAAGACGTCCCAAAAGGGCCCTGGGAGGCCGAAGTCGTCGCATCCCATTCGAACAATATTGTCAGTATGTGGCAAGTGGCGGGCTGCCCCAGCGTGCACCACGACCCCAGACGCCGCCAAGACCGCCCCACCACAGCCCAAGAAGCCCCAAAGGAGAGGTCCGCGCCCTGGGCCGGGTCCCGGGGGGATCCTGCCACTGGGCCGCCCTGGAGAGTCCTGGGTCCTGGGCGGAGGGAGGGAGGGAGGGAGGCCTGGAGGGTCCTAGGAAGCCCTCGGGGCCATGCCCTGGGGCCTCCTGGAGACCGTGCAGGCTGTCCGTTCGTGCCGGAGGATGGGGCGGGGGAGGAGGAGGGAGGACGGAGGGTGCAGGAGGGTAGCCGTCAGTGGGGCCTGTCCCTCTACAGGAGGAATATTCAAAAATAGTCAATAAAAAAATAGTCCGGGAACACTTTTTTAATACTATTTTTGAGCATTCTTGGGATATTTTTAGGGTATTTTGAATTTTTCTTCGTCCACAATCCCCCTGTAGGGGACAGGCCCGACCTAAGGGTAGCACACGCGGGAGGCACCCGAGGGGGACCGCCGACGAGGGAGGGCATCGGAAAGGCTCGGGTCGCGCTCGTCGGATTCACGGGTGCTCGTCGTGCTCATCTGTCTCGCATTGCCCGTCGTCTGCGTCGCATTCGTCGTCGCACTCGTCGTGCGCGCTGTCGCACTCGTTGTATTCGCGGTCCGGTTCAGCCTGGTCGGGGACGGGTGTTCAGCCCGGTTTCGGGGTCAAATTCGAGGCCCGTTCGGCTTGCTTCACTTCGAGAGTCGGAAGTGACCGGTTCCGTTCGATACGATTCGGTTCGCGTTGCAACAGAGATCGGTTCGCACCGCATCGGTTTGGCCCATTTCGGTTCGGGCAGGTCGGTTCGGTTCTGGACCATCCTTTAGACATTCTTGTCGTCGTCGTCGCCGTCATCGTGGTCGTTCGTCGTCGTCGTCGTCGTCGTCATCATCATC
The DNA here is from genome assembly GCA_963575745.1 of Prorocentrum cordatum. NCBI lineage: Eukaryota > Dinophyceae > Prorocentrales > Prorocentraceae > Prorocentrum > Prorocentrum cordatum. Next base: position 59,184 of record CAUYUJ010019901.1, on the reverse strand, counting down.
GTCGAAGTCGTGGCAGTTGTCTCCGTCATCCTCGTCGAGGCTGCCGTCGTCGTCGTCGTCGTCGTCGTCGTCGTCGTCGTCGTCCAAAATCGAGTTTGCAGTCGGAAGCGTTTGCGTTGGAACCTAAGCGGGCACGAAGAGCGCGTGGT
>CAUYUJ010019901.1:39035-51535 GCA_963575745.1 Prorocentrum cordatum | reverse complement strand
GGCCGGCGCGGGGAGCGCCGCGGAGGTTTGGTGGCGCTGATAATCGACTACACGTAAGAGTGACCTTTCGCCAGAGTGACCTTTGGTGCGAGCTCATCGGGCTCCTCCCGATCGCCGAGCGCGATGCGATAAAAGCGGCCCGCGCCCTTGGGTTTGGCTCCCTCGCGCCCCCAAAAGCTGCGCACCAAAGGTCACTCTTACCCAGGGTCACTCTTACGCTTAGCCGAGATAACTCTGGAGGTAGGAATTGGGTGTGACCCAAAAAGGGGTTTGTCGCCAATAGTGGAAATGGAGGCGTTATCCACGATGGGCAGCATCGCCAGATTCAGCATCGGCACCGCACCCCTTTAATTATGCCACACCATCTCCCGACCCTCGGAATAACCGCGCGAGGTGTTTTCATTCGGCCTTGGCGAAGCAGTGGTCGCAGAGGTCGCTTCAGGGGGTGTGCGATGTTGGTGCGGCGTGATTTCCACGTCTGGCATCTGGGATCAGCTGGAGCCTTCGGGCACATTTCAAAGGGACGACGCATGTGTGGGTCAGGTCCTGGAGGGCCATCGGGGTCAGAAAGTGGTCCATTGTGTTGTTGGCCCCGTCGAGGCCGAGGTCGGTGGGGCCCGCGTCTGGGGAGAGCCTATGTCTACGAGCTCGTGGGGCAGTGTGAGGCCATCTCGGATCAGATCGCTAATGAGGGACTGGTTAGTTTGCTGAGATTGGCCTACATTGGGGACCATGTCCGTCCGACTAGAAGAGACTGGCAGGCCATTGCGATGCCCCAGCCCGTGTTAAAGTCGCCAAGGATCTGGGGTTTCGGTAGCAAATTATGGGAGCCTTGTAAACCCTCGTAACTCCGTCCCTAGAGTGCGTTAGCGTCGATTCGCGCTTGGTAATCGATGAGATGGTGCCGATTTGGCGTCGATTAGAGTCGACCAGCGTCGGCTAGCGTCGATTCAGCGACGATCGACGTCGATTAACGCTGATTCTATAGAGAGCCAGCAAAATCGTATGGGAGGCTCGCATGAGTTGCCACAGAAGGTTTAGCGGGGCCCGTAAGTCGGAGGAGACGACACGGCAAAAACCCAGTTTCTCGGAATTCCGCGCGCATTTATTGGATCGGCGCTGGGCCCCCTTGGCGGCGCCTCTGGCGCTGCCCCTGGCGCTGCCCCTGGGCTGCCCCTGGCGCGCTCCGCGCGCCACGGAGCGTTCCGCGCGCCAGGGAGGGGGACCAGCGCCGACCCAAGAATCCGCGCGGAGCGCCGAGAAGTGATGTTTATGCCGCCGGTGGCCCTTCAGAATACAGGGGCGGCGCAAGGGAGGCGGCTCACTGAGTGGCGGAGTGGCCGCCTTTTAGCAGGCATGGGGCCCTTAGCAGGCCCCGAGAGGCTTCCAAGAAGGAGTCTTCGAAACCGGGCGGGCTTTGAAGGCGCCCCCCCTGCCTTCGTAGAATGCCGCCTTCCTCGCGCCACCCCCTTTGGGACGCCGCCGAAAGGTTGCGGCGCTGTGCCGCCGGTCGGCGGCGGAGTTCGACGTGCTGAACGTGGTCGCCGGCGGAGCGCAACCGTCGGCAACGTCGGGGGGGATGATCGGCTCGGGAGGAGGAGGAGGAGGAGGAGGAGGAGGAGGAGGAGGAGGAGGAGGATCGGGATTCGAGGATCAAGGTTTCGGACGTTCGCGTCGCTTCTCGGCGGCGTCCCAGCCTCGGGGCGCCTTCCCGCGGCTGCCCGGCGCCGAGAAGGCGTTTTGGGGGAGCCCGGGTCGCCCCGAGCGGCCGCCGGGGAGCCGAGCTGTGGCCCCGAAGCCGGGGGCAACGTTGGCACGGGGCGTTGCAACAAAAGGCCTTGCCATCCTCCATCGTACATACTCCATCCTCCTCCTCCTCCTCCTCCCCTCCCTCCTCCTCCCTCCTCCTCCTCCTCCTCCTCCTCCTCCTCCTCCTCCTCCTCCTCCTCCTCCTCCTCCTCCTCCTCCCCCTCCCCCTCCTCCTCCCCCTTGTGGCCGCCGCGGGGCCCGAGGGGGCCCGTGGCGGGGCGCGCCTCGCAGCGGCTGTAGCCCCCCGCCGAGCAATGGCTGCCATGGTAGCATGAGGCTGCTGCTGCCCTAGCCATGGTACGGTAGGTTCGCGTCGTGTCGACCGGCGGCGACCCCGCCGCCGGCGTTCAACGTTGAAGGCCGCCGGCGGCCCAGAATCGATCGATGTTGAACGATCGGACGTTGCGGCAGCGGCCGATCGTTCAAGGTTGAACGATCCAGCGCGGTGTCAAAAACCAGCGCTGGGGTCGACACGACACGAACCTGCCGTAGCCATGGTAGCAGCGGCTGCCATGGAGCATGAGAGTTATGAGAGTTATCGGCGAGCCCTTCGTCGGGAAGCTGCTCGGCACGATCGGCCGCGACTTCGAGCTTCAGAAAATTCAGGGGCTAGCCTGATCGTCGAGGTCTGTGATGGCCTCTGGGGGTGCGAAGAGGCCGTGGGTGCTTGTCCACGTGGACCAGGATACGCTCGAGGTGTACCGACGCGAGTTCCAGGAGGAGCAGCAGCGGGACGCCAACAGGATGAAGTTCATGGCCGGGAAGGCTTCGCTGTTTTCGAAGTCGACACCGGAGTCGCACAGCGTGGGGAAGAACTCCAGCTTCAGGGTGCCGATCTGGAAGTGCAACAAGTGTGCGTACAATAATTTCGGGTTCAGGACCACTTGCGAGAAGTGCGCTGGGCCTCCGCCAGCGGCCACAGTGGAGCTGCACAGGGAGACTTTTGAAGGAGGCGGAGACGGAGCCGGTCAGCTTGAGCAGCGAGCAGGTCTTGTCGTCGGACCCCAGCCTGAAGGAGGTTCTGAAGACGCATGCCACGAAGAACGAGGAGGAGTCGCCAGCGGACTGGGACCCGTGCCTGGTGGTCGATGGGGTTCTGGACGAGACACAGGAGACGTTTAGTCCATTGGGGGGCGCGATGCGGCTCAACCGCTGGGCGTACAACAAGGAGCACCAGAGCATCCAGAACAAGCAGGAGGAGATGGTGAACCAGTGCAGCAAGGAGAAGAAGGTGGAGGACCAAGAGATATCGGCGTGGGCTGGCCTAGCATCGGCGAGTCGTGCCAGGTCGAGTGCTTCACCATCGGGAGCAGCGACGCTCATTGGCGGAGGGCGGCTGCGCGCGGAAGCCAGGCCCGCGAAGATGACGCGAAGAAATCGGAAATCGACGGGGGGATCATGCTGAACAAGAACATCCTGGAAGACAGTCCTGGTGCGGGTCTCGCCTTTTCTCTTGATGGTCTTTCGCTCGCTGATTCGCAGGTCGTCGGTAGCGGCGACCTCTTCGATGATCCAGTGGTCGGTGGCGACCCCAGGTTTGACCTCCATGATCTCCCGCCGTTCCCGAAGCTAGGGGTAGACCCTGGCCTCTCGGGCTCGGGCGCCACCGAGGCGGAGGCCGACGTTGAGGGCGCCGGCGCTGATCAGGAGCAGCCCCACCCTGGGCCCACAGTTTTGGAGTCGGAGTCTGACGACCGCATGCAGAAGGACTCCGAGGAATACTTCAACTTCATCTTGCGCTTCCTGGGGGCTCTGGGTCATCTCGGCGATCTTTCTGACACCGAGCGCCAGAATCTCCTCGAGGAAAGCTCAAGTGGATCGACGACGGCTAAGCTCGCGGTTGCGTGGGCCCAGGCGTCCTGTTCAAGCTCGCTGGGCATTGGCTCAGCTCGGTATCTCGGCGTTGGTCCGAGGTCCCTTCGGCTAGCTTTCCGTCGTGCCATCGGGTGCGGCGCGGCGCCTCGGTGATGGCCCGAAGCGCGCTCCGCCTGCGCGCCAGGCTCCGAGGACACGGAGCGTGTAATCAGAGACCCTCAGAGACCCTCCCCATCCTCCTCCTCCTCCTCCTCCTCCTCCTCCTCCTCCTCCTCCTCCTCCTCCTCCTCCTCCTCCTCCTTGGCAAGGTTTGTGTATGAGGCGGTCCAAAAAAGGGCCTTGCCATCGAGGATCGAAGGAGCTGCCTTCTCTTCTTCGGCGGAGGGCGGCGAAGGTTGGGGATAGGCTCAGGGGGGATGTATCGACCTCCATCCGCTCATTCATCGCCGACGGTGGTCCGACGGCCCACCCCACCCCCGGGGCCGTGCGGATTCGGCCTCGGTGGCCTCGCGCCGATCTATCGGCGGTGTCTCGCCGATTCCAGCTTGCCGTTTCTATCCCGAGCCGGTCCGCTTCCCAACGCTGCCCCGCAGCAGTGGGGCGGCGCGAGATGGCCTCCAGGAGGCCTGGTGGCTCCATGGAAACCCGCCGAGCGCCTCCAGGAACCCTCCTCTTGGAGGTTGTCAGTCGCTGCCAGGGAGGCCCTGCCTTCTGAGAAGCCCCCCGCCCTGCTACAGTGGAGGCCCATGCCAGGAAACACCCTGCTTGCCTCCAGGGTGCCCTGGGTTTCTTGGGTCTCGATGGTTTTTCTATGGAAAGCGTGTCGCTCCTACGCCAAAAATTAGTGGACGTCCTGCTATGTGTTTGTGAAAAAGCATAGGGGGTACCCCCCGACGAGGGTCAACCTCGTTTCACCTTCGCGCCGCGACGGGGGTCGGAGCGCCTTCGGCGCGCTGTGGCTACCCGCGACGGGGGTCGATGTGGAGGCTGTCGGTGGGGGCGACGCCCCCCCGACGCTTATTTAGCAACTCGGAGTTGGGTTTCTTGTGGAAGATTTCTTGTGGTCGAGCTCTATTGGGGAAACGTAGGAGTGGAGTGAGCCGGAACCCGGGTTCGCCGACGTTTTTTGACGAGCGCGTCCTGGAGTTTGACGCTTCCGTTTTCGTGGGGTGCTTGCGGCGGGAGCTCGCGCCAAATTTCAGATGGGGTCTCGCCACTTTCATGATGGCCCCGTCGGGCCAACCCGAGTCCCCCGTAACCTCGCAGTTTTAGAGGTTGACACCAACACCAATATCGGCGATGTGCCTCCACCGAGGGAAGAAGATCCCGATTTCGGTGATGGTGGTAATATTCTGGCTTCCAAGGTTACCGAACTATTACCACCAACACCGAAATCTAGGATCACCTTCCCCCTGTGGAGGCAAGCCCCCTGTGTTGGTGTTGGTGCCAATTTCTAGGCCTCCAGGTAACCCGAGTCTTCCGTCTCCCCGGTCCTGCTGCAGAAGACCCCCCCTCTCGCGAGCACGCCCGGGGCACTCTCCTCGGCTCCTCCTCGGTCGCCGCTTGGGGCCTCCCCAGCGGCCGGCCGCTCGGGGACGAGCCCCGCATCCGTGGAGCGCCCGTGACGAGGCGCAGCCGATGGGGCAGGAGGAGGAAAAGAGGAGGAGGGAGGAGGGGGACGGGGAGGAGGAGGATGAGGACCAGTGTAAAACCAAGAGTCATCGACGATGTTGAAATTCACCCTCCCTCCAAAACTCCCTCTTGATAGGCCCCTACAGCGGTTCATTTCCACAAGGGGAACTGACTCGTTGGAAGACAACCGTTTGAAGATCCTGCAGCATGCCAAAACATTGTTCTCGGGATGTCAACGCCACGTATCAACGTGACTGTTGCGTCTTGACGATCCGGAATCGTGCCAGAGCGCCATTTTTGGAATTTCAACACCGCGAATCAACATAACTGTTGCACCCGCATGCTCCTGAATCCTTCGAAAACGCCATTGCTCGTACGTTGATCATGGGAGTCCGTGGAACTCTTGCAAATGTTGAAAACGAATGTGCGCGGCGCTAAGGCGAGAGCCACATTTTGAAAACGACCACCCCTCAATCCGTGAAACACTTGCAAACTTTACAAACGAATGTGCGCGGCGCTAAGGCGAGAGCTACATTTTGAAAACCACCCGCCCTCAATCCGTGAAGCATTTGCCAATTTTGAAAACGCATGTGCGCGGCGCTAAGGCGAGCCACATTTTGAAAAGGAACCCGTGAAACACTTGCAAATGTTTAGCACGAATGTGCGCGGCGCTAAGGCGAGAGCCACATTTTGAAAAGGACCCGCCCTCAATCCGTGAAACACTTGCAATTGTTTAAGCGAGTGTGCGCGGCGCTAAGGCGAGAGTCACATTTTGAAAACGATCCGCCCTCCATCTGTGAAACTGTTGTCACTCTGTAAGCTTCAGAGCCATAAATGGTGAGGAAGTCTCAGGCGAAACGCTGGGCCCGCCCTAAAAACTGGCCTCGGGGTGCGACAAGGAGAAGTTATCTATAAGGAGAAGGAATGGAGGAGGAGGAGGAGGAGGAGGAGGAGGAGGAGGAGGAGGAGGAGGAGGAGGAGGAGGAGGAGGAGGAGGAGGAGGAGGAGAGGAGGAGGAGGGAGGAGAGGAGGAGGAGGAGGAGGAGGAGGAGGAGGAGGAGGAGGAGGAGGAGGAGGAGGAGGAGGAGGAGGAGGAGGAGGGAGAACCTCCCAAGCCACCGTGTTTTTTGCCGAAGAGGGGACAACTGCATAAACATGCACTTTTGGAGGTCCGCGCGGATTTCTTGGACCGGCGCCTGCACTCCTCCCGTCCCGGCGCGCGGAGAGCGCCAGGGACGGCGCTGGAGACGCCGCCAGGGGGGCCTGGCGCAGATCCAGGAAATCCGCGCGGAGCTCCCAAAATCGATGTCTAGGAGAGCGAGGGCGTGGGAAGTCAGGGAGAGGTGGGGCGGGAGGGGACCTGCTTCTCCACTGCCATCCTCGCTCCTGTCAGCTTGCCCCGATGCTTGGCTCTGGCGCCAGCCAGCACGGGAAGCCGCGTGCGAAGGGTCTCGGCCGCAGGATGCTGCAGCGGGTGCCCTCCGTGCGGCGAGGGCGAAGCAGCAGTGGGAAGGGCGCCGCCAAGGGTTTTCGCTTCTGCTGGCGGGCGCGCCCTCGAGCTTGGTCCGGGGGGTCATCGCTCGGGCCGCTCGCGCGATCCCGGGCACCCCTGGAACGCCCTCGTCGAGGCGCCGCCGCTGGAGCGCACCCCGAGACTGGACACCCGTCCGCCAACCGACGGCGACGCCCGAGAGCTTCGATCCTCGCGACGCCGAGTTTTCGCGGCCCTGGGCTGGGGTTGATTAGGTCGGGCCTGCCCCCCCTACAGGGGAGGGGGACGTTGGACGAAAAGTCAAAACATAGTATTAAAACAATATCCCCAAAATGGTTAAAGACAGTTAACCAAACTCTTCCCCTGACTATTTCTTACTTATTTTTGAAGATTCCTCCTGTAGAGGGACAGGCCCTTGGCATCGCTCGGACGTGTGCATTTTTCCTTCGACGAGGACCATTGAGGAGCATCCTTGATCATTTGGCGAAAAAGGCACGCACGAAACCGAAAAAAGTACATGGAATGAGCGTCCGAGCGATGGCCAGGGCCCGACTTAAGGCGGGCGCGCCGATCTTCGTGACGCCGCCGAGGTCACCGCGCTGCACCGCGCGGCGGCGCTGCCGCGCGGGGCGGGCCAACCTGACGAGTGCTCCGGCCTGCGGCGGGCGGCGGGCGCGGCGGCCGCGCTGCTGCCGCAGTTCCGCGCGCGGTGGCCGGGAGAAGAGAGTCTTCAGTCGGGCCTGTCTTTCTACAGGGGGAATGTCCAAAAGTAGTGAAAAAATAGTCTGGGGACTATTTTTTGCATATTTTAGGCATCTTTTGAGCATTTCTGGAGTATCCCAAATCGTCCAACATACTTTTTGGGCATCTTTCGTCCAAAATCCCCCCTGTAGGGGGACAGGCCAGACCTGAAGAGTCAGAGGAGGAAAAGGTACCCATACCTCTACCCTCCCCTCGTTTTCCCCTTTTTGGGCCTCCTGGGCCTCCATCGTCGCCACCGCTGGATACGCCTCAAAGTCCTGGTCAGAGCGCACCCCGGGAGAGGTCCGGGGAGTAGCGGTATCGGTACCTTTTGGTTTCCCCAGTGCCAGAAAGGACACTGGCGACGCCCCTGGGGAGGACTTCGAGGGGGTAGCACATCATGGGAGCCTGGTATGCCCTCTTAATTCCGTCTTTAGCGTCGATTAGCGTCGATTAGCCTTTGGGAGTCGATGTCAATCGCCGACTTAGCGTCGATTTAGCGTCGATTAGCGTCGAGTGAGCCTCGATTCGCGTCGATTTAGCGTCGACTAGCGTCGATTCGCAAGAGCCGACAAGATGGCATGGGAGGCTCACGTGGGTTGCCACCGAAGGGGTAACGTCAGGGGGGGATGCGCAGAGGTCTAACGTACTGACAAACAAAAATCAAGTCGCAGGTCTTTCGCCCTGTTCGGCCTCGGGAGGCCCTCGCTGGGCCTCAGGGCCGTCAGAAAACGACGCGGGATGCAAAACCGGCCCCGGGGAAAGGGTCGGGGCTTCGGGGACCCCTTACTCAAAGAAACGGCACCGTAGGCATAGGGGGGGATCAATCAACCCCCAATCGCCCGTGGATCGCCGATAGGGGGTCTGATAGCCCCACCCCGCCCAGGAACGGGCGGATTTGCTCTCTGGGGCCTATCGCCGATCGATCGGCGATGTATCGCCGATTCTAGGTCAATGTTACGATAGGGGCGACGATAGGGGCGAATGGCCGAGGGTGGAGCAATACATGTATCCAGGGGTGCCGACGATTTGTGTCTTCGACAAGGCTCCCGGGCGAATACGTGTAATGCCCGCCCCTGGGCTGTTCGCCCCCATCGTCGCCGCCGGAACGCACCCGTTCTTCGAGCGGCGTCGCGCCGTGGCGCCCAGGAACTGGAGCCAGGCCGCGTTGCAAAAATCGCGCATCCACAGCTCGAGACTTCCTCCCGGGGTCCCAGCGCACCCGCTCCTCGAGCGGCGTCGCGCCGAGGCGCCGGAGGGCCCCCGGAGGCCAGAGAGCCCCGGACCCTCCCAGGGGTCCCAGCGCACCCGCTCCTCGAGCGGCGCCGCGCCGTGGCGCCCCGGAGGGCCCCTGGAGGCCCCGCGGGGCGAGGCACCGCGCCGTCCTCCTCGAGGGTCCGGGCGCCTCTGCCCCGGGGCGCGCCGGTGCGGCTCACGGCGGAGTCGCCGGCGGCGTATCGTTTCACCGATCCCCATCCCCATCCCCATGCCCATACCCTGTCCCCACCATCCGACCACACCTACATATATATGTATATATATATATAGAGAGAGAGAGAGAGAGAGAGAGAGACACGTAAAATATATAAACCGGCGGACCCAGGCTCATTCCCCCATGGCAGTGCGTGGGCTCCAGGAGCCCTCTCTCGCCCGCTCCACGACGATGTATAGCCCCTCCAAGACGGCCAGGATGGCGCAAGATGGCCTCAGAGATGCCTCCAGCACCGCCCAGAATCCCCCAAGACGCCCCGAGAGGCCCCCAACAGTCCTCCCAAGAGGGCCCCAAGAGGCGAAAACAGTTTTATTCCTTCCGGACAACGTATATATTTACCATGTTCGCCTCGTGGGCTTTCACAGCATCCAAGACGGCCCGAGAGGCCCCCAATATCGTCCCAAGACGGCCCAAGAGGCTCTCAAGAGGGCTGCAAGACGGCCCGAGAGGTCCCCAAGACGGCCGAAGATGGCCCCAGGACGTCCAAGAACGGGCCCAGAGGGGGTTCCCCGAACGGACCTTTGAAGCTCTCCGCCCCTGGAGGTTCCCAGGAGTCCCCAAGAGCCCCAGACTCTATGACACAGGCTTTCAAACTACGGAACCTTCCGAACCTTCCACAAGGCCCCCGAGATACCCCCAAAGAATTGTGCGCGTCAGCTTGCCAAGGGCTGGGGCGTGCTAGAACCTAGGCGCGCACGAAGCGAGGGGGCGCGCGCGCGCGTGTGTGTCTGTGTGTGTGTAGTTGGTGATATTCTCCTTGGAGCTCTAAGGGATCATCTTGTATCCCCACCTAGAAATCGGCCAGTGGGGCCCAGGCCACGCCCGTGGTGATAAACGAACAGTCCAGCGATGCTCCGGTGCTGCAGTGCTGCCGTGCCCGAGGTCGCGCAAGAGGTCGCGCGCGAGCGCCCTCGTCTCCACGCGGTGTGCAGCGCTGGCGGCCCGCGTGAGCCACCGCGCAGGATCGGCATGCCATCCCGCGCAGGCCCCCCCCCCCTGTCTTTTCCCTTGGCATCGCTCGGACGTGTGCATTTTTTCTCGGCGAAAACCATCGAGGAGCATCCTGGACCGTCGAGCAACAAAGAAACACACGCACGGAACCGAAGAATGTACGGGAAGTGGACGTCCGAGCGACGGCAAGTTTCCGCCGCCCAGGTAGCTGGCCCTCACGGCCTGGTCCCTGGCGGTGCTACAGTTCCGCCACGCGCCGCTCCTCGCGCAGGCGTCGGCCGCGCCGGTGCGGCTGCTGGCGGCGGGCGCGCCCTGGCAGCCGCGGGACCTGGCAAGCACGGCGCCCGGCTGTTGTGGGGAAAAAGAGCCCAGGCCTCCGACGAGATGTTTTGCTTTTCCTCGCCGCGGTTTTGGTGCCTGGGTTTCTCGGTACGTAGCCAATCTTGGGGAGCCTCGTGTGCCCTCGTAGTTCCATCTGGAGAGTGCGCCAGCGTCGATGAGCGTCTGGCAATCGATGAGGTAGCGTCGGTCGATCTAGCGCCGATGGGCGTCGATGGGCGTCGATTGGCGCCGATGCGGCGTCGACGAGTGTCAACGCGTCAACTGGCGTCGATCAGCGCCGGTTCGCAAGAGTCAACCAGATGGTACATGGGAGGCCCCAAGGGTTAAGTCGGGCCTGTCCCCCTCCAGGGGGAATGTTCAAAAGTAGCCAAACAAACCATAGTCAGGGGACTATTGTTTGAGCATGGTTTGATAATTTTTTAAAAAGTATTTTTCAATTTTTCGTCCAGAAAATCCCCCTGTATGGGGGGCAGGCCCCCGACCTGGCCCAAAGGGGCCGTTCCCGGCCCCCCCCCAAGGCCGTTCTCGGCCCCCCGGGGGCCATCCGGAGTGGGTCCGGGACGCGGGGCCACCTGCCAGGGGGCAGGGGTCGGCGGGGGGTTCCCCGGGGCCGTCGGCGGCTCCGCGGCGGGGCCCCGAGGGGTGGGGCCCCACCTCGGCGGGAGCCGACGGACCCCGATTTCTACGAGGAGGAGGGAGGGGGAGGAGGAGGAGGAGGAGGAGGAGGAGGAGGAGGAGGAGGAGGAGGAGGAGGAGGAGGAGGAGGAGGAGGAGGAGGACCCCTGGGGACTTCGAGGGGGGGGGGGGCTGTGGTCTTGGAGTCCACTGCCCCTCCGTTCTGAGGCAGTGGTATACGAGGGGGGGTGCAGAGGACAGACGGTTGACACAGTTTGGAGGAATTCGTGAATTCAGTATGGGTCGGGCTTGGAGTGCCTCGAAGAGAGCGCGCGCACCCGGAATCGCAAGCATATGGCTACATGCGGACCGAGGGGATGTTGTCGGATGGGGCCCCCGCTCGCATGCATAAGAGACCCCCTCGGGGTCCGACGCTCCGCACCGACACCTGCAGCGCGCCGTAAGATTGCGGGGCGCCCCTACAGAAGGAGGAGGAGGAGAGGAGGAGGAGGAGGAGGAGGAGGAGGAGGAGGAGGATTGCCCGTGCAAAAGAAAAGCCCAAGCCCTCCAACGGATTGTCAAGAACCGAGACGGCGTTTTCTTCGTCCTTTCCGCTCTCGCTGGGCCCCTGGACCGTCAAGAAACAGTCTGGGAGTGGCTGGGGCGGCCAAGAGGAATCACCGAACGCGTTCCACTACTCGCAGAGTGCCTACTCGCAAACGCCCGAAAAACCATACGTCCGCCGTCGTGTAATATATCGTGGATCCCCCGCGGCGGATCCAGGTCATTTGCGAGTAATTACTTTGCGAGTAGTGGAACGCGCTCGTCTACGGAAAGGATACCGATGCCGCTGCCCTGCTCGGGTCGGGCGAGGGAGAGACCCGCAAAGGGGGGGTGCCCAGACCTGTAACCCTTCGAACCACTCAAGACGGTGATTTTTGTCACCGTTTTTGGCGTCCTGGGGCCCCCGCCGGGCGCCGGGACACTGACAAGAACAGTCTGGGACGAGCAACCCGTCCTGGGGAAGGGGTCCAGACTCGGGGCTCAAGAGACGGGGGTCGATGTCTCCTCCTTCTCCTCCTCCTCCTCCTCCTCCTCCTCCTCCCTCTTCCTCCTCCTTCTCCTCCTCCTCCTCCTCCTCCTCCTCCTCCTCCTCGGTCCAGACTCGGGGCTCAAGATGCGGGGGTCAAGGCAAACGGGGGTCAGCCAGAGCACCCGACCTTGCAGGATCCTGCAGGGCCAGGGTCGCACTGCACCCGGGTCTGAGTGCAGGATCCTGCAGGATCCTTCGCATGGACCCGGGTTTGGGTGCAGGATCTTGCAGGACTTTGCAGGACTCTGCAGGGCCTGTCTGGCCCGGGTCTGGACTGACCCGGGTCAGAAGATCCCCGACAGATTTTTGGGGAGCCACACATGAGGATGAGGATGAGGATGAGGACGAGGATGAGGATGATGATGATGATGATGATGATGATGATGATGATGATGATGATGATGATGATGATGATGATGATGATGATGATGATGATGATGATGATGATGATGATGATGATGATGAGATGAGGATGAGGATGAGATGAGGATGAGGAGAGGATGAGAAGGTGGAGGAGG
>CAUYUJ010019901.1:12500-38935 GCA_963575745.1 Prorocentrum cordatum | reverse complement strand
GTTGGTGCTCCGATGCTCCGATGCTCTCCAGCGGCCGCGCCTCGCCGAGGGCGTGCCGGGGGGGTGCCCGGAGCTTCTCGATCCGCTGCCAGTGGCCCGAGCTTCTGGCCCGGAAGCGGGTCGACGAGGATCTCCCGCGGCGGGGGCGGATAGTCGCAAATTTAGGGGGCCACGTGCGAACCCTCTACCCCTGCCCCCCACGATTTCTGAGGGGGAGGGTGGGGTTCACCCCGACGTCGCCCCCGACCCTCAAAAAATCGTGGGATTGAAAAAACAACCCGCCACATGTAGTGTATATGTTCCAGTTTTAGGGGGCCACATGCGAACCCTCTACCCCTCCCCCCCACGATTTCTGAGGGGGAGGGTGGGGTTCACCTCGCTCGTGAGCTCCCGAACGAAGTGAACCCCACCCTCCCCCTCAGAAATCGTGGGGGGTAGGAGTAGGGTTCGCATGTGGCCCCCTCAAATTGGAACATATATACTACCAGTGGCGGGTTGTTTTTTCAGTCCCACAGCTTTTTGAGGGTCGGGGGCGACGTCGGGGTGGTGTGGTGTATACTTTTCCCCCGGCTTCCCAGGGAAGCAACGAAAAACGTATACACCAGGATCCCGTATACACCAGGATCCGCGTTCCTGTGCGAGTTCCAGCGCGGGGTCGGAAAAAGCGTCGGTGTATAGAGTTCGTTTCCTTAGATAGGTCAAGGGATACAGACTTAAGTCGGGCCTGTCCATCTACAGGAGGAATATTCAAACAAAGTCAAATTATCCCGGCAAAGCAACCTAACAGCGATGTGTATAAGCATATCTGGAAGCATGCCCCTTAAGCTTCAAGTGAGAATCCAGTTGTAGAATTCTGCTGTTCTCGCAGTCGCAGTCGCATTCGCAATGACAGTCGCAGTGGCAACGGCCTTAGGATCCAATGGAATCCTAAGGATTCCTAAGGATTCCTAAGGACCATAAGGACTCCGAAGGATTCGCCTGCCTCGGCCTCAGCCTCAGCCTGCCTCAGCCTCAGCCTGCCTCAGCCTCAGCCTCAGCCTGTCTCAGCCTCAGCCTGCCTCAGCATCAGCCTCAGCCTCAGCCTCAGCCTGCCTCGGCTTGCCTCGGCCTCGGCCTCGGCCTCAGCCTCAGCCTAAGCCTGCCTCAGCCTCAGCCTCAGCCTGCCTCAGCCTCAGCCTACATCAGCCTCAGCCTGCATCAGCCTCAGCCGCAGCTTGCCTCAGCCTCAGCCACAGCCTCAGCCTCAGCCTCGGCCTCAGCCTCAGCCTGCCTCAGCTTTAGCCTCAGCCTCAGCCTGCCTCGGCTTGCCTCAGCTTCAGCCTCAGCCTGCCTCGGCCTCAGCCTCAGCCTCAGGCTGCCTCAGCCTCAGCGTCAGCCTCTTAGCCTCAGCCTGCATCGACCTCAGCTTCAGCCTCAGCCTGCCTCAGCCTCAGCCTCAGCCTGCCTCAGCCTCAACTTCAGCCTGCCTCGGCTTCAGCCTGCGTCAGAGCCTCAGCCTCAGCCTGCCTGAGCCTCAGCCTGCCTCAGCCTCAGTCTCAGCCTGCCTCGGCGTGCCTCAGCCTGCCCCGGCGTGCCTCAGCCTCGGCCTCAGTTTGCTTCGGCTTCAGCCTGCCTCAGCTCGGGTATTCACAATATGGCACAGGACTTGTGTTCCGGGACCACGAACGAAGAACACGAAGTGGCCTAGAGTTGGCCCTGGGCATTCAACATGTGGCCTGGGAATTATGTTCTGGGAAGACGAAGAACACGAAGTGGCCTACAGTTGGCCCCCGGCATTCAAAATGTGTCCTGGGAGTGGTTTTCTGGGAAGACGAAGAACACGAAGTGGCCTACAGTTGGCTCCGGGCATTCAAAGTGTGGCCTGGGAATGGTGTTCTGGGAAGACGAAGAACACGAAGTGGCATACAGTTGGCTCTGGGCATTCAAAATGTGGCCTGGGAATGGTGTTCTGGGAAGACGAAGAACACGAAGTGGCTTACAGTTGGCTCCGGGCATTCAAAATGTGGCCTGGGAGTGGTGTTCTGGGAATGGCTTCCTAAGAATTCTTAAGAATTCATAAGGATTCTAAGGGTTCCTGGGGCTGCAGTTTTGTTCGGTTCCTTGTCCGGATCCCGCCCAGACCCCCCTGGGGCGTCAAGATGTTCTGTTTTGATCCCACTAGAAGCCTATCAGCAAATCTGTTAGGTAAAAAAGTGACAGCACGTTAAACACTTGCATGGGAAATTGATGTGGTCCTCTTCGGGCATCCTTAGAGGACCTCTTCGAGGCTTTTTGGGCCGTCCTGGACGCCTCCTGGCATCATGTTGGGCTCTCCTGGGGCCATCTTGGCCGTCCTGGAGGCGTCTTGGGACCGTCTTGGATGGCCATCTTCGTTGCCTCTGTGTGCGGCTCTGGTTCGACGCGGCCAAGTCCGGCCGGGCTTGCTTTCGGGAGCGGAAAAGAGGGGGGTGATGACTAGGGGGGGGTGGATATCATGGCGGGGGCCATGATATTTCCCCAGATTTCGTGGCGCCTCTTCTTACTTCATTACGTCCCTGGCCCCCCCGCTGGGCTGCGCACATGCCGCCGGTCATGATTTGCCCCCCCCCTTAGGCACCCCCCTCTTGGCCGCTCCCGATGCTTTCGCCGCTGCGCCGGCGGCTCCGCCAGCCACTCATGGCGCGACCGGGCGGCCGCCTGTGCCGCTGCGCGAACGGGCCTGCGGCGAGGTACCCGTGCCGCGCAGAGGAGGCGCGAGGCCCCTGCTGCGCGGGCCAGCGCAGAGCCGAGCGGGTGCAGGACGAGGACAGGGTGGGCGAACAGTGCGCGCCCGCGCGCGGAGGGGAGTCGGAGGGGCGACGGGGGGGAGTCAGGGAAAGGGGATGCAGTTCCGCTTTTTTACTTTATTGGATGCTCGAGGGGTCGGTGCTCGCGAGAAATATGCGCATGCCTTCCCTGCCGCCCTCGCCGCCCCTCCCCGGCCCCCCGCGGGCGCGGTCGCGCGCCGTTCGTTCCTCGAGGGCGGCCAGCCCACCCTGCGCAGGGCATGCGCCCCAGCAGACGCCCCCGCCTTCTCGTGGGCGGCGCAGAGGGAGCGCAGGCAGCGCAGGCTGGGGCCGCCCGGGCGGTTCAAATGCGACCGGGGCCGATGGGGTCGGAAGATGCATTGCGGATGCGTTTCCGAACCCATTGGCTCCGACCCCGAGGTTGGCTGAGATGCCGCCGGGCGCCCCGGAGGGCTCGCCGGCCGCGCGGAGGGCCCGCCGGGCGCCGCCGCCGCCGGAGCCGCGGGCTGGGCCGCCAGGGCCGGCAGCGCCTGGCGGCGGACCGGCCGCCGCGGCGGCCGCGCCAGCCCAGGGGGGCGCGGCTGCGCGGCGGGTCGGGCTCGGCCGGGCGCCGCGGACGGCCGACGCGATCGCGGGGTTGACGGCGGCGATCGCCGAGCTCACTGCAGCGCAGCAGGCCCCAGAGCCGGAGTAATGGGGGGGCGCAAATGGGGGGGCCGGGGTAGGCGCAATAGTTCATGCAATAGTTGGTGCTTGGATGCAATAGTTTGCGGCGTGGATGCAATAGTTCCGCGCGGGTGTTGCTTTGTTTTGTTTCGTGCGCAATAGTTCAGGCGGTTTGCAATAGTTCGTGCGCCCTCGCAATAGTTCGCGCGCATTAGTTCAGGCGAGCGAACTATTGCGCCTGCTGCCATTCCCCTATGTGTTCCCCCGTTGCTCCGCCGTAAAAAGATGCGTTCAACAAGCTCCCGAGAGGCCCCAGCGCCCCCCCCGCGCCAAAATGGCACCCAGACGGCCGAAGAAGCGCCCGTGGATTCTCCGCGAAGATCATGTCGCAGAGAGCCCCGAGGGACTTCGCCCGCTTCTGTCTGGTCTGCTTCGGTTTTGCCTGCTCTTGCTTTGCGCGATTCGCGCGGCGAATTGATACCGGGCGAACTAGAACCATATGGTTTGAACCGGGCGAATTCAAGCAGGATGAATTCGAAACGGGCAAATTCAGAGCAGATAAATTTAAAACAAGTGGAATCAACACCGGGCGACGACGACGACGACGCACGCCCTCCAGGGCGCCCCCCCCGCGACCGCTTCTCGCGGCGGGGGGGGCGCCCCATAGATTTGCGGAGGTGGTCAGAACGCGCCGGGCCGAAGCGCCCCCCCCTCGTCCTCCCCCTCCTCCCCCGCCTCCTCCTCCGAAGGCCGAAACTGCTGCGCGGCGACCGGCCGGGGCAGCCGGCCGGGGCAGCCGGCCGCCCTCCCGTCGTCCTCCTCCTCCTCCTCCTCCTCCTGGTCGTTCTCCTCCTCCTCCTCCTCCTCCTCCTCCTCCTCCTGCTCGTCGTCCTCCTCCTCCTCGTCCTCCTCCGTTCCTGCTCGTCCGTCCTCCTCCTCCTCCTTGTCGTCCTCCTCCCCGTGCTCGTCCTCCTCCCCCTCCTCGTCCTCCACCTGCTCCGGCTCGTCCTCCTCCCCCTCCTCCTCCTCCTCCTCCTCTTCCTCCTCCCCCTCCTCCTCCTCCTCCTCCTCCTCCTCCTCCTCCTCCTCCTCCTCCTCCTCCTCCCCCTCCTCCTCTTCCTCCTCCTCCTCCTGCTCGTCCTCGTCCTCCTCCTTCTGCTCGTCGTCCACCTCCTCCTCCTGCACGTCCCCGTGCTCCTCCCACCCGTTCCCCCCCTCCGACTCCTCCTGAACCCCAGGGGGGAGTTGCGCTTTGACGGCGGGGAGCCCGAGGTGTGTTCTGGGAACGCGAAGAACGCGAAGTGGGCTACAGTTGGCTCCTCGCATTCAACAAATGACCCGGGAATCTCAGCCTGCCTCAGCATCAGCCTGCCTCAGCGCGCGCAGCCTTAGTCTGCCTTCGGCCTCGGCCTCAGCCTCGGCCTGCCTCAGCCTCAGCCTGCGTCAGCCTCAGCCTCAGCCTCAGCCTGCCTCAGCATCAGCCTGCCTCAGCGTCTGCCTCAGCCTCAGCTTCAGCCTCAACCCCAGCTTCAACCTCAGCCTGCCTCACTCAGCCTCAGCCTGCGTCAGCCTCGGCCTCAGCCTCAGCTTGCATCAGCCTCAGCCTGCATCAGCCTCAGCCCCAGCCCCAGCCCCAGCCCCAGCCTCAGCCTCAGCCTCAGCCTCAGCCTCAGCCTGCATCAGCCTCAGCCTCAGCCTACTTCAGCCTCAGCCTCAGCCTCAGCCTCAGCCTCAGCCTCAGCCTCAGCGGTGGATTCCCCATAGTCACTGGCGGCGCTGGGGGCCTCAGCATCAGCCTCAGTGGTGCGTTCCCCGTAGTCACTGGTGGCGCTGGGGGCCTCAGCCTCAGCCTCAGTGGTGCGTTCCCCATACTCACAGGCGGCGCTGGGGGCCTCAGCCTCAGCCTCAGTGGTGCATTCCCCATAGTCACTGGCGGCGCTGGGGGCCTCAGCCTCAGCCTCAGTGGTGCGTTCCCCATAGTCACTGGCGGATCCGCGGATTCTCCCCGGATCCTGCCCGGACCCCCCTGGGGAGTCATGATGCTTTCTTTTGAGACCATTAGAAACCTATAGTCTTCGCTGTTATCCCAGTGCGACCCTACCTAGGAGTTGGAACCCCTAGGAAAGCAGCATTCGTAGTAACAGTAACGCTAAGTTAAAGCTAAGCTAAAGCTAAACTAAAGCTAAACCACAGCTAAACTAAAGCTAAGCTAAAGCTAAGCTAAAGCTAAGCTAAAGCTAAGCTAAAGCTAAGCTAAAGCTAAGCTAAAGCTGAGCAGCAGCTAAGCTAAAGCTAAGCTAGCGCTAAGCTAAAGCTAAGCGGAAGCTAAGCTAACACTAAGCTAAAGCTAAGCTAAAGCTAAGCTAAAGCTAAGCTAAAGCTAAGCTAAACGCTTAGCGAACAGCTAAGCGAAACGCTGAGCTAAAGCTAAGCTACAGCTAAGCTTAAGCTGAGCTAGAGCTAAGCAAAAGCTAAGCTAAAGCTAAAGCTAAAGCTAAAACTAGAACTAAAGCTAAAGCTAAAGCTAAAGCTAAAACTAAAGCTAAAGCTAAAGCTCCCAGGGGACTGGGGGGAACCGCTCCCAGGGGACAGGGGGAACCGCCCGGGGCGTGTTCCACTGCCCGGCCCCTTTAAGCTAAGAGAGTAAGAACCCTTCTAGGCAGAGCCTAGGTCGGGAAATAGTCTGGGGACGATGTTTGTTGATTTTTTGGGCTATTTGGGGGTACTTCTGAGTATGTTTACGTTTTCGCCCAAAATCCGCCTGTAGGGGGACACGCCCGACTTAAGTATAGACCTCTGGCGAGCCACGGTGAACGACAAAACACGGCGTCGGATGTCTGTGAGTGTATGAACGGCACGCCGCAAGTTCGGAACCCCTGAGCGTGTTGCTCTTTTTTTGGTTTCCTGAAAGACTGGTCTTCCCTAGGGGGACGAAGACTGGCATAGACATAAGAATTCGGAGGTCCGCGTGGGTTTCTCGGATCGGCGCTGGACCCCCCTCCCTGGCGCGCGGAGCGCGGGGAGGGGGATCCCAGCGCGGATCCGAGAATTCCGTGCGGACCCCCGAGTTTTTCTGTTTGTGTCATTGCTCGTGAACCCTTTTAGAGGCCTCCTGGATGGGGTCGGCGTAGATGGGCTTGGAGGATCGAGCCGCATCGGCGATGCATCGCCGATGTATTGGCGGTGCACCCGCGACGCCAGCGGTGCATCGGCGGTGCACCCGCGGCGCGATTTTTTTTTTGGTTGATGTCATTCTTCGTCCCCCGCCCGATTCCTGCAGCAGAGGAGCGCAGACGGCTTCCACGGTCGGGGTGTGCCATCGAGTCGCACGCTCCTTCTTCTCCTTCTCCTCCTCCTCCTCCTCCTCCTCCTCCTCCTCCTCCTCCCCCCTCCTCCCTCATCCTCCTTCTCCTCCTCCTCCTTCTCCTCCTCCTCGTGTCCTTGAGTCGCTGGCGTTGCGATTCCTCCCCCAGGCGTGGGCGTGGGCGGCCCTGGGCGTCGTGGACGGGCCCCTGCTCGAGGGGATCGCGGCCGCGGCCCTCTCGCAGGCCAGCGAGAGAGAGAAAGCACGATGAAATCCCAGGGAGGAGGAGGAGGAGGAGGAGGAGGAGGAGGAGGAGGAGGAGGAGGAGGAGGAGGAGGAAGAGGAGGAGGAGGAGGAGGAAAAGTAGGAGGAGGAGGAAAAGGAGGAGGAGGAGGCCACCTACTCCTACCCTGTCCTCCTTGCCACGGTCAGCTTCGCTTCGAGATTCTGGTCAGGACGCACCCCTGCATAGAGGTTCGTGGAGCAGCGGTGCCTCGAGGGAAGAGGCGGCACTATCATGATCAATATCTCGTGGGACCTTGTCGACGCTTGTATTGGTCATGGTCCATGCCTGCCGTCGCCGATTCGGGAGAGGATGGGCCACGGATTGACGATGACCAGGATGGACGAAAACCAAGATCGACACCGACGTTTCCGCGTTCAGTCTCTTGGTCATGATCGTTGGTATTGTTGCTGCCTCCAGTGTCGGTACCTTTTTAGCCCTAGAGGTCCCGACCCCCATTTCCCAGAGTTGTGATGTTCCAACCTACTATAGCCTTGACCACCAGGAAGAATTTCGAGCACCAAGACAGCAACGAGACCGGAGGGTTTTCACGTGGCGGGCCCTGGCAGGCGATACACTCGCTCGACACTTCGCGAGCGTGTCGGAGAGGCACTGTTTCGATACTCCTCTGGGGGCTCGAATTTATGTTGGTGATGCGGTCCTTAAGTACGATGGGATCAATGGAGCAACATAATCCCAGGATTGTTTTTTGCCGCCCCGGGTCCGCCTCTGACGGCCCTTGGGCCCGGTAAGAAGGCCCGGCCGTCAACGGGCCCCAGGTCGGGGCCACGCAAAAGCCTCGAGCTCGCCGGAACTCTCGAGCGCTACACGACGCTTTCTGAAGAGCCCGTCCTGGATTTTTTGCCGGCCCAGTTTTCGGGGGCGGCCAGGAGGGGGGTGATGACTAGGGGGGGGTGGATAGGATGGCTTTTGCCGTGAGATCTCCCCAGATGTCATGGCGCCGTTTATTTCATTACGTCCCTGGTCCCCCACAAAGGGCCGCGCACATGCGGCCGGCCATGATTTGCGCCCTCCCCACTTGGACCCCCCCTCTTGGCCGCCACCGAAGTTTTTGTCTTGGATGTTTGCAGCTGGAGCTCGCGTCGAGTTTCAGGCTGGGTCTCCTTCTTCTCCTGCCTGCCCCGTCAGGTCAACCCGAGCCCCCCTGAGCTCGAGTTTCACGCCTCCCCGAGTCTCACGCCTTCCCGACCAGAGGGCCCGACCTCTTTCCCGGGGTTGTTGTTGTTTTTCCCTATCTAGGCTCTGCCTAGAAGGGTTCTTACTCGGTATGCTTAAAGGGCCGGGCAGTGTTCCACGCCCCAGGCGGTTCCCCCAGTATCCGCCCCGCGGTTCCCCCAGTTACGTCCCCTTAGCTTAGCGTTGCTTATCTCATCTGAGCTTAGTTTGTTTCATCTTAGCTTAGCTTAGCTTCATCTTAGCTCAGGTTTAGCTTAGATAGCTTACCTTCATCTTAGCTTTGCTGAGCTTTAGCATAGCAGAGCACAGCATAGCATAGCATAGCATAGCATAGCGCAGCACAGCATATCATAACATAGCCCAGCATAGCATAGCATAGCGCAGCATAGCATAGCATAGCATAGCATAGCATAGCATAGCATAGCATAGCGCAGCACAGCACAACACAGCATAGCACAGCGCAGCATCGCATAGCATAGCATAGCATATCATTGCGCAGCTTAACATACGATATCATAGCATATCATATCATAGCTTAGCATAGCACAGCGCAGCATGGCATATCATAGTTAAGCATATCATATCATAGCATAGCATAGCATAGCGCAGCATAACACGGCACAGCATAGCGTAGCATAGCATAGCATAGCAACCAATGCTGCTTTCCTAGGGGCTCCAACTTCTAGGTAGGGTCGCACTGGGGTATTTTTTTTTCTGCCCAAGACTGGTTTTTGATAGCCCTGGGGACCCCGTGAGGCCCAGCAACGCTCCGCCTCGATGTGGAGCCCGATTCTCTCCACGCCGACGTCGCCGATGCACCGCCGGCGTCGCGGGCGCATCGCCAATGCATCGGCGATGCATCGCCGATGCTGCTCGATCCTCCAAGCCCACCTACTCGGATCCCATCTAGGAGGCCTCTAATGGGGGAACGAAGAATGACAAACATAAAACTCGGAGGTCCGCGCGGATTTCTCTGATCCGTTCCCCTCATCGGGCGCTCGCTCCTAGCGAGCTCCAGAGATGGCAGGCCGGCGAGCTGTTTCAGACGTGCGGCCCAGATGCTGTGCCCTTTGCCTCGGAGGGTCCGCATGTCTGGGACCCCATCTGGAACGTAGCAACAGTCACGCGTAGCAATGATTTTCCGTTGGCTCGGGCAGCACTCTGGGTCACGCTGCCTGCACCCTTGCTCCCTTAGCGGGTTCGAGCCTCGCGCCGACGGATGCTTGCATGTGCAGATCAGGCTCCGGTGCCGAGACAGATATCTCAGATGCAAGTCCACCTTCCAACCCAAAACCAACCGCATGTCTGGGACCCCACCTGGGAGGCCTCTCAGGGGCTGCATGTCTGGGACCCCATCCAGCAGGTCTCCAAGAGGCCCTTGGCCTCGGAGGGGCCGCATGTCTGGGAGGCCTCTCAGGGGCTGCATGCCTGGCACCCCGTCCAGCAGGCCTCTACGAGGCCCTCGGCCTCGGAGGGGCCGCGTGTCTGGGAGCAGGCGCCCGGGCGGCAGCGGCCGCGCCGCCAGAGGCCCCGGGCCCTTTGGGCGCAGCGGGAGCGTCTCGCTCCGCGGCGGCGCGCTCCTCCGGCCGGGCAGGCCGAGGGCGTCGTGGGAGACGCTCGGCCCGCGCACGCATTCCCCACGCTGGGGCCCCCTGAGCGCCCTTGACCTTTTGCTGGGCTTTCTCCTCCTCCTCCCTCCTCCTCCTCGTCCCTCCTCCTCCTCTTCCTCCTCCTCCTCCTCCTCGTCCTTCTCTTCCTCCTCCTCCTCCTCCTCCTCCTCCTCCTCCTCCTCCTCCTCCTCGTCTTCCTCCTCGTCCTTCTCCTCCGCCTCCTCCTCCTCCTCCTCCTCGTCCTTCTCCTTCTCTTCCTCCTTCTGCTCCTCCTCCTCCGTCCTCCTCCTCATCCTCCTCCTCCTCAATCCTCCTCCTCCTCGTCTTCCTCCTCCTCCTCCTCCTCCTCCTCCTCCTCCTCCTCCTCCCCTTAAATGGGCTCCGAGAAGATGGGGTCGGAGAATCGCCGCATCGCCGATGCATCGCCGATGCGGCTCGATGTGGAGCCCGATTTGCTTCACGTCGACGTCGCTGGTGCATCGCCGGCGTCGACGATGCATCGCCGGTGCATCGCCGGTGCATCGCCGATGCATCGCTGATGCGTCGTCGATGTATCGGCGATGCGGCGCGATCCTCCGACCCTACCTACTCCGATCCCATCTAGAAGGCCTCTACCCACGCCGGGGCCCAGAGAGTTCAGGGTTGGCCCAGACCTGCCCCTTTGTGCCTCCTCCTCCGCCTCCTTCTCCTCCTCCTCCTCCTCCATCTCCTCCTCGTCCTCCTCCTCCTCGTCCTCCTCCTCCTCGTCCTCCTCCTCGTCCTCCTCCTCCCCATCCTCGTCCTTCTCCTCCTCGTCCTCCTCTTCCTCCTCCTCCTGTTCTCCTCCTCCTCCTCCTCCTCCTCCTCCTCCTCCTCCTCCTCCTCCTCCTCCTCCTCCTCCTCCTCTTCCTCCTCCTCGTCCTTCTCCTTCTCTTCTCCTCCTCCTCCTCCTCCTCCTCCTTGTCCTCGTCCTCTTCCTCCTTCTCCTCCTCCTCCTTCTCCTCCTCCTCCTCCTCCTCCTCCTCCTCCTCCTCCTCCTCCTCTTTCTCCTCCTTCCCCTCCTGCTCGTCGTGGTGGTCGTCGTCGTCGTCCTCCTCCTCCTCCTTCTCCTCCTTTCCCGCCAGGTCTCGGGAGCGGCCACGAGGGGGGCGATGACCAGGGGGGGGGAGAGTTCATGGCCAGGGCCATGGTATTCACCCCAGATTTCACGGCGCCCCCACTCCAATGCGTCCCTGCCCCCCCCCCCCCCCTCTGGGCCGCGCACATGCCGCCCGCCACGATTTGCGCCCCCCCCCCCCCGCCGTTCATGGCCAGGGCCATGGTATCTCTCCAGATTTCATGGCGCATCTCCCCACTTCAATGCGTCCCTGGCCCCCTCCCCCGCCCCCTCTGGGCCGCGCACATGCCGCCGGCCACGATTTGCGCCCCCCCGCCCTTTCTTGGACCCCCCCCCCTCTTGGGCGCCCCCGCCAGGTCAGCAGGTTCCCGCCGCGGGACCTGGCGAACACCGCGTGGGCATTCGCGGCGCTCCTCGTTCGGCACGGCCCCCTGCTCTCCGCCATCGCGGACGCCTCGATGTCCGCGGCCGCGCCGCTCGGGTGGCAGTGCGGCTCCCAGGACCTCGCGAACACCTTCTGGGCTTTCGCAGCGCTCGGGTTTTGGCACGAGCCGCTGCTCACGTCGATCTCCTCTGCGTCGCTCCGACGGCAGCACGAGTTTGGGCCCGGAGAGCTTGCGGCCATGGTGTGGTCGTGCGCCGCACTGGAGTTCCACGACGCGCCTCTCCTGGACGGCCTGACCGCGCAGACGATAGCGACCCTCCCCGCCGACGAGGGCGCCTTCGGCCCGCGTGAGCTGGCGAACCTGTCCTGGTCCTTGGCCACGCTGGTGGTCAGGGACAACCCCCTGCTGGCTGCCATCGCGTCGCGGGCGATGCCAAGCATGGGCCAGTTCAGGACGCGGAACCTGGCCAACATGGCCTGGGCCCTGGCGGAGCTCTCGGGGAGCCACAGGTCGCTGCTGGTGTCCATCGCGGCCCGCGCCCGTGGGAGGCTCCCCGAGCTGGCCCCCCAGGAGGTGGCCAACCTCGCGTGGGCGGTCGCGGCGCTGAGGTGCGCGGACCGCGCCTGAGCGGATGCGAGCGTGAGCTCTGGGCAGCTTCGAGCCACTCGGGGCGGGGAGGGAGGAGGAGCCCGGGATAGGGGCGGGAGGAGGAGGAGGAGGAGGAGGACGAGGAAGAGGAGGAGGAGGAGGAGGAGAAGAGGAGGAGGAGGAGGAGGAGGAGGGGCAGGAGGTGATCGGCGAGTCTTTTGCCTCTCAGAGAAGCCGGTGCGCGAGCGCCAGCGGCGCCGCCGAAGCCGTGGCGGCCGACAGTCCCGGGCGGCGGTGGCGGCCTCGGGCTTCGTGCCTGCCTGCGCGGGGCACCGGCGGCCAAGAGCGGCCGCAGGCTCTCTCTCCGGCGGCGGCACCCAGGCGAGCTCCGCGCCGAGCTCCGAGTCGCGCCCCGGAGTAGGGGAAGGAACCAATGATCTGGACGCCCGAGATGGGTACGGAAGGACTGGGTACAGTGCCCAACAGCAGTTCCTGTTCATTTCGAACAGGACTCGCTGTCGGTGCCGCCGCGGCCCGTGTCCATTTGAGACAGGAGGCCGCCTGCCCAACAGCGGCCGCTGTTGGTTTGGGACAACATTTGTTGTTGGGCATTGTACCCATTGTTTCCGTACCCATCTCGGGCGTCCAAAAATGGTATGAACGTAAAAACTCTGAGGTCCGCGCGGATTTCTCGGATCGGCGCTCAACCCCCCTGGCGGCGCCTCCGGCGCCGTCCCTGGCGCGCTCCGCGCGCCAGGGAGGGGGGGGTGAGCGACGATCCGAGGAATCAGCGCGGACCTCAGAGTTTTTGCGTTCATGTCATCGTTCCTTCCCCTACAGGAGGCCCTCCCGCCGCTGCAGCGCCTGGCAGACGTTCTCTGGCGGCGCCGCCTCTGGCACGCCCGGGGGGGGCTCACGTCGCGTCAGGTGCCCGTCTCTGCTCCGAGGAGGCCCGCAGCCCTTCGAGGCCTGGGGCCCCGCGGGGGCCCCACCGTGCGGTCTCCACGGTGCGCCACCGCTCCTCCTCCCCCTCTCCTCGCTGCCTCGCTGCTGTCCGCGGCCTCCCCCATCCTCCGCTGGGGATGGTCTGCTGCTCACCGCCGCCTTGCCGGCCCTTCCCCGACAGGCCCCCCCCCCCGCCGCGTGCCTCTCGAGCTTGTCTTCGACCCCCTTCTGACGTGCAGTGTGGCGGGGCCGTTGCTTCGGCCTCCCCCTCCGTCGCGTGCCCCTGAAGCATGCTGATAACGAGCATCGTGGCGGAGCCTATCCCTGTCGGCCAGTCGCTGTGGATGAGGCGGGCGCTTGAGCGCGCAGCGTTTGGGCGTGCAGGGTCCACCTCGCTTTCTGCCTGCTCCCTCTGGCCTCCCTCTTGTGACGCGGCGTTCACAGCGTGAGAGAGGCGCTGCCGTTTTTGAATGGACCATCGCGATCTCTCGCTGTAGTGTTTTCAGGCCGCTGTGGAGGCACAGTCACTGGGGGGGCGCAGCGTGGCCATGCTGCAGGTGGCTTGTCTTGTAAGCAGCTGGCGCAGCCTTTGCGCGTCCGAGCCCCCATTCCTCTTTTCCTCCCCCGGCCCTCACTGTGCCTCTCCCTCTGGCCGCCCTCGCGGCGGGCATTCACGACGATCTGGTAGTTAGTGCTCACAGCTCTTGCCTTTGCGGGCCGCTCTGGCAGAAACGGTCCCATCAGCTGGAGCGCTTTAGATGCATCATCGCGATCCACTCTTTCTGGCCGCCTTCCAGCGGCGGCCTTCGCTGCAAGCAGCGCTAGGACATCACCCGCTGCTTCCTGGAGGGTTACCTGCTTGGTTCCTGTTGCTGTGCGGGAGACATGGAGCAATATGACGTAGTGTCTCTGTCTCACCTTCTCTGGGTTGCCTCTTGAGTGGCGGGCAGTTGTAAGATTTCGTGGAAGTAGCACGCACGCACATCTTGCTGGCATATGTCTCCTTGCAGAAGCGGCGGACGCGGTGCAGCTGGTGCCAGCTCTCTTTTTAGGGGAATCGACGAATTCGCCCCCGCCGAGGAACACCTGCAGTGGAAACCAAGGCCAAAAAGCACCCTGCTTGCCTCCAGGGTGCCCTGGGTTTCTTCGGTTTCGATGGCTTTGCTATGGAAAGCGTGACGTTCCCAAACCAAGAATCAGTGGCCGTCCTGGGGTCTCAGGGTTGGGCTTCTTGTGGAAGGTTTCTTGTGGTGGTCGAGCTCCTACTCAGTGCACCTGGTGGTGCTGGACCCCCCGCAGAGCTCCCGTCTCCCCCCGCAGCCTGGTTCTGGCCGAAAGCTGTCAGTTCTTGTTCTTGCTGTTTCGAGTGTCCCCGCCAGCGTGCCCCAGGTCATCAGCTGGGGCGCGAAGATGATAGCGCTTCGCGCGTCGCGGTCAGGGCTAGAGCGATTGCCCTTCTCCAAGGGGGGTGTACGAGAGCGCGAGGGCGCGAAGAAAGTCGCGCCTCGCGCATCGCGGGGCGATGCGCGAAGTTCGGTGGCCTAGGTATCCACAGTTGTCGTGAGAGGGGAGATGGAGAAGCATTACAGACAAGACGCTGATATAAGGAGCACTTCGGGTCCAGAAGTGGCTCGCAGTTTTAGGTCCTTCCATGACTGTTCCTTCAGCGATCCTCATGCGCACATGCGCTTTGTGGCCAACAAGGGCCTTCGTTACTTAATCGCTTCGCTCATTCCGGTTGCTGGTGTGCCAGTGTCGGGCGAGAAGGAGGATTGGGTCTCGAGAGGGACAAGAGGCTTCTTTGGGAGGCGTCATGTTTCGCGTGGGAGGCCTACAAGTGGTCTTTGGGAGGCATTCTTGCGGCGCCCTGGGGCCTCTTGGGGACGTTGCGGGGGCCTCTTGGGCCCTCTTGGGTTGGGCGGTTCGGATGCCCCTTGAGGCCTCTCGGACCCCCTGGGGGGGCCTTTTGGGGCCCCTCGGGGTCTCGAGGACACTTCTTGGAGTCTTTGGGCGCTCGTAGGAGCTTCGTGGGGGCCTCTTGGGTGCGTCATGGGGGCATCTTGGGGGGGGCCTCTAGGGGCTCTCGGGGGCCTCTAGGGCTCTCTGGGAGCCTCTTCGGGACATCTTGGGGGCATCGCGGGGCCCGCTTGGGAGCTTCCTGGCTCGCCTTGGGACGATCTTGGGTGTCTCGTGCCTTCTTGGACGGTTTTCTATCGGAATCTGTGAAATTTTGCCTGTGGAGGC
The DNA here is from genome assembly GCA_963575745.1 of Prorocentrum cordatum. Lineage (NCBI taxonomy): Eukaryota > Dinophyceae > Prorocentrales > Prorocentraceae > Prorocentrum > Prorocentrum cordatum. The sequence goes on along the minus strand of CAUYUJ010019901.1, from coordinate 23,851 downwards.
CCTGCTGATGGGCCTCTGAAGGCCCTCTTGGGCTTGCCTGGGACCATCGTGCGGCAATCTTGAGGCATCTTGGGATCATGTTTGGGCCAACGTGAGACCCGCCACTTATTGATGCGGACCCATGGTCCCTCTTGGAGCTCCCTTGTGCTCTCTTGGGGCGCTCCTGGGGCATCTTGTGGGTAGGACTTCTGGCATCCTTGAGCGGACCTTGCCGGGAGAGGTCTCATTGGAGCCATCTCGATGCCTTTTGCGACCCTTTTGTGAGGCTTTGGAGCCCTCTTCGAGCTCTCTTGGGCTCTCTATGCTCCTATTGGACACATCGAAGCCAGCGTTTTCCAAATCGTTGTCCTGAACCATCTCCTCTGGGCCAGGATCTTTCACTCACGGAGCGCCTTTGGGACTCCCTTGGGGTTTTCTTTTGGGGGGCCTTTGGTGACCTCTGGCGGCCATTCTGTCGGGGGTCTTCCAGCACCTCCCTTCCACCGCCGCTACGCTTCTGACTACTGGTGTCGGGGAAACGTAAGACGCGAGTAAGTCGGAACTCGGATTTGCCGACGTTTTTCGACGAGCGCGTCTTGGATTTTGACGGTCCAGTTTTCGTGGGATGCCTGCGGCGGGAGCTCGCGCCAAATTTCAGATCGGGTCTCGTCATTTTTATGACGGCCCCATCGGGCCAGCCCGAGTTCCCCGTACCCGAGTCTCACGTCTCCCCGATAATGGGGGGGGCGGGTAGTACGGTTGAGGGAAGAAATTAAGCAACACTCCCTCCATCGCAATTCAAAGTTGGCACGTTCCTTGAAGACCACTCGGAGGACCAAAATAAGGAAGATCCGAAACCAACGTTGCGTTTTGGGGGCAGTGTGGGGGAGCTCAAAGCATATGTTCTGCATGAGCGTTGCTTGGTTGCCTCTGACACCTTCATGTTCTGCATGAGTATTGCTTGGTTGTTTCCGACACCTGTATGGATGGATGATTTTTGCTTGAAATTTCAGATCGTGTCTCGTCATTTTTATGACGGCACCGTCGGGCCAGCCCGAGTCTCCCGAACCCGAGGCTCACGTCTCCCTGATAGTGTGGGGGCGGGTAGTACGGTTGAGGGAAGAAATTAAGCAACTCTCCTTCCATCGCAATTGAAAGTTGGCTCGTTCCTTGAAGACCACTCGGAGGCCCAAACTAAGGAAGATCCGAAGCCAACGTTGCGTCTCAGGGGGAGGGTGGGGGAGCTCAAAGCATATGTTCTGCATGAGCGTTGCTTAGTTGTTGCTGACACCTGTATGCTCTGCATGAGTATTGCTCAATAATTTCCGTCACCTGTATTCAAGGAAGGAAAACCAACCAGACCGGACAATTAGCGTTTACCAAACGGCCCTTCAGTGGGGGCGTTTCGTAAACGCCTTCGCGTGTCGGGGTGATTATTATGGGGCTGGATTTTCTGCCCTCTAAGTTTGTCTCCCATGGTCTTCGGGGGCGTCCATGGTGGTGTGATGATGCTGCTGCGCAGGCGGTGAGGGTCACGGTGATGATGTCGGTGAAAGCGAGGGGAGCTTGGAGGAGCCGACGACGACGACGACGACAACGCGGACCCCCCCTGGATGGGGGTGGATTTTTTGCCCTCGATCTATGGAGGGGGGAACTTCGGGAAGCGGGCCGCCGTCACCGAGTACACAGGCCTCCCCCGCGCCTGGTGGACCCCCCCCCCTGGCGGCCGCCAGTCTGACGGTCCGGGCCTGTCCCTCCAGACGAGGAATATTCAAGAATAGTACACATGGTCCGGGGACGATTTTGATTTTTGGACTTTTTTCGGGGTCCCTTTTGGAGCTTTTTAAACATATCCCGGCAAAGCAACCTAACAGCGATGTGTAGAAGCATGTTTGGAAGCATTCCCCTGAAGATTTAGGTGAGAATCCAGTTGTAGAATTCTGCTGTTCTCGCAGTCGCAGCCTCAGCCTGCCTGGGCTTGCCTCGGCCTCAGCCTCAGCCTGCCTCGGCCTCAGCCTCAGCCTCAGCCTGCCTCAGCCTCAGCCTCAGCCTCTCAGCCTCAGCCTGCATCAGCCTCAGCCTCAGCCTGCCTCAGCCGCAGCTTGCCTCAGCCTCAGCAGCCTCAGCCTCAGCCTGCCTCAGCTTCAGCCTCAGCCTCAGCCTGCCTCGGGCCTCAGCCTCAGCCTCAGCCTCGGCCTCAGCCTCAGCCTCAGCCTGCCTCAGCCTCCTCAGCCTCAGCCTCAGCCTGCAGCCTCAGCCTCAGCCTCAGCCTGCCTCAGTCGCAGCTTGCCTCAGCCTCAGCCTGCCTCGGCTTGCCTCAGCCTCAGCCTCAGACTGCCTCGGCCTCAGCCTCAGCCTCAGCCTGCCTCAGCCTCAGCGTCAGCCTCTCAGCCTCAGCCTGCATCAGCCTCAGCCTCAGCCTGCCTCAGCCTCAGCCTCAGCCTCAGCAACTTGCCTCAGCCTCAGCCCAGCCTTAGCCTCAGCCTCAGCCTTCCTCAGCTTCAGCCTCAGCCTCAGCCTCCTCAGCCTCAGCCTCAGCCTCAGCCTCAGCCTCCTGCCTCAGCCTCAGCCTGGCCTCAGCCTCAGCCTCAGCCTGCCTCCTCAGCCTCAGCCTCAGCCTCAGCCTGCCTCAGCCTCAGCCTCAGCTGCTCAGCCTCAGCCTCAGCCTCAGCCTCAGCCTCAGCCTGCCTCAGCCTCAGCTTCAGCCTGCCTCAGCCTCAGCCTGCCTCGGCTTGCCTCAGCCTCAGCCTCAGCCTGCCTCGGCCTCAGCCTCAGCCTCAGCCTGCCTCAGCCTCAGCGTCAGCCTCTCAGCCTCAGCCTGCCTCGGCCTCAGCCTCAGCCTCAGCCTGCCTCAGGCTCAGTCTCAGCCTGCCTCAGCCTCAGCCTGCCTCAGCCTCAGCAGCCTCAGCCTCACAGTTGGCTCCGGGCAATCAAAGTGTAGCCTGGGAATGGTGTTCTGGGAACACGAAGAACAGGAAGTGGCCTACAGTTGGCTCCGGGCATTCAAAATGTGGCCCGGGAATGGTGTTCTCGGAACACGAAGAACACGAAGTGGCCTACAGTTGGCTCCGGGCATTCAAAATGTGGCCCGGGAGTGGTGTTCTGGGAACACGAAGAGCACCAAGTGGCCTACAGGTGGCTCCAGGCATTCAAAATGTGGCCCGGGAATGGTGTTCTGGGAACACGAAGAACACGAAGTGGCCTACAGTTGGCTCTGGGCATTCAAAATCATGCCCAGGAAGGGAGTTCTGGGAACTCGAAGACCACGAAGTGCGTTACTGTTTGCTTAAAACGAGTTCCCCGGCATCCCCCCGGATCGCGCCCAGACCCCCCTGGGGCGTCATGATGCTTTCTCTTTTGACCCTACTAGAAGCCTATCAGTCTTCGCTGTTACGTAAAAATTGTTCCCCCAAGATCTGCCTGTAGGTGGACGTGCCCGACCTGGCGCCGGTCTTGCGGTCCGGGTGCCCTCCGCCCGGGCACCTCCGTGCGTCTCGCCGTGGGTTCCGGTGGCCGTTCGCGAGGGTCCGGGGCCGCGTGTGGGGGGGTTCGGGGGCGGCCGTGGTCGGGTTGACCCAGGATTTGCACGAACAAAATGGTCACCGAAGGAATGGGTACACTGCCCAACAGCACTTGCTGTTCATTTTGAACAGGACTCGCTGTCCACGCCGCCGCGGCCTGTGTCCATTCGAGACAGAAGGCCGCCTGCCCAACAGCGGCCGCTGTTGGTTCGAGAGAACATTTGCTGTTGGGCATTGTGCCCATTGTTTCCGTGCCCAATTCGGGCGTCCAAACAGGAGGGGGTCCAGCGACAAGGGGGTGGTGCAATAGATTTGGCGCAATAGACCTGTGTGGTTGCAGTGCACTTGGGGCGTGCAGTACACTCCTGGGCGCAGATGGATTGCCGGATTTTCGCGTGCAATGCAATGGTTGCAATCAAATGCAATACAATTCTCTGGCGCAATACATTTGTAATACAATTGCCCCAAATCTTTTGCACCACCCCCTTTCAGCTGGACCCCCCTTGAGGTCACCCACACAGGGGGGGTGATGACTGGGGGGGTTGGATATCATGGCGTGGGCCATGATATTTCCTCAGATTTCATGGCGCCTCGTCTTATTTCGTTGACTTCCCTGGCCGCCGCCCCTGCGCCGCGCACGTGCCGCCATGATTTGCGCGCCCCCCTCTTGGACGCCCCCCTCTTGGCCGCCCCCGAGGGGTCATGGGGCCGTCTTTGGGGTGGTCTGGAGCCGTGCATTGAATTTGTGTTTGGACCGCCTCGGGTGCCATTTCGGAGCCCCTGGGGGCCACCTCGGGGCCGCATTGGGGGGCACGTAATTCGGGTCTTCTTGGGGTCTGTTGGGGGCTTCCTGGAGCCTCTCTGATGTCTCTGCAGTCTCCGCTGGGGTCATCTTGAGCCGAAGCTGGAAGTTGATCATGTGCAGCAACCTGAACACATTTGACGATTTGTGTTTCTCGGCAGGAACCAGCTTTGCACCTCCCATTTCAGTGATTTTAGGGGCACTACCGCAGCAAACTTCGCCAATCTTGCAAGCCTCGCTACAGTGGAAACCCATTACCTCGCTCCAGGGTTTTGCCATGGGAAGTGCGACATGCCCACACCAAAAGTCAATGGACGTCCTGGGGTTTCAGTGTTGGGTTTCTTGTGGAAGGTTTCTTGTGGTCGAGCTCCTATTGTAGTTACAGGGACGACCTGGCTCCAAATGCCATCGTCTTGCGCCGCGTGGCCTCCGCCTGTAGGCTGTGAAACTGCCTGCCATAGCTCGTGTACGGTGCGCACTCACGCTGCGAAGCACGGTGACGCCGTTGCGGCAAACGTCGTGGCGTCATTCTGCCAAGCCTCGTCACACTTGTTCAGAAACATGTAGTCCGTAGTCGTGGGGACAGCGCCACGCCAATGCCGAAACCAGGCATGTGGCTTGTGCACGGGGGCGCTCGAAGCCCCCCCTCCTCAGCACTGAAGAACGCGCGATGCGACACGCACCCGAGAAGATCGAGCCCCGTGAACTCCGCTCGAGTTATTTTGACGTTTCCGACAAGGCCGGCAGGTCATCTCGGGGACTATCACCTACCACCGTGGCCCACTTCGGGGGCCCGGGGGCCCTGAGGGCCCAGTCGACTATTTCGGAGTCCTCTGGGCATGGCAGGTGTTCCCCTTGCTCCCCCCCCGTAGAACTTTGGACCAGGGTCCGTTTCGATTCTATCGATCCGATTGGATATCGAATCTGGCCGGCCGATCCGATTCGGCTCCGACGTTCCGCCGAGCCGATGCGGCCAGTCTTTGCATGGCGCTATTGTGCATGTTTCAGCATTCTGGGCACCAATGTGACACATGCATTGTGAAACAGTACGTGCTTCTCATTCCACCACGCGGGGCTGAATCAGAAAGGTCGTCCTTCGAGGTGTTCCGCCGCCCTCCTGACTGCTCGCAGGCTGGGCTGGGACTTCGGGAAGCCCCACGCCGTGGCGCAGCCGATCCGATCCGGTTTCAATTCCGTGCCGAGGCAGCTCGATCCGACGCACCTTCCGATCGAATTTGATCTCCAGACCTTAGTGGGCCCCGGAAACGGCAGGGCCGTTTTTTCACCGTTTTCGAAAAAGTGTCCCTTGAAAATGGAAACGGCAAAACAACGGCGACCGGAAACGGGAACAAAAAAACGGCTCCAGGAGTGGAACCGGGGCCGGAACCGGTCAAACAACAGCGACGGAACCGGTAAAAAAACGGCGTCGGAACCGGCAACAAAAACGGCAAAACGGAACCGGTAAAAAACGGCCCTGTCGTTTCCAGGGCCCACTGAGCTCCAGACTCGATGCTGGCCGTTCCCGCCATCTCGGAGGTTCCTCAGGGCCCGGCAGGTCTTCCCCGTGGTCGTCCCCCCTCACAGGACTTTCGTTTCTTGGGCAGGGTCGAAGAAGACAAACAACCATAAACATCAACTTTTATGGCGCTCCGCGCGGATTTCTTGGATCCGCGCTGGGCCCCTCCCAGCGGTGCCTCCGTCGCCGCCCCTGGCGCGCTCCGCGCGCCAGGGAGGAGGGCCCAGCGCAGATCCAAGAGCCCGTGCGGAGCTCCAACAATCAATCTGTATGGCGTGTTTTCTTCTTTTAGGGGGAGAGTCGGGTATTGCCAAGGGGGGTGTCGCTGGGAGGAGGGGGCCATCAGTTCCTCCCTGGGATCGAGAGGTCCCAGGACCGCAGGCCCGAGGAGGTTTTTGGACGTTTGGGGGTACATTTCCCCGCCACCAAGAACTCGGCACAGACACCCTCCACTGGACTGTTCCTGGGCCTCAGGGGAGGGCGGCGGTGTATACATCACCACTGTGAGCCAGCGGCTTTATTTTCGGAGGGTGTCAGTGTAATTATTTTCTTGGCGTAGTTTTGGGATTATATATGTGTGTATGCAGCTACACATGCAAATGTATATGTATATGTATATGCATATGTTCATGCACAAATATACATACATATGTTTATTTATATGTGCGTGTGCATGCATACATTTGCGTGTACAACCATATGTACATGCACATGCCTATATCTCTCTATATATACATGTACATGTACATGTATATATCCATGCGTAGGTACATATACAATCATATGTATATGTATATGCACACGTACTTGTATATGTATATGTATATGTACACACACATATATATATTTATACATGTGTATGCCTACGCACATGTATGTGTATATTGTTTCGTCTAGGTTTTCCTTTGTGGCTTTCTGTATGTATATATATATATTTATATATCCATGTATATATATATATATATATGTAAAGGTATTTGCATACGCATAGGTATAGGCATATGCATGTGTATATGTACATACACTTGTATATGTATATGTGTGTGTACATGTGCTTATATATCGGTCTATGGACATGCACGTGTATATGTATAGGTCTATGTCTGTGTATATTCATATGTATACGTGTAGGTATATGTTTATGCACATGTGCATGCACACGTCTATGTATATATGAATGAGTGTGTGTATGTATATGTATATGTGCATATTGTATATGTATATGTATATGTATATGTATATGAGTGTGTGTATGTATATATAGGTGTGTACACTTTCACTTGTATGTGTATACGTGTGTGTATGTTGTATGTATTCGTATATACACGTGTACATGCACCTGTACATTTATGCATGCATTCATGCATGTTCATCTACATGAAGGTATGTACACACATGTACATACGGCCATGCATATATGTATATATGAATATACGTATGCGTGTGTATATGTATGTGTATATGTTTATGCGTATGTACAGGTATATGTATGTATATGTGTATGTGTATATGTAGGTGTAGGTGTAGGTGTAGGTGTGTGTCTATGCATATGTTTACTTATATACACGCATCGACTTTTGCACGTGTATGCTTCCATCTACATGCATTGCTATGCATAGATATACAGGTATACACATATATATAATCATATATACTCGTGGCATAGTTTTGGAGGGCTCTGAAGTGTCCTGGAGGCCCCACTTTCTCGACCAAGCGACGTTGCATCGAGGAAGTGGCGACCCCCTAGTTGTACTACCCCCCTAGGCATTGCCTGCGGGAACAGCAAGGGGGCGGTGATCAGAGGAGGCAGAAGTACCCATGCCGCTACCCTGGCCTCGTTCGGTGATCAGAGGAGGAAGAGATACCCATACCTCTACCCTTCCCTCGTTTCCCCCACTGTGGGCCTCCTTGGAGGCCCTCGTCGCCACCGCTGGGTTCGCCTCGGAGTTCTGGACAGAACGCACCCCGGGAGAGGTCTGGGGAGTAGCGGTGTCGGTACCTTTTGGTTTCCCCCTCTCGCACGCACGTCGCGGTCCTGGCAGAGTGAGGGTTGCGGAACATAAGGAGGAGGAGGAGGAGGAGGAGGAGGAGGAGGAGGAGGAGGAGGAGGAGGAGGAGGAGGAGGGGGAGGGGGAGGGGGAGGTGGAGGGGAGGGGGGGGAGGAGGGAGGAGGAGGAGGAGGAGGAGGAGGAGGAGGAGAAGGAGGAGACTCTGGAGACTCTGCCTGATCGCGTAGCGATATGATTCGAATAGAATGGTCACACGGATCAGCGCTCTTATCAACAATGATTCGAGATACGGATCACAACAGACCACGACATTAAGTGCCATCTCATATGAGATCCCCAATGGGGGTGATGCGGTGTTCCAGCGCAGAACCCCGCAACACGACACAGATCGGAGAAAAAACGGCTCGCTGGGAGACTGGAAATGAACACACAACAATTGTGCTACAACGCATTCACATGGTTCCGATGGAATAGGAAAGTACGGTGTGCAGGACATAAACTTGAACGGCCGTGGGAGAAATTGGGCACCCCCATCTCGCCTCGTAATGCGGCGAGGCATCAACTCGGGATTTGTATCACAACACCACATCAGTATGCTGCAACCAGCCGCAGGCCTGGCCGCCCCTGGGAGCTGATCACCAGGCGCCAGGAAAGGAACAACCAGAGCACGAGATGCCCGCATTTCCCTTGCACGCCCAAGCCGAGTCCAGTGCACCGACTCCGTCTGCACCGAAGGCGTCCCTCTGCGTTCCGTTCCCCAGGTGAGCGAGTGCAGTATATGTTTGGTGCGCCCATGTTCGCGGAGCATGTGTCGAGTACCGAAGAGAACGACCGCCCGCCAACCTGAGACGTTCCGTCGTACAGCACATCTGAAAGAAGGTGAAATACAAAGATAAGAACTGTAACACTGTGCACAATTCTGAGAAATCCCGTAGGAAAGTACCATTGGCCAAACACTGGTACAAGCCCATTGCGACACGGTAAATTAAGGCGCGCCGACGGGCTTGTATGTGAGTGGACCCCAACCCATTTTGGCACAGTAGGTGAGAACGTGCCGATGGGCATGTGGGGTCGTCTGCTGCCACTGCCGCCCTTCTCGCATGTACCGATCCAAGCATTGTAGCTGAAGGCGTTGGGCCTCGCTCGGCAGCGCCACCGTCCGCTGCCTCGGTTTGCTCGTCTGGCACGCGCTGATCCAGGCGTGGCGGCACCAGCTCGTTGATAGAAAAGAGCGGCACTGTAGACGACGCCACCAGCAAGCGCCAGGGAACCCCCTTGCGGTGACGAGGGATTGCAGCACTGAGGGTGACGGCACCTGCGAGGGCTGATGGCTCCGGATCCTGCCGGAGGCTGAGTGCCCTAAGGCGGCCTGCCTCAGTTCGTCCCACTTCGTCGCCCAGAAAAGCGGCAAGCACGGTGCCGAGGCCTGGGCGTCCCTCGAGCGCCGACGTGGAGGCGTGGGACGTGACCATGGCCCAGCGATAAGCCAAAAAGCGGGCGGCCGTTCCGCCCCCCCGCCCGTGCGGGTCGAGGGGTTGCCGAAGCCCGTGGGAAGAGCCCACGGAGGAGCGGCGCCTGCGGGGCCTACGGATGGGACGGGGCCACATGTGCTTGAGAGGAGGAGGAGGAGGAGGAGGAGGAGGAGAGGAGGAGGAGGAGGAGAGGAGGAGGAGGAGGAGGAGGAGGAGGAGGAGGAGGGGGAGGAGGGTGAGGAGGGTGAGGAGGGGTAGGAGGAGGAGGAGGAGGGGGAGGAGGGGGAGGAGGACATGGTGAGACCGTCCAAGCATCTCGCACGCCTTGTCGCCCCTGGCAGAGTGGGGGTTGCGCGTGCCGTCGGCGGGAGAGGACTGCTCTCCAGGTCGCGCCCGCGGGGCCGCGGCGGCGACGATCGCGCTCCGCGCGTCGCGGTGCGCGCCAGAGCGGCTGCCCTTCGCCGAGGCGGCGGGCGCGAGAGCGCGAGCGCACGCGGAGAGTCGCGCGTCGCGCGCCGCGGGGCGCGGGAGCGCGAGGTCGGGCGCCCCGCGGGCAGCGGTCGTCGAGCCCGGCGCCTTGCCCTGGCATCGCTCGGACGTGTGCATTTTTTCCTCGGCGGGATTCGTTGAGGACCATCCTGGACCATCGGGACGATTTGTCGACTACTACTGATTATTCTTGAGTCATGCTTTAAAAAGTCTTCTTATCTTCATTCTTGAGATTCTTATCATTCTTGATTAGTCTTGAGATTGATTCTTATCATTCTTGATTATCTGTTTCATTTTTCATCCTCACGCACGACACCGAAAAGTGCACGGGAAAGGGACGTCCGAGCGATGGCGCCTGGCGGCATCCCCCCGAGGGCGGCGCCCTGGCCGCGGAAGCCCTGGCGGTGGTGGACCTCCTGGCCTCGGTGGCGCCCAGCCTCGACCGGCCCATCTGGCCGCTGGGGCCGGAGATCGGCGAGGCGGAGCGCACCACGCAGGAGGGGCCTTTTTCTTGTTCGTGCTCCTCCTCCTCCTCCTCCTCCTCCTCCTCCTCTTCCCCCTCCTCCTCCTCCTCCTCCTCCGCGCCCTCCTCCGCCCGCTTCCTGGTCCTCCGCGCCCCCCGCTCCTCCGCCTCCTCCTCCTCCTCCTCTTTCTTCGGGTCCTCGTGCTCCTCCCGCGTCTCACGATGTGTTCCTTCTCCTGCTCCGTATGTCGCTTCTCCACGCCGGTCCATGTCCTCTTCCCCTTCCGTTTGCCACGACGCTTGCCCTCCTTCTGTCTGTCTCTTTACCGTGCTCCTTCTGTGCATTTACCTTTTCCCATTTCTTCTCAGTTTCTTTCTCTTTTGTTGACTCTAGTCTTTCTATCCTTCTCTCCTCCTCCCCTCCCTGTATTTTGGCTGTCGTCCTTTTTCTTTTGCCCTTCATCGTTCGCTTTCGTCCGTAATTCTTCGCCTATCATCCGTCGTCCCTCGGTTTTCATGCATCGTTGCGTGTCATTCGTTCTTCGTTCTTGTCTCCACCTCTTCCCTCTCCTCTCTCTGGTACCTCTCCATCTCTCTCCCTCTCTTGCTTCCTTTCTCCTTCGGGAACTACATTATTCCTTCACTCCTTCCTCTGTTTCTCTCCTTCTCCGCTTCTCTGCATGTGCTTCTCCTCCTGGCTATTTTTCTTCTGCATCTCGCTATCGTCCTCCTTCCCCGTTCCTCCTCTGCTCATAACCCCTTTCGCCCACAGGGAGATAGGCAGGAGAAGGGAGGGAGGAGAGGAGCACGAGCAGAAGGAGGAGGTTTAGAAAAGCAGGAAGAGATCGCAGGAGGAGGAGGCGGAGGAGGAGGAGGAGGAGGGGGCAGGAGAGCGAGAGGGAACAGAAGAAAGGAGGGAGGATGCTGCTGGTAAGGGCGCGTCGCCACCAGAGTTCTCAGTTCCAAACGCGGGTCAAGGCGCCGTCGGGGGGAGCTGAGGGAGGAGGATTAGGAGGGGCTACGTGTGAATGTTGGGATGATGGTGATGGTTGTGGTTGAGATGATGATGGTGATGCTGATTATGATGCTGCTGCTGCTGA
>CAUYUJ010019901.1:0-7500 GCA_963575745.1 Prorocentrum cordatum | reverse complement strand
GGGCGTGCGCTAGCGACGTGCATGGAGCGCGAGATGCAGGAGTGGTCCGAGGCATTTCTCCAAAACTTACGAGTACGTGCGGAGACCTTTCGTTATTCAACGAGTTGGCAATTCCAGAATACAAGGGCGATTGAATTTCTACGAGGCCCTCTCAGAGAGCGGCGAATCTCATTCCAACGGGCACTGATTCTGAGTCAAGTGATGCCCCTACCAATGCCGACAAGACGCATGCAGAGACAGGCAAACGGTAGGAGAGAGTGACACCAACAATCTTGTCACGATCGATTCCGCCGCCTGTGAAGATTTCGTCTTCAATGCCTCCAAGCATGATGGGGGTCCAGAGGCCCGTGAGGGGTATTTCCCCCAGTGCTTCGATGGCGCCCAGCGGACCCCAGAGGACACCTCCGGAAACTCGGAGGCCCTTGGGGAACATTTCGCCCAGCACCCTGATTGAGCCCAGTGGGTCCCAGAGGTTATCGTCGGAAACTCAGAGGCCCTGGAGGAATATTTCCACGCCTCCGACGATTATTCCCCCGAGTTCCAACAGTTTTCCGAACGCGATGGAGGCGGGTGAGAATGCGGGGGCGGTCGCCGAGGGACGCGCGCAGCGCGGGGGCGGAGAGGCCCCCCCAGGGCCGAGAGACGTGGGGCGTTTCTTGACGGCCCAGGGAATCCAGAGAGATTCGGCCAGGCGGGAGGCTTTGTTTCGAAGTGGGCACGTTCGGGAGATGGTTCGACGAATGGCGTGATACTTAGCCCCCCTCCGGTCTGGGCTCGGGTAACTCGCGCCCGCGTCTAGCGCCTCGGGCAGTCGGCCAGAACGAGGTCGAGCCTCGGTCAGCATCCCAGGCGTTTTGGATCCTAACTGCAGGGTAGCTTCTGGGACATCTCGAACTTTTCACGGAGGGCCAGCCTGGCCCAAAGGGGGCGTTTCCCTCCTTCCCTTCTCCGCCCTCCTCCGCCTCCTCGCCCTCCTCGCCGTTCCTCGATCCGGGGGGGGGGGTCTTGAGGGGCCATCGATCTGTAGGCTTGCGCCGCGTCCTGCGACGCCTCGATGTTGTCGGGGGCGCGAGGTCGAAGGGCCCCCCCCCAGTTCATCGTGAAAAAGGGGGGTCACTGCTGGTTCGACCCCCCCCCCTCGAGCTCGAAAGCCGGGGGGGTCGCTGCTGGTTCGAACCCCCCCCCCCGAAAACCGAGGGGGGGTGCGGGACAGTGGTGGGGGCGGTGGTGGTGGGGGCAGTGGTGAGGGGACAGCGGGACAGTGGTGGGGACAGTGGGACAGTGGTGGGGGCGGTAGTGGCGGGGACAATGGTGAGGACAATGGTGGGAACAGTGGGGACAGTGGGACAGTGGTGGGGACGGTGGTGGTGGGGGCAGTGGTGTGGGGACAGTGGGAATGTGGTGGAAACAGTAGGACAGTGGAGGGTACAGTGGTGGTGGGGACAGTGGTGAAGGCGGTGGCGAGGACGGCGGTGGGACAATGGGACAGAGGTACAGTGGGGACAGTGGTGGGGACAGTGGGGACAGTGGTGGGAACAGTGGGACAGCTCAGTGGTTCGAACGGTAGTGACCCCCCCTCCGGTTTTCGAGGGGGGGGGGGGGGGTTCGAACCGGTAGTGACCCCCCCCGGTTTTCGAGCTCGAGGGGGGGGGTAGGGCAGGGGGGGGGGGGGCAAGCTAGGTGCGCGCGGGAGGGGTTCCAGCAGGGGGGGGATTTTCGGAGGGGGGGGGGGGGGGGGGGGGCGGGTTCCGGAGGAAAAGGGCGGTAATTTTCCACAGTAAAGCGGCGGTGGATCACGCTCTCTCAGATCAGTGGATGCCAGGTTTGAAGGGCCGGAGCGACGCTGCTCTGATCCTGGACCCCTGAAACCACATGGGCACTTGTCCCCCGCGCGTGAACGACATCCAGCCAGATAGTTCCTTCCGCGGCATCCGCTTCCACGCGCTTCATCGTTGATCCAGCTTATTCCCGGGCTTCAGCCAGCCCCCTCCGCTTCAATGGTATCGGAATCGAGCGTCACAGCCACCCATCGTTGTTTCTGGGACGCCCGCCCTCGAGTTGCCCCTGGGGAGTTGCCTCCGTGCCTTTCCCTTCGGAAACCGCCGCGGTCATCTTAGTGCCCGGGGGCGACGGGGGGCGCCCATGCAGTTGCTTGCGTGGGCCGCTCCCAGGGCGCGTTCTGACCAAAGCTTCGGGCCGAGTGACGTGCCCGGGGCAGGCCGGAAACGCGCGGCGGGTCGCGCGCGGGCCCGTGAACGAGGAGAGGTTGAACAGTGCCGTTTTTGCCATGTTGAGCGGTGCGGTCGGTTAAATTTCAGCCGCAGTCTGCAGATTTCGCGCGGGATCTTGGTCGCGGAAGCCGTGCGCGACGATTGCGAGTGCGACGAGCGTTGTTGGGGGGCTGATCAGCCCATGGACATGGTGCTGGCAGCCCAGTGCTCGCAGAATGTAGCGGCGTGGTGCGCGGCGGACTACCAATGCAAGCGGTGGGCCCCGTCGTTCAATGCTGCGATAGAAACCAAGAAAGTGCGCCGCGCGCTGGCGGAAGAGACGAACAACAGGGCCGCGGTAGATCGAGCGCGGAGCGCAGGAAGAGGCTCCTCAGTGACGCGCGCGGGAGAGGCGCGGTGCGATCGGCGCAGGAAAGTGCGAACTTGCGCACGCACGGAGACCGGGAGACGGGGCCGCGCCCGACAGCGCCAGGGGAGAATTCGACAATACTAGCAGTGATTTGTCAACTCCACTGCTCGCGCAATCCCCCTGCCCGCCCGCCCGCAACTTGGCTTGCGGAACCCACGCGACGGCGATTGTGATGAGCGCTTGGCGTCGGCTGGTGCAGCTCTGCGGCCGCGCTAGCCCGCGCGCGCTCGCGCGCGCGGCCGCCAGCTAGTGCGGCGCGGCCGACGCGGCCGCGGTGGCGCTGACTGCAGTGCACTTCCCAGCGGGCACTTTAGTGCGAGTCGGTGAGTTGGGCAGACGCAGCATCATGGCGACACCGACAACGGTAGACGCGATGATGAGCGTAGCGATGATGGTGGCGATGGTGGCGATGACGACGGCAGGGCCAATGGCAGCGCCGATGTTGGTCGCGCCCGCCAGTGACGATGGCGATGCCCTCGCGTCGGTAATGAAGGTTTTGGAACGAGTTCGACATGCGCGCGCGGCCCGTGCGCGCGAGTGGCCCGCGTGGAATCATGTGACGCGAATCGCGCCCCCCCCCCTTCCCCAGCACGCGCGCGGCGGCGGTCGGGTGAGTTCCACGCGCGGTGCGAGAGGCCCGTCTTGCAGAATTTGATGACGACGTAGAACACTTATTTTTGACATGCAATTTAAAATAATTCGCAATCGCGCGCTCAGGTTTTATATGGCAGAACAGACAATGCTGCAACGCCATGTGTTCTGGTATGTTTTCGGTGCGCTCGTTGTTTGACATCCTCACGACACCTGAGGTTCGTTGAAAAGATTTCGGCATGCGCGAGCGACGACGCGCGCGCGTGCAGTTCGTTTCGTTTTCGCAAGCAGAGTCTTGCGACGTCGCGCGCAAGGGTGTTCGAGTGAGTTCGACACGCGCGCGCGAAAAGCCCGTGTGGTAGCTCTTCTATGAGTATTTGGAATATCCGATGGTTTTCTGTAGAATGCGAAAAAGCGCAAGCGCACGTCTCCTTGTTTGGGGAAACTCTTGTTGCGAATGGATGGCGGCGTTGGCTTGCCTTGGATGGTCTGCGTTCATATTTTCGATGGGCGATGGGGCAGAATCATATGCGCATTGCATTGCGAAAAAAGGGGTGCTGTTAAGTGTGGGGAGGAGAGGTCAATCATATTATTATTCCGAATGGATCATTGATGCGTGCGGCGACGTGGCGGCGACCGTGCGGCGACGACGGCGACGTAACCGCGAGACCGCCACCCAAGCCCAGGCGACGGGCGGCGACGAGGCGACGACGGGGCGACGACGGCGGCAACATAACCGCCTGATCGCCACCCGGGCCCAAACGACGGGCGGCGACGAGGCGGCGACAGGGCGGCGACGGCGGCAACCTGGTTTCTCGACCGTCACCCAGGCCCAGGCGATGGGCGGCGACGATGCGGCGACGGGGTGGTGACGGCGGCGACAGCCGCCTGACCGCAATCCAGGCCCAGCTTCTCAGGAAAAAATACAAGAACCCGTACACGCAAACACTGTTTGGGAACGATGCGTGTATATAGAAGTATACGTACATGCACACATATATACACACGTATACGTGTACATAAATCCACATATGCAATACATGTGTGTACATAGACACATACAGTCGAGGGGTATAGCTGGCTATGTTGAAACGGGGAGAGAGAGAGAGAGAGAGAGAGAAAGAGAAAAAGAGAGAGAGAGAGAGAGAGAGAAAGAGAGAGAGAGAGAGAGAGAAAGAGAGAGAGACAGAGAGAGAGAGAGAAAGAGCGAGAGAGTGGGGAAGAGAAAGAGAGAGAGAGAGAGACAGAGAGAACAAGAGAGATATGTAGAAACAGAGAGAGAGAGAGAGAGAGAGAGAGAGAGAGAGAGAGAGAGTGCGAGGGGGGGAGAGGGACATAGAAAGGGAAAGAGAGAAAGAGAGAGAGAACTATATATAACGAGAGATACTATATATATATAGCAAGGCAGCAAGAGACGGAAAGAGAGAAAGAGAGAGATATTTAGATAAAGGGAGATATAGTCAATTATGTATGTATGTGTATGTATGTTAACATGTATACATAAACAGAGATAGGGATACACACACATATATATATACACATACACAAATACAGAGATAAACACATACATACCAAAGAGGGGGAGAGATAGACAAATAGGGATATAATGCTACACGCACATATATATATATACAGATGTATCTGTTCACATATATGTAGAAGGGAGAACGAATGATATATATATAAACACAACGATCAATATAAAGAGAGGAAGAGAGGAAGAGAGGAAGAGTAACAGAGTGAGAGACAGAAGCAGAAACAGAGAGAGAGAGAGAGAGAGAGAGAAAAAACAAAATAATCAAACAAGGGAGGGAAGGCGAAAGAGAGGGACGGAGGGACGGAAAGGGAGGGAAGGCGAAAGAGAGGGACGGATACCCCACGGACTGCCAGGCGATGACCGCACGGCTCTCGGCGCTGGCCCAGAGCCTCGTTCGGCACGGTGCCCCAAGGGCTGGGGCTTCGCTGGAAGTGCGTGCAGTTCTGGGACAAGGGATGGGAGCTGGAGGAGGAGGAGGAGGAGGAGGAGGAGGAGGAGGAGGAGGAGGAGGAAGGAGGAGGAGGAGGAGGAGGATCATCTCCGGTCTCCTCGGCCCCGCCAGATCTCTTCGTCCATCGGTCTCTCCATGGCCTTTGTTTTATCTGTGCGGCGTGCTTAGGGCAGCCTAGGCTAGGGGTACCCTGTGCGCAGCATTCCCAGGCGGAAGGCGTTCCAGGTCCTCAGAGCCTAGAACTTGCAGCGTGTTCGATTTTTCGTCCGAGCCAGTGTTGTGGACGGACCAGGCCGCACATCAGTAGTCACCGAGTGCGATTGCGTACCGGGTTTCATGCAGCTTGCCGAGCGGAGCCAATGCCTTGCAAGTTCAGTGTTGTGTTTTTCATGTGAGCATTGGGGGCAGGTGCCAGCCGAGACAGCCTCCACCGCCG
Organism: Prorocentrum cordatum; assembly: GCA_963575745.1. Taxonomy (NCBI): domain Eukaryota; class Dinophyceae; order Prorocentrales; family Prorocentraceae; genus Prorocentrum; species Prorocentrum cordatum. Next base: position 1,845 of record CAUYUJ010019901.1, on the reverse strand, counting down.
CAAGCACAAGGACTGGATGATATTGGCTTTCAGTTTCGGAGGATGAACGAATCTGGAGATCTGTGGGAGAGGTCTGGAATGGCAGTGGGGTGGTTGACTGCAGGTACCTATCCTTCCTCCTTCCCTCCGCGTCCATCCCGCCTCCCTCCTGGGCTACCTCAGCCGTATCTCGCACCATACGGGCAACACGCGTGTGCAAAGACCTCTGAGTCGCACAACCTCGTCATCATGATCAGGATCCCCCTGCCAGAGGAACTTATAGATTCGGAGCGAATTGCACTTACTGCTGTCGTGATGGGCAGCATGCGCTATGTCTGCCTGATTGTCGACGCCGGCTACATCCAGCTCGACCGATCCCAGCTAGTAGTGCACATCTACGTCACGGTCCAGCTGAACGACCTGTCTGGGCGTCATTCAGTGCACGAGAGAATCGGGAGAGGCGAGTCTAGCATGGCAAGGGGGGGGCTTGGGGGAGAGGGGGAGGGGGGGAGGAAATGGCGGAGGGTGGGGGGGAATAAGAAGGAGGAGGAGGAGGAGGACGAGGAAGACGAGGAGGAGGAGGGGGTGAGGCAAGGCTCATGCATGGAGGGGCGACGAAGCAGCAAGATGAAGCGGAGGAGGAGGAGGAGGACGAGGACGAGGAGGAGGAGGAGGAGAAGAATGGATCAGGTCAGGAAGGGAGGAAGGGCGAGGGGGGGCATACCCCAGGGAGGGGGCAGAGAGCGATAACGAGAGCGAGAGAACAACGAGGGAGAGAAAGAGAGAGAGAGAGAGAGAGAAAGAGAGGGAGGGAGAGGGATACACATATATATATATACATATATAGAGAGAGAGAGAGAGAGAGAGAGAGAGAGAGAAAACAAAAAAAACAAAACAAAACAAAACAAGAAAAGCAGCGCGCGCAAACCCGCCGCGAGAGCCTGGACGAGCTCCTCAGCGGGGTCCCGCGCCGCAGCGCGGAGGCTGGCCGAGCGGGGGGGGGGGGAGAGTCAGAGGGGCAAGAGGTCATGATGTGTCGTGATGATGATGATGCTGCTGATGATGATGATGCTGATGATGATGATGGTGATGATGATGATGATGATGATGATGATGAAGAATAGGATGATGATGATGACGATGCTGATGATGATGATGCTGATGCTGATGATGACGATGATGATGATGATGATGATGATGATGATGATGATGATGATGCTGATGATGATGACGATGATGATGCTGATGATGATGATGCTGATGATGCTGATGATGATGATGCTGATGAAGCTGAAGCTGATGCTGATGCTGATGCTGCTGCTGCTGATGATGATGATGATGGTGGTGGTGGTGGTGCTGATGATGATGGTGATGATGATGACGATGATGATGATGATGATGGTGATGGTGTGGTGATGATGGTGATGCTGGATGATGATGATGCTGAGCTGATGATGATATTGCTGATGTGATGATGATGATTGATTGCTGATGCTGATGGCGATGCTGATGCTGTGCTGATGATGCTGATTTCGGTGGGTTGATGTGTGATGGCGTTGATGATGATGCTTATTGATGATGATGACGATGATGATGCTGATGATGATGCTGATGATGCTGATGATGATGATGATGATGATGATGCTGATGATGATGATGCTGATGATGAAGCTGAAGCTGATGCTGATGCTGATGCTGGTGCTGATGTTGATGCTGATGATGCTGATGCTGCTGCTGATGATGATGCTGATGATGATGATGGTGATGATGATGATGATGATGATGATGATGATGATGATGATGATGAATATGATGATGATGACGATGATGATGATGATGATGATGATAATGATTATGATGATGATG
>CAUYUJ010019900.1:164994-168622 GCA_963575745.1 Prorocentrum cordatum | reverse complement strand
AAAAACGACTCAGGATGCAAAGCCGGTCATGGGGAAAGGGTCGGGACCACTGGAGGTCGACGTAATGAAAAAATCATTACGTCGGGGGTCTGGGATACATGAGCCCACCACGGTTGCGTCGCTGCCTGCAGCAATCTGCAGCCATCTGGTGTTGTCGGTGCCGTCGTCGCGCGACGTGGCTGGTGTCATGTCGGGTGTCGCTGCCGCCGCTCAGGCCCACGCTGTGGAGGAATTGCGTTACGTCGTCGCATCGCCGAATCTGTCTCCGACCCTGTTGCTTTGTGTTATGGCTGGGCTTCCAACTCAGCGCTCTTCGAGTGCGACACTCTGCTGGATGTCAGGTTACCTTGGCAATCGCTCAACATATGTCTTCACACTTCCACGATATCTGGAACACGGTGTCGCCGCATCAACTCTTCTGCTCTGCGAGTGCCCCTTCAGACGAAGTGAAACTATATCTCCTGTTCGCAGTAGGTGTGCCACGTGTCCAAGGGATTGTAGAATATCTTAATCGTCCTGGCGGCGGGCCGGCGCCCGTCCAAGAGATCCGCGTGGCCCCCCCGAAAGTTTATGCGTATGGCGTATGCAAATGGAACGTTTGGAGGCACGCCTGTTCACATCATGTGAAAAAAACTTGCACAGTCTTCGTTTCCAGCCCACCGTCCAGCGGGTGTTGTGCAGACTGTGGCACTTAGGCCGTGGTGTTGTGCCTTACTTCTCTTCGGATGGCGACCCTGCTTATGTCGTTCCTGCTTCGGGCTGCGAGGTCTGGGACCCGATCCGAGGCCCCAGAGCTCCCGAACTCCTCCCTGGGGCCATGAGTTCTTCGCCCCAGATTCATGCGTGCGTGTTGGCCCTGGGAGGCCCGAAAACGGGCCCGAGATGCAACAAGATCGCCAGAACCCTCCAGGACCGACACAAAAGCACATCATCGGGGATCTGGGCAGAGGCCCCGGACTCGAGAGCGGGAGCGCATGGCGGATGGGAGGCAAAGGCCTCCTACAGGCGGATGCTGAGAGAAAAGCAAACAAAAAGCAAACACCAAATACAAACAAAATGTCAAAAATGGTAGAACACAGTCCCCAAATATTATGTGATTATTGTTGAAGATTCCCCGGACTGCTTTTTACCTAACAGCGAAGACTGATAGGTTTCTAGTAGTGTCAAAAGAGAACATCTTGACTACCCAAGGGGGTCTGGGCGGGTGCCGGGGAGAAGCCGCGGAATTCGTTTTAAGCAAACAATTACACACTTCGTGGTCTTCGAGGTCCCAGAACTCCATTCCTGGGCATGATTTTGAATGCTCGGAGCCAACTGTAGGCCACTTCGTGCTCTTCGAATTCCCAGAACTCCATTCCCGGGTCACATTTTGAATGCCCGGAGCCAACCGTAGGCCACTTCGTGCTCTTCGAGTTCCCAGAACTCCATTCCCGGGCCACATTTTGAATGCCCGGAGCCAACTATAGGCCACTTCGTGGTCTTCGAGTTCCCAGAACTCCATTCCTGGACATGATTTTGAATGCCCGGAGCCAACTGTAGGCCACTTCGTGTTCTGCGAGTTCCCGGAACTCCACTCTCGGGACACATTTTGAATGCTGAGGCAGGCTGATGCTGAGGCTGACGCAGGCTGAGGCTGAGGCAGGCTGAGGCTGAGGCCGAGGCTGATGGCAGACTGAGGCTGAGGCTGAAGCAGGCTAGGGCTGAGGCTGAGGCCGGCTGAGGCTGAGGCTGAAGCAGGCTGAGGCTGAGGCAGAGGCTGAGGCAGACTGAGGCTGAGGCAGGCTGAGGCTGAGGCCGAGGCTGAAGCAGACTGAGGCTGAGGCTGAAGCAGGCTGAGGCTGAGGCTGAGGCTGAGGCAGGCTGAGGCTGAGGCTGAGGCAAGCTGATGCTGATGCAGGCTGAGGCTGAGGCTGAGGCTGATGCAGGCTGAGGCTGAGGCAGGCTGAGGCTGAGGCTGAGGCTGAAGGCAGACTGAGGCTGAGGCTGAAGCAGGCTGAGGCTGGGGCCGAGGCAAGCTGAGGCTGAGGCTGAAGCAGGCTGAGGCTGAGGCAGGCTGAGGCTGAGGCTGAGGCTGAGGCAGACTGAGGCTGAGGCAGGCTGAGGCTGCGGCCGAGGCTGAAGCAGACTGAGGCTGAGGCTGAAGCAGGCTGAGGCTGAGGCTGAGGCAGGCTGAGGCTGAGGCAGGCTGAGGCTGAGGCTGAGGCAGGCTGAGGTTGAGGCTGTGACTGCGACTGCCGTTGCCACTGCGACTGTCATCGCGAATGCGACTACGACTGCGAGAACAGCAGAATTCTACAACTGGATTATCATCTGAATCTTAAGGGGAATGCTTCCATATATGCTCCTACACATCGTTGTTAGGTGGCTTTGCCGGGATCATTTTACTATTGTTAATTAGTCCTCCTGTAGGGGAACACGCCCGACTTAAACCTCGAGGCGCCGAACTTCTGCCACCGTGGCGGTCTGCGTCGCCGTGTTTCGTGGTCGTCATGGTCGTCCATCGTCATCGTCGTCGTCGTCGTAAGCCATCATCGTCGTCATGGTCATCAGCATCACCGTCGTCGTCGCCGCCGCCGCCGCCGTCGTCGTCGTCGTCGCCGTCGTCGTCGCCGTCGCCGTCGCCGTCGTCGTCGTCGCCGTCGCCGTCGCCGTCGTCGCCGTCGCCGTCGTCGCCGTCGTCGTCGTCGCCGTCGTCGTCGCCGTCGCCGTCGTCGTCGCCGTCGCCGTCGCCGTCGACGTCGCCGTCGTCGTCGCCGTCGCCGTCGTCGTCGTCGTCGTCGCCGTCGCCGTCGCCGTCGCCGCCGCCGTCGTCGTCTCCGGCTGCGCGGCCAAGGCCTCCCCCGCGCGGGCCCGCGGGGGGGCGGCGGGGCCGACCGCGGCGACGTTCCAGGTGAGGCAGGAGACGGCGCCTGGCGCGGCGGCGGGGGAGGCGGGCGGCGGGGAGCCGCCGCCGCCGACGGGCCTCCTCTGCGGGGCCCTCGGCGGGCGGGGGGGCTTCCCCCGGCCGACGCACGGGGCACCCCGTCGGAGGACCCCCCGCGCCGCCGCGGAGGCGCACGCATATATATATATATATATATATATGTACACACACAAGATTTGGAGGCTCGCTTCGCTTCGCCTCAATCTTGGTCCTGCGCCCATGCGCACCCAAACACTCGGTGAATGAATGATGTCTGCAAACACATGATGACCATGAGAGGGGTCGTGGTCATAAGTCCCGGACGGGTCATAAGCATTCCTGTGTTAGGGAGACGGCGACATACCGCGACGAGGCCATAGTCACCGATGATGGGTTAGAGGAACAGTGTCAAAAGGACGGTTGGAAAAGACGTGGGCGATGCGGGTTTCCTCGGACGCCTTTGCTGCGTTGGGCGGGCCCCAGAAAATCGGGTAAGAGTGAGGGTGAAAGCAAATGCGCTCACAATCGGTCCCGCAAAAGGGGTAGAAACCTCCCTCCTCCACTCCCTCCCTCGCTCGTCACCTATCCTTCTCCTCCTCCTCCTCCTCCTCCTCCTCCTCCTCCTCCTCTGTGTCCTCCTCCTCCTCCTCTGTGTCCTCCTCCTCCTCCTCCTCCTACTCCTCTTCCTCCTCTCCCTTCCTGTCCATCGAGAATCTCCGCCCCCTC
>CAUYUJ010019900.1:117494-159994 GCA_963575745.1 Prorocentrum cordatum | reverse complement strand
GAAGGCAGCGGCAGGTCGGAAGGCCGTCCCCGGCGGCTTCTGTTCGGTGGAACCTGTCTAGCAGGAGGGGCTGATTGCTCATGGATGTGCTAGAAGGATGGGCGAGATGGTTGGCGAGTCGACGCCGCCTCTGGCTGCCGGCTGTCCGCTGAGAGGTGCTGCGCGAGGGGTTGCCCACGGTCGGCTCGATGGGTTCCCGTGGCACCGAGCCCTGTTCCGACGGCAGGGACAGTCCCTGGCCGTTCGCTGCTCCCCGTACCCTGGTGGGAGGAAGAGATGGCCCGGTGGTGACGGGAAGTGGTAGTGGCAGCCTCATGCCGGTTGGAGAGTCTTGGTTGGCGCGCGTCGCGGTGATATTCGCGGTCGCCGCGGTCGTCTCTGCTGTGACTTTGAGAATGAGCAGGATCGTTGCCATCGTCAGCGTTGGAAGGGGGCTCGTAGCACGAGCGGGTCTAGCTCATGGGCGTCAAAGTCTGCGAGCAGTCCTGCCCAAGGATCATCGAGGTGACTGATCCAGTCAGGCCCCGATTGACCGTCGAGAAGAGCGGGGCCGCCCGGTGAGCCTGGAGGCGCGCGGCCAGCTTGGCCAGCGGCGTGAAAGTCTGTTCTTCGTCAGCCCTGGAACGGCCTGCTCTTCTGTCTGGCGCGTCTGGCAGGGGAAGCGTTCGACGGCGCTGGCCGCAAGTGGCGACGGCCGTGCTGCGGAGGACGGCCGCGTCTTTACGTCGCCACTTGGCAGCGTCGACAAGGCCTTGCGGTGCGATGTGCAGGCGCGCGCCGGCCGCGACTCGTTCGTCTGCGCGGCGGTTGGAAGCCTCGACAGTCGGCCTGATGCGCCACTCGCTGATGCCTTGCTTACCCAGATGGTTTTCAACCCTCTGGGCATTGAACAAGTCCGGTGTGGCTGGAGGATACGGCTGATCTCCGGCCGGAGGTCGGCCAGGGCACCCACGCGCGGCTGTGGTTTGGGCCGAGGAGGCCCTTGTCTCCGTCAACGACAGCTTGATTATGGGCGAAAACGCGCGCGGGCCGTTCAGCCGCGGCGACGACCTGAAGCGCGGCCCGCTTCTCGGCTCTCTGCGCGGACTGCGCCAGACCGTGCGCCCCGCCCGCGCAGAATGGTTTAGGTGGTGGCCTGGGCTATAGTGCACTCCGGAACCAGCCTTGCCGAGAAGCGGGCGTGGGCCTGGTGGGGGCAGGCCCCGTCGGTGGCCGCGAGTGCCCGCCGGGCCCCAGCGTCATCGGCGCCTTTGCGTTGGCGTCGCCGCCGGGGCCCGCTGGAGTCGGCCGCGGGACGGGCCGGGCCGCGGGAGCTCGTCCTCGGCGAGGGCGACTCGGGGATGAAGGGACTGGGTGTCCTCTATAGAAGGCCGGAGTGTCTGGCGTGCGGCAGCGGGGCCACAGCTTTCAGAGCAGCCCTCTCGGTTTCGCAGCGCGGGCACTTCCGCGCGGCGTGCTCATGGTATTACTCTTCTTTCCTGTGCCATCTGCGCTGACAAGGTAGGTCGGCAGAGCAGCCGGCATTGACCTCTCTCCGTTGGGCGTGGCCTGCCCCGGAAAGGCAGCTGCACAGGCCGTGCTGCCGCGGGTGACATGCGGCCTCCCCTGCACTGCAGAATCACCACGCGTTGGCACAGCAGTTGCGACCGTGCTCGACCGCAGCGACGGGCACCCCGGTCGCGCCTGGTGGCCGAGAAGGATCACAAGAGGGATCCTTTTGTGAGACGCACGGAGCACGTGCGCGAACGACCTCGCTGGCAGGCGGACCCATGACGGAAGGTGCCCCAGTCCCAGACCCCCGACGTCATGATTTTTTCACTACGTCGACCCCCAGAGGTCCCGACCCGTTCCCCATGACCGGCGTTGCATCCCGAATCGTTTTTTGACGCTCCCCAGGCCCGGTGAGGGCCCCCGGAGGCCGAAAATTCGGAAGAACCTCTCGTGATGATTGTTTCATTACTCGAGGGTGTCTGAGGTCGCCGCACATCGCGCCGCGCGCTGGCCCTCTCCGTTCGAGTAGGGCAAGCAAGTGCTCACCAAGCTCTGCCAGCTGGGGCCTCTTCCTCGGACGGCCTGCGCGTGGCTTCTCGCGGTTCTTCGGCTTTTTGGCGCTGCGAGCCGTGCCTCGCCGCGCCTGCCTCCCCAGCCCGAGCGGAGCTTCCCCATCACTGACGGCGCCTGGCTCGATGGAGCGCCGAAGAAAAGTGCGATCGAGGAGAGCCCATTTGAAATCCCGGATCTTCGCGTGGGCCGGATGGTTTTTTTCGTTTCCGTGCATGTGCAGGCGCGGTCGGCTGTCGACAGTGACGGCTGGATTCGCAATTATCTGGCTCTGTGCCCCAGACGACCTGATTGACCCGCCCTCTGGAACCGTCCTTTGGGCCGCAGATCAAAAAAGTGGGCCCGATGGCGGCGACCGCTGCATTATGTCGCGGAGGTTTCTGGCTCTCTGGCTGGGCGGTTGGATGTCAGAGCCAGTGGCTCACGTCCTGGCAACGAAGAGCCTCGCTGATCGAACACTCGCTTGGGCGCCTCCGGGGGCACGCGAGGGTCCCGCGACAGTCAGGCGCGCCCCGGCGTCAGCGGCGGCCCCCATGTTCAGTCCGGCGTCGTCTGCTTCGGGTGTCGCGTCGATGTGGGCCCCTGCTAACTTCGCCCGGCGGCGAGCCTGCAGCGGGTGCCCGTGAAGCTGGTGGGCGGCCACCTGGCGGTGGAGCTCTCCAGTCGCGGCACGTCTGTCCTTTTTGCCGGAGTGGGCTTTTCCCAACCATCCTGTGGTGTTGGGTCCTCGTTTTGAAGAGACGTCGCCCCGCGTTCCTCTTCCTCCTCTCCTTCTCTCCTCCTCCTCCTCCTCCTCCTCCTCCTCCTCCTCCCTTCCCTCCTCCTTCTTCCATGCGTTTGACCCACCCAGCACCACGTTTCGTGGCCCCATAGGGAACTCCACCGAAGCTCCCAGTGGGACCGCCCGCTGCGTCCCCACACCCAATTTGGCATTTTCACCCACGCAATACAGCGCTTCCTGGCCCCGTAGGGAGCTCCACCGGAGCCCCCAGTGAGACCGCCCGCATGCGTCCCCCACGCCCAATTTGGCATTTTCAACCCACCCAATACAAAGCTCCGTGACCCCTATCGGGAGCTCCACCGAAGCCCCCAGTGGTACCGACCACATGCGTCCCCCACACCCGACTTGGCATTGTCACCCACCCAGTACAACGTTTCGTGGCCCAATAGGGAACCCGGGACCGCCCGCACGCGCCCCCCACACCCAATTTGGCACTGCCACCTACCCAGCACAGCGCCTCGTGGCCCCATCGGGAGCTCCACCGAAGCCCCCGGTGGGACCGCCCGCACGCGCCCCCCACATCCAATTTGGCATTTTCACCCACCCAATACAGCGCTTCGTGGTCCTATAGGGAACCTCCACCGAAGCCCCTAGTGGGACCGCCCGCATGCGCCCCCCACGCCCAATTTGGCATTTTCGCGCAGACGGTACAGCGCTTCGTGGCCCCATAGGGAGCTCCACCGAAGCCCCCAGTGGGACCGCCCACGCCCCCCTCATCCAATTTGGATTTTCACCCACCCAGCACAGCGCTTCGTGGCCCAATCGGGAGCCCCAACGAAGCCCCCAATGTGACCGCCCGCATGCGTATCCCACACCCAACTTGGCACTGTCACCCACCCAGCACAACGTTTCGTGGCCCCGTAAGGAACTCCACCGAAACCCCCAGTGGGACCGCCCGCATGCGTCCCCCACGCACAATTTGACATTTTCACACACACACACACACACACACACACACACACACAATACAGCGCTTCGTGGCTCCATAGGGAACTCCACCGGAGCCCCCGGTGGGACCGCCCGCGTGCGTCCCCCACCCCCAATTTGGCAGTTTCACCCACCCAGTGCAGCGCTTCGTGACCCCATAGGGAGCTCCACCGAAACCCCCAGTGGCACCGCCCACATGCGTCCCACACAGCTAACTTGGCATTTTCGTTCACCCAGTGCAACATTTCGTGGCCCAATAAGGAACCCCACCCAAACCCTTACTGGGACCGCCCGCATGCGCCCCCCACACCCAACTTGGCATTGTCACCCACCCAATACAGCGTTTCGTGACCCCATAGGGAGCCCCACCGAAGCCCCCAGTGGGGCCGTCCGCATGCGTCCCCACACCCGATGTGGCATTGTCGCCCACCCATTACAACGTTCCGTGGCCCCATAGGGAGCCCCACCGAAGCCCCCATTGGGACCGCCTGCATGCGTCCCCCATACCCAATCTGGCATTTTCCCCCGCCCAGTACAGCGCTTCGTTGCCCCATGGGAACTCCACCGAAACCCCCAGTGGGACCGCCCTCCAGTGGGACCGCCCGCATGCGTCCCCCACGCCCAATTTGGCAGTTTCACCGACCCAGTACAGCGCTTCGTGGCCCCATAGGGAGCTCCACCGGAGCCCCCAGTGGGACCGCCCGCATGCGTCCCACACGCCGAATGTGGAATTTTCGCCCACCCAGTGCAGCGTTTCGTGGCCTCATAGGGAGCTTCGCCGACGGCCCCAGCGCTACCGCCCGCGTCGCGTGCGCCCCCCCCCGCCCAGCGCAGCGCTTCGTGGGAGCTTCACCGAAGACTTCATATGTTTGGGTCCTTCGCCAAGATAATGTCCCATACCCCCTGTGGTGTTAGGTCTTCGTTTTGCAGAGACGGTGCCCCGCGTTCCTCCCCTCTCCACCTCATCCCTCTCCTCCTCCCCTCCCTTTTCCTTCTTCCATGCGTTTCACCCACCCAGCACAACATTTCGTGGCCCCGTAGGGAGCTCCACCGGAGCCACCAGTGGGACCGCTCGCACGCGCCCCCCACGCCCAATTTGGCATTTTCACTCACCCAGTACAGCGTTTCATGGCGCCATAGGGAGCTCCACCGAAGCCCCCAGTGTGACCGCCCGCATGCCCTCCCCCCGCGCCCAATTTGGCATTTTCACCCACCCAGTACAACGCTTCGTGGCCCCATACGGAGCTCCACCGAAGCCCCCAGTGGCACCGCCCACATGCGTCCCCCACATCCAACTTGGCATTTTCACCCACCCAGTACAACGCTTCGTGGCCCCATGATAATGAGCCCCACCGAAGCCCCCAGTGGGGCCGCCCGCATGCGCCCCCCACGCACCCAATTTGGCACTGCCACCTACCCAGCACAGCGCTTCGTGGCCCCATAGGGAGCTCCACCGAAGCCCCGAGTGGGACCGCCCGCATGCGCCCCCCATGCACACACACACAATTTAGCATTTACACACAGTACAACGCTTCGTAGCCCCATAGGGACCTCCACCGAAGCCCCCAGCGGGACCGCCCCCATGCGCCCCCCACGCCCAATTTGGCAGTTTCACCGACCCAGTACAACGCTTCGTGGCCCCATAGGGAGCCCTAACGAAGCCCCCAGTGGGACTGTTCGCATGCGCCCCCCACACCCGATTTGGCATTATCACCCGCCCAGCACAACGCCCAGTGGCCCCATAGGGAGCTCAACCGAAGCCCCCAATAGGACAGCCCACATGCGTCCACCATGCCAAATTTGGCATTGTCGCCCGCACAGTGCAGCGTTTCGTGGCCCCATAGGGAGCTTCGCCGAAGCCCCCACTGGGACCGCCCGCATGCGTCCCCCACAGGGAGCTCGACCGAAGCCTCCAGCGGGGCCGCCCGCATGCGTCCCCCACACCCAATTTGACAGTTGCACCGACCCAGTACAGCGCTTCGTGGCCATATAGGGAGCCCCACCGAAGCCCCCAGTGGGACCGCCCGCATGCGCCCCCTACACTCAATTTGGCATTGCCACACACACACACACCCTTTACCACGCTTCGCGGCCCCATGGGGAGCTCTACCGAAGCCCCAATGAGACCGCCCGCATGCGTCCCACACGCCCAACTTGGTATGTTCACCCACCCAGCACAGCGTCTCGTGGCCTCATATGGAGATTCACCGACGGCCCCAGAGCTACCGCCCGCATGATTCCCCCCCCGCCCAGCGCAGCGCTTCGTGGCCCCATAGGGAGCTTCACCGAAGAAGATATTCACAATTGCGGTACTCACAACTTCATATGGTTGAGTCCTTCGCCAGGATAATTTCTGGCCAGAACTCTGGTCGAAGGGAACAGTCTTGTCGACTGACATTTGGAGCCCTCTGGCCGCGGGTGCCGCGGAATTGCCGTCGTCGATGAATGCTGCGCTCAGTCCGCGAGACGCGCGCTGGCCGTCGCTGGGCCCGCGCGCGCATGGAGTGTGATGACGTCGAGAAAGAGCTGACTTGAAGGCGCCCGCTGGCGCGCGCCAGGGGCCTGGAGCTAGCCCCCCCCCACGCGAGTGCACCTCCGGCGGCGGCAGTGGAAATATCGCCCGCGTCGCATGGCATCGGGCGGGCATCCAGGGCGCAGCGCCAGATTTTGGCAGATCTCTGCGACGAGGCAATGCAATCACTTGTGCCAGCCCAGCGCAGCCCCGGCCAGGGGGCCTCGCAGGCGGCGCGCGCGCTCGACCTGTTGCGCCGAAGTCGCGCTGGCATCCCCTACTGTGGCGCGCGGTGCCGCGCCGAAGCTGGTTGGGCGGGCCCAATGGATCAGGTGGCGCTCCGTGGGCGTGCGTCCACGTGGACATGGCGGAAGGCAGCCTTTGGTCGGTGGCGAGCTCGCCTTTTCCTTTCCGAAGGCATGGTTTTGGAACGTGCAGGAGGGGCCCCAGGACTTGCCCCGCGCATTGCGCGGCCCTCAGCGACCCGGCGAAAAAGCGGGGGGGCCGCGAGGGAACGCTCGGGCTTCTTTCACGGCCCACCGAGCCATGGCCCCAGCCCCGGCAACGGGGGGGTCCGAAAGAAGCGAATAAAGGCCTCAACGGCCTGGGCGAACTTTCGCGCTGGCGCCAGAGCCCCAGCGGCACTCAGCATTGAAATTGTCCCGCGCTTGGTGGGGCTTCGTCCGAGCAGGCCCCCGTGTCTCGGTAAATGTCGAGGACGGGTCCCCGCGTGTCCGTCGCGCGTTCACGCGTGGCTTTGGCGTCGGAACGTCGGAAAAGTCGGCGCTCTGGGTGGTCTGCGTCGGAGCTGAATCCTCGGCGTCGCTTTCGTTGTCCGCGACGGGGTCGCTCGGGGCGGTTGCCGGCGCTTCGCGGGAGCGACTGCGCGCCGGGGGCGTCGCTGTCTTCTAACGGGGAACTGCCTCTCCAAGCTTCGCCCCCGCTTGTGCCTGGCGGCGCGTGCGAGGGGCCGGTATGCGGGGCGCGTCGGTAGACGGTGCTAGACTTGTCAACCCCTTTGGCCCATGGGCTTTTCACCCTGCTTCCGTCTTCGGCAGATATTCGAACTCCCCAGCGGTGGCGCGGTCGGTTCTGTCAGAGAGGCTGCGCCTCCTCGGCCGAGTGTCAGCGGGGGCGATCAGGTTGTCGCACTGTTCATCGGTCGGGGGTTTGCCCCGGTACCAGAGGCGCAGGAACTCCGTCAGAGTGTTTGGTCGGTTGCGTTCGGCACGACCAGTAGGCGCGTCCCGGATGCACCTGATTGGCCCCGAGAAGCTTGGATGGCTGGCGCCGCGATCGCCTCGGCATCCACGGCGGGAACCAAAGCCCTCCTCGACGGCCCCGGGTCGCCGCGAGAGCTTGCCGAGAGCGGCCGCAGCCCGACTAGCCGCTCCATGTTCACGGTGCAAGAACGGGGCGGCATGGGCGCCCTGTCGGAGTGGAAATTTCGAAGGCATGGGCGGGGCGGCATGGGCGGCATGGGGCGCGGGCGCGGTGCAAGCGCGGGGCTTTGCCACGTCGAACATTATGATTGGTGGGCACCCGCCGCGGAGTTCCGCATGAGTAGCGAGCCGCTTAGCTGGCAAAGTCTAAGATTTCGCTAGCGTCGCTGGCGGCGTCAGCCTCGTCGATCCCGCGCGGTAAGCGCGCTCGGCGCGGCCCATTAGGCCTCGCTTGTCTTCGAAGTCCATCGTCGGGCAGGCAAGCGGGCAGCGCGCCGCCGCCATCAGTCTCCTCGCCGGGCGCCTGGCGGCATTCAGGCCGAGAGTGAGACCATGGGGCCATGGAGCTGCTTTGGTTGGGTGATCGCGCAGGCGGGGGAGGTTGGCAAGACGTCGTTTCGCTTCTGAGTTGGCGAGAACGTAGTTGATGCGTGTTGTCCCAATGCCAGTAGCGCGACGGCCCCAGTCAAGGTCTTGGCCGCAGGTGCACGCTCGCTCGTCGGGGTCGCCTTTCGCGGCGTCGGGCGAGGACAGCCGAACCCTTGAGGTCGCATTTGGGCGTCTCTACGTCCATGCACATGAAATACACGTTGGGCGCGTCGCCAACCATGGTGGCAGCCTGCCCAGATATTCTGGAACAGCGCGGTATAGTCGGCTCCTGGTTTGGCGTAGGCTAAGGCCACGTATGTGCCTTCGGTTCGGGCGCTTTTCCTGTCGTTCCCTGACCGCCTGATGGCGGTGGTCGGGGCTGGGATAGGACAGAAGGCTTCCGCCCATCGCGTGGTCGCGAGAAGGAAGGCGACAGTTGGGTCGTCCTTGGATGTGTTCACCAACGTTCCTGGCGCGTGGTCGGTGGGGCGACGGGTTTCTTGGGCTCGGGCCAGAGTGACCTGGCGCAGTGACCTCTCTGTTTTCGGGGGCCAACGAGAGGCTGGATGGCCTGGGGCGGTGCGACAGTGGGAGGCGAACAGGGCCGTGAAGGCGTCTGTGAGGTCGCCATCCAACTGTTGTCGCGCGCAGTCGCGTCTGGCTGCCTGAGCGCGCTCTGTGCCCTTCTGCGGTGCCGTGCCTGTGAGGCCTGGCACGCGGGCGGCACCGATGGGGGGCGGCGCCACAAAACCGGGCGGTGAGCAAGTCCTCCAAGGTTGGCGTGGCAGGCGTAGCGTCGGCATCGCATATGGCGCCTCGGATCCAAATGGCGCCGTCAACTGGGTCAGCGGTGGCCTGTGCAACGTTTCGGGATCAATGGACTTACTGTGCCGCCCAGTTGGTAGATGGTCACGTTTGCGTGTCCGGGCGTAGGTTCGGTAGCCTGTGCCGTCCGTCGGAGAACAGGGATGGAAAAAAAGGCCTCTTGCTCTGGGTGACCAAAGTCAAACTTGATCGATTCCTGGACGGCGAGCGCGAGGAGTTTGTCTTGCTGACGGATCTGTAGCATGAGGCGGTTATTTTTTTCTAGCGAACGGGGCGGAATGCTAATGGGGCGGTGCCGTTGCCCTGGTGGGCACCGGCGGAAGTCGCGGACCCTGGTGCGTCGCGGCTGGAACCCGCGCTGTCCGTGAGGGAGTTGTGCAATATGGTTTTGCGGGTTGTGTCTTATCAGCGCAACTGCAGACCGCTCCTGAGCTTGCGCTGGTCGGAACGGCGTGTTTGGTACATGATGTTAACATCGACTTGACGTTGATGAACCAGTCCGTTGTATGCAGCAACTGCTCGGTCGACGCCACCGCTGCTCTGGTGTGCGGCGGCGCAAGCTTCTTTACGCCTGAGGTTGGCATCCTGTCGATGCGTTGAAGCAGCTTTTGGGCGGCCCTTCCCTAGTGGCGTGGGCTGCGGTGGTGCAAATGGCGCGCGGCGTGGGCATCTCGGAGCCATGGCGCGAGCGCAGAAGGAAGGGGAGGTGGTGCACATCGGTCCCGTATGGTTGATGCAAATACAGTCTCACCGGGCTGGAGGTCGCTCTGAGCGCCCAGCGCTCTCGAGCCCGGACTGGAAGGGGGGGGGCAGGGAAGGAGGGAAGGGATGGAATGGAGAGTCGGAGAGGAAGGAGAAAGGAAACCCCCTCTGTCTCTCCCTGCCTCTCTCCCCCTGCGGGAGTGGCAATGTCAGACGGGGAGCGGGAGACGGGCAGAGAAGGAAAGAGGGAATGGAGAGGAGACAGAGGGGGAGACAGCGGGAAGAAAGGAGAGAGTGGTAAGTGGGTTGTACGCGGGGGGATGGGCGACACCGCGTTGCAAGTGAAGCTAACGAGCCAACGGACGTGTGCGCGCACGCGGCATGCAAGACTGCCGGGGGCCGCCGCGCTTGCGGCCAGCAACCCGGCGCAGTACCAACCAAAAGGGCGACGCGCCTCCGCATGTGGGAGGACGGGTGCGTCAAACTACACGGTGCAGCTCAGCAATTCGCCGAATCTGATTTGGAAGAGGTCCCGAATAGAGTGAGCCCCACCCTCCCCCTCCGAAATCGTGGGGGGTAGGGGTAGGGTTCGCGTGTGGCCCCCTAGCAGGGCGTCGCACGTCTGGGCCCATGGCCTCCCAGATGTGGTCACAGCAGATGGGGGGCGGAGAGGATCGCGCCGCGTCGCCGAGGCATCGGCGGTGCGGCGCGACATGGAGCCCGATGTTCTCCACCCACGTCGCCGATGCACCGCCGACGTGGCCGGTGCATCGCCAGTGCATCGGCGATGCACTTTGGATGCGGCGCGATCCCCAGACCCCCTCGAGTCATGAAAAAATCACGACGGGAGGTTTTTCATTACTTTTGGCCTCCGGGGGCCCTTACCGGCCCTCGGGAGCGACAAAAAACGACTCAGGACGAAAAACCGGTCCTGGGGAATGGGTCCAGACCGCTGGGGGTCGACGTCATGAAGAATTCATGACGTCGGGGGTCTGGGTCCCGAGCGCAGTGAACCCCACCCTCCCCCTCCGAAATCGTGGGGGGTAGGGGTAGGGTTCGCGTGTGGCCCCCTACCAGATCTTTTCAGAACGGCGTCCCCGGAAGTCCAGACCCTTTCCCCGGGGCCGGCTTTTCATCCCGAGTCGTTTTTGTTGACGGTCCCGGGGGGCCAGCGAGGGCCCCCCGGGGCCGAAAATAGCCAAACACCGCCCGTCTTGATGTTTTGTACGACGCGATCATGTCTGGGTCGACGTGCAGACGATCGTCGTCGCCATGGTCGTCGTGGGATAGGTCTGGCCCCAGGCTGACCTCGTCGTTTGAGGAGCGGGGGCCCGAGGCGGCATTGGCCCCCTGCCCTGGCCCCTGGGTCACCCTGGGGCCGAGGACAGGGAAAAACCGCCCGTCCTTACTTGTCTTGGCGGCGACATCATGTCTGGGGAGTCTGTCGGCCGGGCGTCGTGTGCACCCGAGCCAGAAGCAGACGAAGAAGAGGAGGAGGAGGAGGAGGAGGAGGAGGAGGAGGAGGAGGGGGAGGAAGGGAGGAGGAGGAGCAGGAGGAGGAGCAGGAGGAGGAGCAGGACGAGGGAGCGCGGAGGCCGAGCGATGCCCCCCGCGGGGCGAGCAGCCCGCGGGCGCCGGCCGCGGGTGGTCACACGGCCTCGATCGCTGGGCGCACGCCGCCCTCGGCGGCGCTCGGGGCCGGCTCGCCGTCGCGGGCGCCGGGCCCGCCCGCCCTCGTGAAGGGGGGGGGGCAAGCGCGGCGCAACCCGGACACGCCCTGGACTTGCAGTATATGAAGGCGCCCTGGGACACACAAGTAAATACACAGCTCGGCGGTCTGCTAATGCCGGACTCTCGCAAAGGCTCTAATTATATGCTTTCGAGGTGTCCACAAAGGTGGCTCGATCGCCTCGGCAGTTTCCTCCGAGGTCCGAGAGTCGAGCCCGAGCTTCCAGGCTCCTGGAATTTCCTCTCCTCCCACGTGAAGGGGCCCCAGGACACACAAATGAATAACACAAATAAAAGGATCCCCCACATGTTCCCAGATTTTCTGAGTTTTGTCTTCCCCCCTACTTCCCATATGTTCCCCTATGTTCTGGGCAATCGGCGATGCAGTGTGTGTCTGTGTGATTTGTTCCCTCCTGAGTACAGGCAGTCACGGTGGGACGTTCATGAGCCGTTTGCGGCCTCCGGGGGGGGGCTCTGTATCATCATACGGCGGGGCGCTCTCTCGCCCGTTGGCGGTCTTCCCGGGGGGGGGGGGCCCTCGCAGGGTCGACAGGCGAAAGCCACGCGGGATGAGAAACGGGCCCGGAGAAAGGGCACGGGGCTTCTGAGGACCCCGCACTGCAAACCGAAAAAATCGGCAGTGGACAAACCTCCCTTAAGTAAACCTCCCCTTAATGAAAACGGCCTGGGGCCGAAACCGACGGACCTGGACCAGCAAAAATGACGGCCGCGACGCCCTCTCGAGAACCGAAAACGGCCAATTCACTAATCGACGTGTCAGAGTAGGAAGTCTATCCACCTCCGAAAAAAAAACATGGCATGCCCAGGAACCGCGAGCTTTCAGAGGCCCGCGCGGGCCCCCGAAGGCTGGTGCGAGTGCAGCCTTTTGGCTCGCGCGGCCTGCGGGCGAACACGCCGCCGAGCTCCTCGCTGCTCCCCGGGTCGTAGCTCCAAGGGATCCGGTTCCGTCGGAAGTGCTCGCGGGGCCCCTCCGCGAAGGACTCCTGGCCGGACGCGCGCGCGCCAGGGGGAAGGCGCTGGGGGGGGGGTCCTTCGAAGAGGGCGGAGGGGGCATCTTGGGAGGCAGGGCCTCCCTGGAAGGGCCGTGCGGCGTCTGAGAGGGCGGCCTGTGAGCCTGGAGAACTTCCCATGGGAAAGCACCCCCGGGATCTTGTAGACAAGCGGTGTCGCGAAGTCGGGGTGGGAACTCCGGAAGAGGGAAATAATTACTGAACACTACCTCTCCTCCCCAAAACTCAAAGTTGGCACGCGCGGGGGACACTGCGGTCGAAGTGCAACTCATCAGACCCACCGCCAACTTTGAGCATTGGGGGGAGGGGGAGGCGTTGACAGACGAATGTGGCATGGATGTTCACTTCCTAGGGACTGGCTTTCTTTCATCCCGAGCCATTTGTTGACGCCCCCGAGGCCCAGTAAGGGCCTCCTTGGGTGCGGCAGTGGCAGGAAGAGAAGAAGGAGGAAGAGGAGGAGGAGGAGGTGGAGGAGGAGGAGTGAGAGGAGGAGGAGGAGGAGGAGGAGGAGGAGGAGGAGGAGGAGGAGGAGGAGGAGGAGGAGGAGGAGGAGGAGGATGAGGAGGAGGAGAGGAGGAGTGGGAGGAGGAGGAGTGGGAGGGAGGAGTGGGAGGAGGAGGAGTGGGAGGAGGAGGAGTGGGAGGAGGAGGAGGAGGAGGAGGAGGAGGAGGAGGAGGAGGAGGAGGAGGAAGGAGAACACCAGCAGAATGAAGCAGGACTCGCGTCGCGAATTCGGCGCCACGCGCGGAGGCTTCGGGACCCCCTGCAATGCCGAGCAGGGGCCGACAGGCCCAGCACTCCTGCACGACCTGCCTGCTTCAAGCCCTATGGCCTGCCTTCTTCTCCAGCGAGAGCACGCCTCGGAAAACAGCAGCCATGTCCGTATGACGTGGAAGCGACGGGCTGAAGAAAGACCATCTCAACCAGGCATGCTCAGAACTCGCCTTCTTGCAAACCACGGGCCTGGACCCCCGGGCGTCGTGATTTTGTCGCAGCGTCGACCCCCAGACCCCGTTCCGGGAACCGGCTTTTCATGCTGAGTCGTTTTGTGACGGTCCCGAGGCCAGGATACCAAAAATAGCGAAAAATCTCCCGTCGTGCTTTGTTTATACAACGCGAGGAGGTCTGGGGAACGTTCTTGGAACACTCTTGGGTGGGGGGCCCAAACATATACACCACCACCGCCTCCCTCACCCCCATCCCTCCCCCAGGAAAGAGGAGCGGAAGAGGAGGGTAGAGGAGGGCGGAGGAATCGACGTGGTTGTGGTGGTGGTGTGTAGTCTTGGGGTCCCCATGTGGTGGGCCAAGCAGGCCCACACGCCTCGCCACTGCTCGATTGTGTGCGCCGCGGGCCTGAAGCACGCTGTCCTCCACGGCCCTCTGGAAGTCGGCGAGGGACGACCCCAGCCACTGCCCGGCCGCGGAGACCGCGGCGCCGGCCCGCGACGCGCCGGCCGCGAGGCCTCGGGAGACCGATGTCCACCTTCCTGTCCTCCTCCATCTTCCCTGCCCCTCCTCCCCCTATTCTTCCTCCTCCTCCTCCTCCTTCTCCTCCTCCCCCTCCTCCTCCTCCTCCTCCTCCTCCTCCTCCTCCTCCGCCTCCTCCCCCTCCTCTTCCACCTCCTCCCCCTCCCCCTCCTCCTCCTCCTCCTCCTCCTCCTCCTCCTCCTCCTCCTCCTCCTCCTCCTCCTCCTCCTCCTCCTCCTCCACCCCTCCACCTCCTCTTCCTCTCCTCCTCCTCCTCCCCCTCCTCCTCCTCCTCCTCCTCCTCCTCCTCCTCCTCCTCCTCCTCCTCCTCCTCCTCCTCCTCCTCTTCGAGGTCGCCTTGAACATTGGGAAGGTCGTCGGGGGCTCTGCGGGCCCCCCGCGCTCCGTGGGCCGTCGTGCGTCATATAGCGATGGTGCTAATGGTGTGGTCGGAGAGTGTGAGAGAAAAGGCCCTGGCGGCCGCCCCCCCCCTCGATCTTTCCGCTCGGGAGAGCGGGAAGGGGCCACGGCGGACGCCACTGCTACCGTGGCGCCGCTGCCTGCTATGCCGGAGAGCGTGGAAGGGCCTGGGCGGCCGCCCCGCTCGTTGTTCCTGGTCGCTGGAGAGAGCGGGAAGTGGCCACGGCGGGCGTGCCATCGTGGCGCCGCTGCTTGCTGCCCTGGCCTCTGCGCCACGTGCTCGTCTCTGGAAGCCCGTAAGTGATGAAAAAAATCAGGATGAGTGCGCCGCTCCCACGCCCACGCGCGGCCTCTTCAGCGCGAGCCTTGTGGGTGCTCGGCAGACGGGAGCATTACTACCTAGATCCCCGAGGATATGATTTATACACATCTACGCGCTGTCCATGGTCTCGGGCCCCATGCGGCCCGCTGTCGGGCCCCGGGGCCATCAGCAACGGGCCCATGGCGAGCAAAAGTGTCCCCGGGGAAGGCGTCAGGACCCTGAGGCCCGAGGCTGCAACACAAAAGCGGCAACACCGCGCGAAGACATCGACCAGAGCCCTATGTAAGACCCTATCTTTCTGCAGCATCCTCCAGGCTGCGTCGATCTGGCATGGCCCTGGGGCTCGACGCCCGGCCAGCACGCCCAACGTGGAAAAAAGGCGGCCCCCCGAATGAGCTTGCATGGGAGGGGGGTTGTACCTGAAGCAGGCCGCAAGCGGCACTTGCGCGTGCGGAAGCCATCGCCCGAAGAAGGGCGAGACGGGGAGGGGAAGGGGGATGGGGGGGGGGGGCGAACGCTATGCCAGCAAACTTGCCCGAATCTCACATACATGAAAAGTCCTTCGCGGCGACGTTCGACCGCGACGACACCCGAGAGAGGAGGACGGCGCCAAATCAGAGTTCGGTGGGGCCGCGGCCGTACGCCTCCAGCTGATACGCCAGCCCGCCGCGTCTAACGACGCCGGCGGCTGGCGCGCCAGGGCGAAGGCCGAAGCACATGGGTGCCATACCCCCCCTCGAGGGTGGTGGGTGGGAGAACACGAGCAGCGACCGCGGTCGCGTCCGGCGCAGTCTGGCGAACGGACGTGCCGCACGTCGCCCCCAGGGGTGGTCCAAAGCGGCGCTTTGGCAGGCAGAGGACAGCACCCTGGCCTGCCGCCCCACCTCAAGAGTGCACGCTAGGCAGGTGGGGCGCTGCTGACATGGCTGGGCACTTGATATCCCGCCCCGCGGCCAGGCGGCAGAGAGGAAACATTTCGACCGTGCACGGAGGGACAGGAGGGAGGAAGGACACCGACGCACGGCCGCGCGGCACGCCAGCATGCCCCCGCGGAGGCCTGGCCCGCCCGACGGAGCGGCGGCCCGCGGCGGGTGGTCACGCAGCCGCCCGCCATCGCGCGGGGCGCCGACGGCGGAACACTCCCGCCTGGGGGCGTCGACTTGTGACTTGCAACAACAAGTTATTACCGCCCGAAGAACAGAGGCTCAAGCCTTCTATAGGAGGGCCTGGGGCAAAAGTCTGGGCCGGGCTCGTGCAAGCACGCGGCGCTTCCCCCCGCCGCGCTCTCCCTGCCGCGTGTGGCCAGCGCGGGGGCCGCGCTTTCTCTCCCGCGCTGCCCCCTGCACGCTGCCGGAGCGCCCCCGCTCCTGGTGCCCGTCTCGGCGGCGCTGGCCTCTACATCACATGACCGCCGTGCTTGCCAGAGAGCGTGGATGATGATGAGAAGGAGGAGGAGGAGGAGGAGGAGGAGGAGGAGGAGGAGGGTGGTAAGGTGGAGGAGGAGAAGGAGGTGGAGGAGGAGGAGGAGGAAGAAGAGGAGGATACAGCGGTGTCTACGGATGCAGTGAAAGAGGAGGTGGATACCTTGGAAGAAATTGGAGCGTCATATTTAAGTGGATAGGGTGGAAGAGGAGGAGGAGGAGGAGAAGGAGGAGGAGGAGGAGGACAAGGACGAGATAAGGGAGGATAAGGAAGGTAAGCGAGGAGGTAAGGCGGAGGAGAAGCGAGGTGGACGGGGATGGCCGTAGCTGAGGGAGCGAGGGGGCGGGGCGGGGGGGGAGGGTGAGAAATACGACCAGGAGGGAGAAGATGGGGAGCATGGGCTCGGGCTGAGTTGGCCCACCCTTCAGGCATCTGCGCGCAGTCAGAGCTACCCGTCGACCTCCGAGTCCTCAAACTCGGGGCCCCACGCCACCGAGACAGCTGGCGCAGCGGCAGGCTGCGAAGGGGAGAGGAGGGGCGAGCGAGCAAGCGAACAGCCGAGCGGCGGTTGGGGTCGGCCCGCGGGCTCTCTCAAGCCCCCCAACACGGGGAGCCACCTCCAGAAAAGGCGGGGCCGGCAGCCGCCCCGCATTGCTGGAGACGGCTCCGTGGGCGAGGCGCCGGCGAACACCGCAGCAGAGAGAGGAGGGGGAGGCGAAGGGCCAGGAGGGCCAGGAAGAGGACGAGTGTAAAGCATAGCTGTCTCCAGCCCTGCCCCTCGAATATGGCCTGATGGCCCAGCTGCTTCCTTGCCCGTGGAGGCCCCCGCCTCCTCGGTCCTGCTGCTCACCGACACCCGCCTCGTCCCAACCTTCATCCTTCTCCTGCTCCTGCTCCTGCTCCTGCTGCTGCTGCTGCTGCTGCTGCTCCTCCTCATCCTCCTCCTCCTCCTCCTCCTCCTCCTCCCCCTCCTCCTCCGCCTCCGCCTCCTCTGCCCTCCTCCGTCTCCTCCTCCTCCTCCTCCTCCTCCTCCTCCTCCTCCTCCTCCTCTGCCCTCCTCCTCCTCCTCTGCCCTCCTCCTCGAGGCGCCCCTTGAGCCCCTCCCTGCTCGAGCCCCTCCCCCCTCCTGACGGCGGCTCTCCCGCCTGGCCCAAACGCGCTCAAACTCAAGCCCTGGACATCTCCGAGGATCCGTCCTGACCCTGCTTTCGACGCAGGGTCCAGCCGCAGGACGAGACGCCTCCAGGAGGCTAAAAACAGACGAATGAAGCCAGGAAGAGGGCCGTCGTTGACTAGACTGGCCCTCCTCCTCCTCCTCCTCCTCCTCCTCCTCCTCCTCCTCCTCCTCTTCCTCAACCTCCTTGTCCTTCTCTTCCTCCTCATCAACATTCGTTATTGTCATCCTCCTCCTCGTCCTGCTTGTCCTCCTCCTGCTTCTCCTCCTCCTCCTCCTCCTCCTCCTCCTCCTCCTCCTCCTCCTCCTCCTCCTCCTCCTCCTCCTCCTCCTCCCCCTCGTGTTCATCCTCACCCTCCTAGTCGTGAGCCCGAATCGTGATCTCCGTCGTCGTGTCGCCGTCGTCGTCGTTGTCGTCGTCGTCGTCGTCCTCCCGCTCCCCCTCCTCTTGAAACCTCCAGAGAACTTCCAGCACAACGGGTGTAGCCTCGTCCTCTTTATCTCCTCATCCTCATCCCCCTCCCCCTCCCCCTCCCCCTCCTCCTCCTCCTCCTCCTCCTCCTCCTCACTTTCCTTCTCCCGCCAAATATGTCCTCGCCGTCGTCGCTCGTCCTCGTCGCCGTCGTCGACGGTGATGTATCTCTATATATATGTAGGTGCATATACATACATATGATGCATATAGGTGTATATGTTTATATATACATGGGTGCATATATATATATGATACATATATATGATGCATGTACATATGTATAAGTGTACATACACTGGATGCTTATATAGGTGCATATACATATACACATACATGTATATATATATATATATATATGTGTGCATATATATATGTGTGTATAGGTTCGCGGACCTCGTGCCCTTCCTCGGCCCCGTGCGCGAGGCCAAGGCCGCGGCCGCGCGCGCGGCCTCCACATCGTCTCCCGTCTCGGTCCTCCGATGTCCTCCCCTAGCAGCCTTGCCCTCCTTATCCTCCTTCTTCCCTCCTCATCCTCCCCGAGTTCCGCGCCCGGCCTTCCTCAAGACCCGACGAGTTCCGAGGGCCGCCGGATGCCCCCGAGGAGCCTTCGAGATGGCGCCACGGGTCAGCCCTGGCGGCCGTGCCTTCCCTGTGCCTTCCTCCATGGGGCGTATACCTTTACTGGACAGACCTGCGCGGTAGCCGGTAGCAGGCGCGCACAGCTCCGGGACTGACTCGACCGCCGAATGGCTCATCGCTGCTGTTTCCTGGGTGGGGACACCCCTTCCCGCTCATTCTTCCTCCCTTCGCCTTTCTCCTCCCTTCTCTTTCCTCCTCGTCCACCGTCATCCCTCCTGCCTGCTCCTTCCCCCCCCGTCCTTCTCCTCCTCCTCCTCCTTCGTCATCCTCCTTCCTCCAAGCTTATCGTCCCCCTTCCTCCTCCCCCCCTGCTCCCTCATCGTTCTTCCTCCTCCAGGGCTCCAGGAGAGGCGCACAAGCTGGTCAGAATGGCGCCCCCCGCGCGGGGCCTCCCCCGGCGCAGCACCGGTCGCCGCAGGGCCGCACGGCGGACCTGCCCCGCGAGCTCGCCATGCCGACGAGCACCCGGGCGGCGGCCACGGCCATGGCGGTGCCTCCCCTCTGCCCGAGAGGAGGAGGAGGAGGAGGAGGAGGAGGAGGAGGAGGAGGAGGAGGAGGAGGAGGAGACGAGGCCGGGATCTCTTGTTGGAGGCCGCGCGTGTGTGGAGCGGGGGCCAGCCCAAAGGAAACCGTCCACAAGAGGCCCAACCCTGAGAGACCCCAGGACGTCCCTTGATTTTTGGCCTGGGGACGTCGCGCTGTCCATCGCAAAACCATGCAGACCCAAGAAACCAAGGGCACCCCGGAGGCAAGCAGGGTGCTTCTTGGCATGGGCCCCCACTGCACACAAAGGTGTGCGGGCCTTCGACGGAAAAGTCGTGCATTTTACCTAATTTGCTGAACGTCTCACGCTCTCGCGAACCAAACCCGAAGAATGTCCACTGTACTGGGTGCGGTAGCGGATGCAAACATAGTTTCAAGGTCATGCTCATGTCCCCGACTTTTATGCTGCACGAAAGCTCCGCACCCATCGAAAATCCTCCCACAGCTCGCACAAGATCTGGCACTGCGGAACAGCTCGCCTGGCCAATAAAACGGTGAGACACGGCCTGAACGAATATGAAGAAGGACGAGGAGGAGGAAGAGGGAGAGTGAAGACGACGCCAGGGCGGAAACAAACTCGGACCGGGATAATGAAGTCGGGGGGCTCTTATGTATCCAACGGCTCTGAAGGATGTCTCCGTCACCGCGTCAGGGCGCTCCGAGATCTGGCGTTTCTGGAGGATGTCGCGGGCGCCACGGCCGTTCCATAAGCGTTCCGAAACGCTCTGGAACGATGTGTCCCAGTCGTGGCCCTGTCTGGCCCTCACTTCGCGGACGCAGAACGACACGACACAAGCTGGATGCCTTGTTCGGGGCGGCTGGCCCCTCGTCTTGGCGGCGCTCCCAGGGGTACCGGGTGCATGACGGTCCCAGTCACCGACTTCATGGGGCTTCCGAATGGACCAGAAATTTGAAGCCAAACTCTTGGGTAGACGACGTGGGAAGCGTCCATCCTCGATACGGCTGCGTATAGCCCCCTGGCAATGCATCCCCGAGTCCCAGATACCCGACGTCATGACCCTTTCATGACGTGACCCAAGGAGCCTGGGCCCCTTTCCAGGGACCGGTTTTTCGTCCTGAGTCGTCCCTTGACGGCAGCTCTGAGTGGCCCGGCTTCTTCTCTTCCCGTCGCGCCGGGGCTCCTTCTCCTCCTTCAGTGCGTTGCGGCCCTAATTTGCATACAGCGTGTCCCCTGTTGCCTATCTGCTGGAGCAGTCGCCCTCTGCCCCCCAGCCGCCGACGCAAAAGTGTGCGTGTGTGTGTGTGGTGTGTGTGTGAGTGTGTGTGTGTGTGTGCGTGTGTGTGTGTGTGTGCGGCGTGGCGTGGCGTGGCGTGGCGTGGCGTGGCGTGGCGTGGCGTGGCGTGGCGTGGCGTGGCGTGGCGTGGCGTGGCGTGGCGTGGCGTGGCGTGGCGGTGCGGTGCGGTGCGGTGCGGTGCGGTGCGGTGCGGTGCGGTGCGGTGCGGTGCGGTGCGGTGCGGTGCGGTGCGGTGCGTGTGGGTGCGTGTGGGTGCGTGTGGGTGCGTGTGGGTGCGTGTGGGTGCGTGTGTGTGTGTGTGTGTGTGTGTGTGTGTGTGTGTGTGTGTGTGTGTGCGCGTGGCGTGGCGTGGCGTGGCGTGGCGTGGCGTGGCGTGGCGTGGCGTGGCGTGGCGTGGCGTGGCGTGGCGTGGCGTGGCGGTGCGGTGCGGTGCGGTGCGGTGCGGTGCGGTGCGGTGCGGTGCGGTGCGGTGCGGTGCGTGTCGGTGCGTGTCGGTGCGTGTGGGTGCGTGTGGGTGCGTGTGGGTGCGTGTGGGTGCGTGTGGGTGTGTGTGTGGGTGTGTGTGTGTGTGTGTGTGCGTGGTCCGTCCTCGCCTCCAATCCATGGCACTCGTCTTTCCGCCTCGCGCTGCACGAGCCGCGGCTATCTCTCTATACGCTCTTGCCAAGCCGCCCCCGAAGGAGAGCAGGCTCCCCGGCCCGAGGCCGCGGTGCGCGGCATGACGGCCCCAGCGGGAGACTTGGAGCGCGTTTCTTTATTTTCGGCGATAATGGGCATAATGGGAGGTCGGAGGGGCCAGGGGGAAGATAATGTAACGCCTCCTCCCCGCCGCGCGCACGTCGGCAGTGCCCGGAGCGCGCTGGGGGGGGAGGGGCGTGACGTTAAAGGGGGGGAGGGGGGGCCAGGGGCTACAATGCCCATTCTGCCCCAAGCAATAAAGAAACACGCTCTTGCTTGGGGCCCCCGACTCGGAGGTGGTCAGAACCTCTATATTATGGCAGAGCGCAGTTGCGGGCAGACGCGTGTGCACTAAACGCAAGAGAAAGAGGAGGGGAGAGAGAGGAGGTGGAGGAGGGCCAGGATGGAGGCAGGATGCGGATGATACTCTGGGCAGAGCGGCCGCGCGCGCCCTCCCGGGGGACCCCTGAGAGTCCCCACTCCCGCTGCACACAGCCTGCAGCCTCAACGGACAGACTATACACCTTCAGTGGAAACGGCCCGGGGACCCAACCCCGCGAAAGCAGGCCCGCGAGAGCGGCGATCGGAGCGCCGTCTCGAGGGGCCTCGAAAACAGCCCCCCCCCACGGGTGGATGTGCCGATCGACTTGGTAAAGCAGGGGGCTCGACCTTAGTGGGCCCTGGAGACGACAAGGCCGTTTTTTTACCGGTTCCGTTTTGCCGTTTTTTTGCCGGTTCCGACGCCGTTTTTTGACCGGTTCCGTCGCCGTTTTTTGACGGTTCCGGCTCCGGTTCCAATCCTGGAGCAGTTTTTTTGCCGTTTCCGGTCGCCGTTTTTTTTTCGTTTCCATTTTCAAAAGACATTTTTTTGGAAACGGTGAAAAACGGCCCTGCCGTTTCCGGGGCCCACAAAGGGCTCGACCCATTCCTGAGGGTGCCTGCCCTGCCCCCCATCCAAACCCGTGCGCCGAGGATGGAGGGTCAGCAGCATACGGCGAACAAAACAGCACCTGCACAAACTTTCGACGCTCCGCACCGATCTCCTTGATCGGTGCTGGACCCATCTGGCGGCGCATTCAGCGCCGCCCCTGGCGCGCGGAGAGCGCGAGGGAAGCGTGGGCAGCGCCGATACAAGAAAATCGCGCAAACCTCCGACAGTTTACGTGTGTAAGGTTGTCGCCTGTCTTCTTCGAAGAAGGCAGACTCATCTGCCCGCAACCCTCCCCTCCGACGCTCCCGAGGACGAACAGCACCACCCGCAGGGCGGCGACTATGAGCGCCACGGCCAGCGCGAGGAACGCTGCGTGGGTGTTCTCGTAGTCCCACCCGGACAGCGACTGGTGGAAACCTTCAGAGCCGTGCATCGTGGGTCAAGTCGGATGGGGGCGTAGAGCTGGAATCCCTGGCAGCCCGCATGCCTGGAGGATGCATCGGGCGCCGCGGCCGCTGTGGATCGTGTGTGTGTGTATGCAAAATCCTAGGACTGCCTGGGCAGACGCCAGGGCGGGCGTTGTTTCTGCTCCCCTGCCCGTCGCCACAGGACCCCCCACGGATCGGCCAAGCTCCCACAAACGCTGCAGAAAAGGCTACTGCCAGGAGCTCTGTGGTCGTGAGCTGCCACCCCAAGGTTCTCATCTCTACTACGGTGATGGCATTGGATAAGGAAACCTTCGGTAAGGAGTCCAAGGTGTGGAAGCCAGTGGAAAGCCAATCGTGGATTGGCAGTGGATAGCACCGCCGCCCTCGTCAGACAAAGAGCCTTCCAGGGTCTGAAGCCTCCTTGGACGTTCCTTAACGAACGCCCCCACCGTATTACCACGACGTGAGATCTCAAAGAACCGTCCATATCCAGACCGCGGTCGTCGACTCTGCTGGGCAACGACGACGGCTCGCCAAACACCCACACCGCGAACGCACAGTGGAAGACCACGGCCGCCTGCGTGTACCGCGCCATCATGCGCGACAAATGGTGGCTGAAGTGAGGCGGCTCCCGTGAACCGCGCAGGAAGGTGTATTTCTTCGCAATATAAGAAAATGTTAGGTAGACCGCCAGGACGGCCCACAGTACTGGAATGCCGGCCGAGAACATGACGCACGCCATGATCATCACGGCGTCCTGTGCAGAGATCAGAGCGAGATTGTAGGTCGGCCGTATGAACAAGGCCTTCAGCTGCTCAGACGAGCTGACTCTTCCCGCGAATGCCCTCTTGAAAGCCAGATGGATGAAGTAGGACACAGGCATCGCCATCGGAATCGTGATCGCGCTGACGGCGAGGGAGACGGTGATGGTGGCGCCGACCTCTGCGTACCACCCCGGAGTCAGAGCCGAGAATGAGCCGCAGCCGAGCGGGAAGTTGTCCGAGCCGAAGCCCCAGCTCCCGAAGGCGCCGTCCACCCACTCGCGCCAGCCGGGGCCGAAGTCGGCGTTCACCAGAATCACGGAGACGACGATGTTGACCAGCTGCATTACGGTCGTCATGAGGGCAATTCCCTGATTGGTGGATGTGATCGTGTGGGACTTCGTGAAGTTGGCCAGAAAGTTGATCACGTAGGCGATGACGAGGTTCAGGGCCACCGGCGCGAGCGAGGCCACCACCATCGCGGAGGTGGCTCTGTATTGCGCGCTGAGCCAGTCTCCGCAGCAGTCCTTGATGCCTGCAGGCTGGTTGTTGATTACAGAGAGCAACCCAGCATTGTAGCACTCGCAGTCCGTGCCAGCGAGGCACTGGCCATTAACTGGGTCAAACACCTGCGTGGCGATGCACGACTCTGTGCCTCCGTATGCCTGCGCGACGTTCGCAGCATGCTTCGCGGAGGCGAAGAAGCCCACGCTGAAGCAGACAAGGGCCAGGGTGACGAGCGCCACCAGAGCGGTGCGAAGGGCGCGCGCGCCCAGCGAGAAGTCCATGTGCTCCCAGAAGACCTCCGAGGGATCGGTTGCCTCGTTAAGGCGAATCTTGCAACCACCGAACCCAAGGTCCCTCCTCTGTGAGAACCGCAACCACGTCCTGCTGAACCGGTACTCGTCGAAGACGAAGTTCCGGTTCCTGCGGCGGCTGAATCCGCCGCCCCACGCTTGCCACGGGGGTGGTAACAATTTTTTACACAAATGAAAAATCAACTCATGCAGGACCCCGGCCGCTTCCCTCGAAACCGCTCTCGACGGCCGTTGGAGGTAGAAGACCGAAGACAATGTTGATGCTGATGGTGATGATGAGGATGAGGAGGAGCAGCAGGTATTACGATTTGGCGCTGGAGTTGCAGGCTCAACTTATGTGGAAACCATTTTTCGCATAGCTACACAAACTTGTTACTTCCTCTCCGCTCCTTGGTGGCCGCAAGGGGGCCGTCGCAGGGAACATCCACGCGACACATGACGGTGCAGTGGATCGAATGCCATTTGACCACGGACAGACAGCCTTCGAAACGTGGGAGGGGGCGTGGCATGATGGACGGAGTGGCCACCGCCCCGGAGGCACACCTCGCCCTGCACGGCTGGGCAAGTGTCCTCCTCCTCCTCCCCTTCTCCCTCCTCCTCCTCCTCCTCCTCCTCCTCCTCCTCCTCCTCCTCCTCCTCCTCCCCCTCCTCCTCCTCCTCCACCTCCTCCTCCTCCTCCTCCTCCCCCTCCTCCTCCTCCTCCTCCTCCTCGTGTGACCGAGACTCGTGTCAGGCTGCGTTGGGGCAAGACTTCCCGCGGTTTGTGGTTCCGGTGCGACGGCTGCTCCTGATTCAGCCAGTCTGCACTGCGCACGCACGGGATCAACGCCTTGCTCGGCTAGCAGGGCGTTCGCTTACGCCGTCACTGTAACGCTGGTGTGCTAACCAGATTTTGTTTTATCCCGCTTCTTGTCTTGTGGGGGTGAAGTAGGAGACAAGCTGAGGGAACGAAAGCGGACACTCCCACACGAACAGCTCAGTGAAGCATAAGATAAACCTCGAAGCTAGTTAAGTACCCCTTGAAATCGGGAGGAGGTGAAATGCCAGAAATGCAGAGAAGCGACCGGGCCATTTAAAATTGGGGTCCCGCCAACGTGGCCGAGGAAGAGGAGAAGAAGCAGAGGAAAAAGACCGAGGAAGGAGAGGAGAAAGGGAGTGGGAACTAATGGCCCCGAAATCGGGAATCAAACGAAACCCCGAAACATGCAGCCATGTGGGCGTCTTTGGATGATCCCAGGCGGATCCCAAGGCAACCGCGTTCGGAGGGGGACATACGAGAGAAACGTTGGATGCTCATTCTGGGGACCTTCCTGGAGACACTCGCCCCATTCGTGCATCGACGCTGCGTCGAAAACGCCCGTCGATCTGAGTCGACCCTGAGTCGAAGCTGAGTCGAACCCGACTCGACCCTGAGCCGAACTTGAGTCGGAAGGGGGCCGAACTGGAGCCGAACAAATGCGCCAGGTGGGCACCTGGGAAACGAGTTTGCCGACCCTCCTCTGGCGACCTCGGCGGGAGGCTCTGAGAAGGCAGGCGGCTCGCCGCCCGCCCTGCCCCTCCTCCTGATGGCACGGGGACGCACCGCGGCTAGAACCGGCCATGGCGGATGAGGACGACGCCAACGACAACGACGACGACGACGCCGACGGACGACGACGACGCCGACGACGACGACGACGACGACGACGACGACGACGACGACGAGGACGACGACGACGACGGCGGCGACGACGACGACGACGACGATGACGACGGCAGAGCCCAGGCGAGGCCAACGAAGACTGGCGCATGGACGGTTGGAGCCTGCCCCGGAGCAGAGGCGCCCCCCCCAAGAGGGACGCCGGCGAGGCGGCGGAAGGATGTAAATTGAGCGTGCGACAACGTCTTTGCCCCTCCTCTTTGGAGGACTCGACAAGGCCACCAACACCGCCACTCGGGGCTGCCTCCACTGGGAGAAGACGATTCTAGATGTCGGCGTTGGCGGTAAGAGGTCGGCCTCCTAGAGGCCCGGAGATGACCACCATCACCGAGATTGGGAGCATCTTCCCTCGGTCGAAGCACACCGCCGATATTGGTGTTGGTGTCGTGCTCTAGACCTCCGACCTCGTGACAGCCTGCGCCCAGAACCGCGACCGCTTGGGCTTCGAAGGTTCGCAGGTTACCGGTTGCTGGCTTCCGGCGGACGGCAGGGGCGAGCGCAACGACGGAGAGGGGACGACACGGAGCGAACGAACGGACCGATGACCGCCCTCCTTCTTCGTCCCTCTGCTCCACCTACTCGCTCTCTTCCACCTCCTCCTCCTCCTCCTCCTTCTCCTCTTCCTTCTCCACCTCCTGCTCCTCCTCCCACCCTCATCGAGAGGGGATGGTGGGCAAACTGGCCAGTCGTTCTCCATCATCATTCCCCTCCTCCTCTCTCGCCTCCTCCTCCCTCTCCTCCTACACCCTCCTCGTCCTCCCCTTCTTCCTCCTCGGCGCTTCGCGCAGTGACGCAACCATTTGAAGGATCTAATGAGTGGCCTTGGAACGAGAGGATGTATTCCAGCATCGTTGATGATACATCTTGGGTTTGCTCTGGTCCTCCTCTTCCTCCTCCTCTCCTCTTCCTTCTCCACCTCCTCCTCACCCTCCTCCCACCCTCATCGAGAGGGGATGGTGGGCAAACTGGCCAGTCGTTCTCCATCGTCATCCCCCTCCTCCTCTCTCGCCTCCTCCTCCCTCTCCTCCTACACCCTCCTCGTCCTCCCCTCCTTCCTCCTCGGCGCTTCGCGCAGTGACGCAACCATTTGAAGGATCTAATGAGTGGCCTTGGAACGAGAGGATGTATTCCAGCATCGTTGATGATACATCTTGGGTTTGCTCTGGTCCTCCTCTTCCTCCTCCTCCTCCTCCTCCTCCTCCCCTTCTCCTCCTCCACCCCCCCTAGATGTCTCTGGAGGTCCCTCAGGACATCCCTGGAGGTCTCCCGAAGCCCCAAGTGGTTCCTGGAAGCACACGGAAGAGAACCGGACAAAGCTCAAACAAAACCAACCTCGATCATCCTTGATACTTGTGCCCCCCTCCCTTTCTCCAATGGCGTTCACAACACCCTACTGAACCAAGTCCGGGAGGACTGACACGAGTCGCACAAAAACCACAACGTTGCCGACTTCAAGTCCAGCAAGCCCCACCATTTGCCCCCACCCCTCGCGGCGCGTCCTCCCTCCTCCTCCTTTTCCCGCTTCCTCCTCCCCTCCCCTCCTCAAGCGGGGATGGTGGGGGCCACGAAGTCGTCGGGCCCCTCCCCAGACATCAGGCGCGGCGGCTCGATGTTGTTCGAGACCCGGCCGCCCCCCCCCCCCCCCCACCCACTCGACATTTCGACCCTTCCCTGGGGCATGCTCTGTCCGAGTCGGTTTTCGAAAAGGCCTCAGACCCCGCGATCTGGTCTCCAGGCAGGGGCAGGCAAGAACAAAACCCCAGCCGCCTCGACGTTCTCGAACTGGCGGAGGTCGACATCGGGCAGCAGGCATCGGCCCCCGGATCCGTCCCTGGGCGCGTTCTGACCGGGGGCCCTGGGCGGCTGCGGTCGTGGCCACGGAGGCGCCCCTGGAGGCGCTCACAAACATGAGCCGCCGCCGGGGGGAGCCCACTCGCGGCGCCAGCGGTGCAGAACTACAGCACCTTTTTTCCTGGCGAGAGCGAACGAAACAACACGCTGACGGGGCTCCCGATGGCGGTGGGTCACTGCTACTGTCGGAGGCCTGGGAATTGGCACCACCACCAAGACAGGGGGTTGCCTCCACAGGGGGGAGGTGATCCTAGATTTTCGGTGTCGGTGGTAATAGTTCGGCCACCTCGGAAGCCAGAATATCACCACCATCACCGAGATCGGGATCTTCTTCCCTCGGTGGAGGCACACCGCCGAAACTGGTGTTGGTGTCAATCTCTAGGCCTGCGATACTGCTGTTCCCTCCCGGCTCGAATGGAGGCAGGATGTGGGAGAGAACCATGGCTCTGCTACCTGCTTGCAAGCCGGCAGGGCTCGAGGAGACCCTTGAGGGTCCACGGTTGGGAGGTGAAGGATGAGGAGGATGAGGAGCCCCCCTGGTGGATCGAGCGGCATGGCGCACAAGCCTCTTGCATATGACATAGGCGCCGACGACGTCGCGGTCCTCAGGTGGAAGGAGGCGGACCGAAAAGAAGCGAAGGGGAGGGCCGAGATAGCACTTACTGGGAATGAGGAGGAGATGCGGTGACGAAGGAGGAGAGAGAACGACTACGCCTATCAAAATCGCAAGACGCATCAACGATGCTGCAACACAACCTCCCGTCCCAAGTTCCCTTCTCAAGAGTCCCTGACAGCATTCCTTTCCACCATGGGCGAGATCCCCTGCCTGACGGGCGAGGCCTCTGGTTGGAGAAGGAGCCGCCGCTCGACCCTTTCTGCCGTCAAAAATGCCAATAGGGACGATCAGACGATTCAACAGGGACGTGCAAGTCGTTTGCGGCTTGCTTCAGGTTCAGCCCAATACCCCCCATCCATGCAAGTAAACTTGCTGGAGTCTAAAAAAAACAGGCTCTAGGGGATGTATCATGAGAACCACCGTTTGAAAGGCAACCGCATTCCAGCCGTGTACTTGCACACTTCGACACTCGTGGTCAAGCAACCTGGAGAAGACTCCAACGAGAACCGCATGATGAGCATGCGCCAGCACCCATCCACGCAACTGTTGCCCGATGTCATCCTGCTACGGCTGAGGTGCAACGATTAGCATGCACCCTCAAATGTTGATGGTACACGCTATGCGTCGCTACGCTGAGCGATTATCTAGAGTCAGCGTGCTTCGACTCGGATAAACGGGCGGTAAAAACGTACACTCTAAATGCACCTCCTTCCACACCCCCAGCACCTCCTCTTGGGTGGCTTGGCATATACCTGTCACACTGTCCAGGCCCTAATTAACCATGAGGAGAGAAAGCGGGTGCCCGATATACCTTATTGGTCGCCCCCCCGGGCCGGTATATGAAGTCGCCTTTTCGGACGGCCGGTGGGGCCGGTTTAAGAAAGCTGTTTCGCGTGATCGAAGCTACGCGGGGACGGATTATTAAGGCGTTTTTAGTTTCGTCATGTTGGCATGGACGTTTATCACGCAACCCGTCATGATCACCGCGCATGCTCTGACATACTGTTAGCTTGTCTTTCCTTCCACATTGTTTGTAGCCAACGCTGAGGCCGCAACCGCAATCGCTACCATTCTAGACTGCACCTGTACCACACCATCACTTGCACGGTCATGGTGCTCCTCGCAATCGGCAACGTTCTGATCCCCATCGTGCCATCACCGCGCGACTGCGGCCTCATCATTTCCTGGCCACAGAACTAGAACTATCAATGTTCACGGGAGGGGGGCCGGAAACTTGAGGCGCCTCCCGCGGATGGGGAGCCAGGATATTTCGACTAGACGTAAGAGTGACGGGCGTGTCCCCCTCCAGGGGAGCCAGGATACTTCGACTAGACGGGAGAGTTCGATATATACCTCGGGCGTGTCCCCCTACAGGGGGATTTTCGACGAAAAATAAAACAATACTCAACAAATGCTCCAAAATTGCCAAACCATACTCAAAACATAGTCCCCAGGCTATTTTTTGATGATTTACC
This sequence comes from Prorocentrum cordatum, assembly GCA_963575745.1. Taxonomy (NCBI): domain Eukaryota; class Dinophyceae; order Prorocentrales; family Prorocentraceae; genus Prorocentrum; species Prorocentrum cordatum. The sequence continues at coordinate 130,641 of CAUYUJ010019900.1, read as the reverse complement.
TAACAGCTTTTGCTGATAGGTTTCTAGTAGGGTCAAAAGAAAGCATCATGACTCCTCAGGGGGGTCTGGGCGGGTGCCGGGGAGGAGAACCGGGAATCGTTTTTCGCCAACAGTCACACTTTTCGTGCTCTTCGACCTCCCAGAACTCCATTCCCGGGACACATTCTGGAGAACCGGGAACAGAGCCGGGCTCGCTTTTTGCCAATAGTCACACACTTCGTGCTCTTCGACCTCCCAGAACTCCATTCCCGGGACACATTCTGGAGAACCGAACAGAGCCGGGCTCGTTTTTCGTCAACAGTCACACGCTTCGTGCTCTTCGACCTCCCAGAACTCCATTCCCGGGCTACATTTTGAGTGCCCGGAGCCAACTGTAGGCCACTTCGTGCTCTTCGAGTTCCCAGAACTCCATTCCCGGGCCACATTTTGGATGCCCGGAGCCAACTGTAGGCCACTTCGTGCTCTTCGATTTCCCAGAACTCCATTCCCGGGCCACATTTTGGATGCCCGGAGCCAACTGTAGGCCACTTCGTGCTCTTCAAGTTCCCAGAACTCCATTCCTGGGCATGATTTTGAATGCCCGGAGCCAACTGTAGGCCACTTCGTGTTCTTCTAGTTCCCAGAACTCCATTCCTGGGCCATATTTTGAATGCTGAGGCAGGCTGATGCTGCGGCCGAGGCAGGCTGAGGCTGAGGCAGGCTGAGGCTGAGGCCGAGGCTGAAGGCAGACTGAGGCTGAGGCTGAAGCAGACTGAGGCTGAGGCTGAGGCAGGCTGAGGCTGAGGCTGAAGCAGGCTGATGCTGAGGCAGGCTGAGGCTGAGGCTGAGGCTGATGCAGGCTGAGGCTGAGGCAGGCTGAGGCTGAGGCCGAGGCTGAAGGCAGACTGAGGCTGAGGCTGAAGCAGGCTGAGGCTGAGGCTGAGGCAGGCTGAGGCTGAGGCAGGCTGAGGCTGAGGCTGAGGCAGGCTGAGGCTGAGGCTGTGACTGCGACTGCCGTTGCCGCTGCGACTGTCATCGCGAATGCGATTACGACTGCGAGAACAGCAGAATTCTACAACTGGATTTTCATCTGAATCTTAAGGGGAATGCTTTCAGATATGCTTCTACATATCGCTGTTAGGTTGCTTTGCCGGGATAATTTTGAATATTCCCCCTGTAGAGGGACAGGCCCGACTTAACCCAAGACGGCCCAAGACACCTCACAGGTCGACCTGAGAAAACACCATGGCGGCGTGAGCCAACCTGGCCACGGACTGACAGAGACCCCCAACAGGGCCCCAAAGAGCTCCGAGGCCCTGGCAATATTCCTGAAGGGCTCCCCTGCGAGACGCCCCAGCAGAACCCCACGGGGCCTCCCAGAGAGGCAACTCGAAATTCACCGCTGTTTGCCTCCTTGCTTCACCGCGTGCTTCTCCGCGCCCCTTCCCATGATGGCCCCCCAAACATCTTCCCTGGACGGCTTCTCTGATCATGAGCGGCACGATGGCCGAGCCAGCTCGACCCGACCACGATGTCGGCCCTCATACACTTAGCGTGTTCATGGGACGGGTGCTCAGCGCGTGCCCGAAGGTAGGCGCTGAGAGGTGGTGTGTTTAGCACGCTTTTCCGATCAATCGTTCGGTGAGCCCAGTACACATAACATGAACGACTCTCAATTAAAAAACGCAACTTTGAAAATGAACCGCCGTCAACCCGCGCAGCTATCGGACATGTATTAACGTGTATAACTACGGACAACCCGCCGACTTCAATCCCTGCAACATCTGGCCACTGTGTATAAAGCATGTGCCGGGCGCTGGCGGTGCCAACATGTTAAGAACCACAAGCCCTGCATCTGTACGGTCGTGGGACGTGTCAAGACGTATGTCCGCAGCGCGGCGCGAACGCCAACGACACATTGCACACAAAGAAACGCTCTCGATCCGTGTAGCTGCTGGGGGCTCCAGCACGGAGGCGCGCGAGGCTGAATCGAAACCACCATTTGCCCAACATTCAGGCCTCCTTACGGGAATCCGGTGGGAAGTCCAAGCTTCAGGCTCAAACTCTGCGACGAAGTCTCGAGGGAAACGCCTGGCTCGCTGCCTCGACACGGCTGGTGCGGCGAGAACAGAGGACGAGCGGCAGGCACAAGCAGCGAGGATGCACTAGGAGATGGGAGACGGCGCCCACGACGCCGCGAGCCTCCACCGGGAGATCCCCGTCCATGTGGATCCGCCGCAACGTCCTCACGGCGTTCTTCCCGGCCTCCTTGCGGCGGCGCGCGCGACGCGCGCGGACAGCCGGGCGCAAGCGGCGGCGTGCAGGCGCGCCCCCGCGGACGCGTCCGCGGAGGCGCGCGCGCACAGAGGCGGGCGCGCGCTCGCACGAGGGCGCTCGCGGGCGCTCGGGCGTGCAGGCGCGGGGGGCGCACTGCGGGGACAGGGGGCGCCTGGGCCGCCCCCGCGCCCTCGCGCCGGCCCCCTGCGCGCACAGGGCCGCGGAGCCTCCCGCCGCGGGCGAGCGCCGCACCGCCCCCGGGGTGGCCCGCGTGGGCCTCGCCCGCGCTCCGCTCCCAGAAGTCGATCCTGGCCCCGCGGCGGCCGCCCTCGCGCCGAGCCCTCGAGGAAGCAGCCGGGCCTCGCTAAAGGGGCCCCAGAACACAAAGAAATACACACACAAATCAAGATATTCCCCATATGTTTCCATAGTTTCTGGTTTGTTGTCTTCCCCCCCACTTCCCATATTTTCCCATATTTTCCTGGGAGCCGACGATTGATTGTGTCTGTGTTTTTTCCCCTCCTGACTCTCCGAGCCAGGGCGCGGAGCGCCGACCGCAGGGGATCGCCGCACCAACCCCGGGGGTGGCCCGCGGGGGAGCGGCGACGAAGTTCACGGCGCTGCCGCGAGGCGACGCGGCGCCCCTGCGCGGCGGCCTGCGCGGGCCGCAGGCGCGGCACGCCTCCTCCCCCTCCTCCTCCTCCTCCTCCTCCTCCTCCTCCTCCTCCTCCTCCTCCCTCCCTCCCTCCCTCCCTCCCTCCTCCTCCTTGTGCTGGAGGCGAGGGCGCCCACGCGCGAGCCTATACGCGGGCAGGCGACGCGCCAACGCCGGCGAGGACGACCTGGCCCTGCGGCGTCGCTCGCGAGGGCTCCGCCCGGGCTCCACTCAAGATCGCTCCTGCCGCGCCGCGGCGCGGCCGCGGGGGGAAGTGAGAGGAGGCGGGCCTGGATTCGCACTCTACCTGCAAGGAGGAAAGACTGGTCTATTCTGTAAGAACGTTTTTTTGAAGGCAGATCTGCCTTCAAAAAACCGTTCTTATTGAAGGCAGATCTGCCTTCAAAAAACCGTTCTTACAGAATAGGCAGATCGCTCCTGCCGCGCCGCGGCGCGGCCGCGGGGAGAAGTGAGAGGAGGCGGGCCTCCTTTGAGTCGGGCGTGTCCCTCCCTCCACAGGAGGAATGTTCCAACATTGTCAACCAGAATCCGGGGACGATTTCTCTACGAGTTCTGACTATCTTGAAACATTGTTTGAAACACAGAATGATTCCTCCAAAATCCGCTTGTAGGAGGACATGCCCGACCTACGCCTCCTCAGAAGGCGCGGAAGTCCTGCGGCCATCTGAGCAGGTTTCTGAGGCGTCCCCGAAGATTTATCCATTCCACCGCCCGCCTGGGAACCAACGTCATGGGGACCGCATGTTGGCCCCCAGAGGCTCGAATCTATCCATATCCACCGCATGTGGAAGTCCGCGAAAATCGATCTTCCAGGCGGTGGTTATGTGTACATCCCCGCCTCGAACTCTTGAGCCGTCTTGGAGGCACTGGGCGACAGCCCACGACGCAAAACATATGCATACATTATGCATGTGATGTTCGCGCTTCGTTCTCACATCGCCCAAGACGGCCTAATAGGCCCCAAGAGAGCTCCAAGAGGGCTGAAAAGGCACCCTAAAGGTGCCCGACATGCCCCCAAGAGGCTCCCAAGAGGTGCCCACGCCAGAGCTCGAATTGTTCACTTCGAGCCCTTTGGTTCCAAGATAACCTCCAAGGCGCTCTCAACAAGCCCTAAACAAACACACAGTGGGCCCCAAGAAGCATCACATAATACCTTCAATATGCCCGCCGAGGCCCCCCACAAGGCCCCCCAGAGAGACTAACAGACTTCCAAAGATGCCTCTTGTCCACGACCCAGGCATGGTGGCTGGATGGGCCGAACGCCACTACGACAGGTTTGTGTCGTGACGACCCTGGCGTTGGTCTCTGACATCGCGTGGGTCGTTCAAACTTGGGCAATCGGGACTTTCTGGAAGCGCAGATCGTTCAATATTGGGCGAATGACCGCTGGCGGCATAAAAAAAATCAACGCCCGCGGTGCTGTCGTCACCGAGTCGACACGACAAGAGCCGACCGTAGATCCGTAGATATGTTCGTGGTCCACCTTCTCGCACACCAACGCACGAGTCCAGATTGCGGAGGAGGACCCCACTGGATCGGGCTCTTGGAGTTCTGACGTTGCTGTGAGCCTGCTGGGGTGCTGGCTAAAAGCAGGAGCGAGAAAGATGAAGATCGGGCTGACCGAGGTCCCTGGAGATCTCCAGAGGTCTCGATGCCTCTGGGAGTCTTCCAAGGCCCCTGGAGGCCTCCTGAGGCCTCTGAGACGCTCAAGAAGAAGTCATCGACACGCTGCACACCTCCAGCAACGCCAAGAAGGCGGCAGCGACAGTCTCTTGACGATCCAACAGGAACATCTTTCTATATGCATCAGTCAGCTCAAACGGAGCGCTATTCGGAGCAGGCGGAAGAAGGCAAGGCGGGGCCACTTATGGGAGGGTCGTAGAAACAGAATCTGCACATGCACCGATCCTGGCTAGGCCCATGCCGGGCCCGAGGCAGGGAGGCACATGCACCGATCCTGGGCCCAGGATGGGCTTGGCCGGGATCGGTGCAGCGCATACCCAGACATGCGATGCCTTGATCTGTCAGATACGGGCTCCCCGGAGGTCCCGACCTCTTCCGCAGGGCCGGCTGTTCATCCCGATTGGGTGGCGGAAAGATATGGATACGTGTTGTCCCCAGACCTTTCTTGGGGTGCGTTCTGACCAGAATTTCGAGGTGAATCCAGCGGTGACAACGAGGATTCCCCAGGAGGACCAGGAAAGGCCGAAAACGAAGGGGGACAACACGTATCCGTATCTTTTTGTCCCCCGACCCGAGTCATTCTGTGCACGGCCCCGGGGCCTGGCAGGGGCCCTGGGAGGCCGGAAGCTGGCAAAACCCGTCTGCGGCGGCTTCTCTACGACGCGAGCAGGCCGGGGGGGCGGAGCAGGCGGCAGAACGCCGGGGGTCATCCTCGGGGGGGCTCGGCGGCAGCGACGGCAACGACGGCAGCGGCCTCTTTCCTGCTCGGCGTTCCCTCGGTCTGTCGGGCCTGGCGGTCCGTGGACAACGCAGCGGGACCACCAGCCCGGGCGCACGCCGGGCCCCACCGCAGGGGGGGGGGGCACCACAACCAGCCACCCGCACCCGTCCAAACCTCCGACCTCCTCCCCCGTGGCTGGCAAACGCGTGATCGGCGGCGCACCACGACGGGAAGGCGGGCGGGGCGGGCCTTCTCAAAAGGGCTCCGACGCGCCCGGCCTTCCTGAGAAGCCTCCCGAGCATCCTCCGGGGACAGATCGGGAGCGGTCAAGAGGGCGGTGTCCAAGAGGGGGGGGTGCAAATCGTGACTGGCGGCATGTGCGAGGCCCAGCGGGGGGGCCAGGAGCGTAATATAATAAGAAGGGGCGCCATGAAATCTAGGGAAATATCATGGCGCCCGCCATGATATCACCCCCCCCGTTAGCCATCACCCCCCTCTCTGCCGCCCCCGACCAGGGGCGGCTTTCTGATGAGGCCGGGGAGCTGCGGATAACCCCGCCGCCTCCTTAGAAGGCTTTTTTTCAGTCTCGGAGTCGAAACTGTGCATGCTGGCTTGGGGCCGGCCAGCCGGGCTAACGTCACCACACCTCCCGAACCACCGCCAGCTCCCGGCACGGACTGCGGACCCACCTGCCTGCGCACAACTCAGTGTGCATCGACCAGGCCGCGCCGCCTCCTCAGAAGGCCTGCCCCCGCCCACCTCCCCCGGCTACACGCAGGAGTGACCCTGGGTAAGAGTGACCTCTGGTGCGCGGCGTTTGGGGGGCCGCGGGCGGCCCAACACACAGGCGCGCAAGGCGCTCCTATCGCACCGCGCTCGGCGATCGGGGGGCCCCACTGGGCCCGCACCAACGGTCACTCCGGCGAAAGGTCACTCTGACGTCCAGTCACCTCCCCCCCGGGGCACGCCGCCGAGGAGAAGGGCCGGCCTCGGCCGCCGCCCCGCGCTGCCCCTGCAGCTCCTCTCCGCCCTCCCAGCCCACGGCCTCCGTCGTCGTAGGCATCTGCTCCGCAGCGTGAGCCCCCCCCTCCTCCTCCTCCTCCTCCTCCTCCTCCTCCTCCTCCTCCTCCTCCTGCTCCTGCTCCTGCTCCTCCTCCTCCTCCTCCTCCTCCTCCTCCTCCTCCTCCTCCTCCTGCTCGGCTACGCAGTGCATCATAAAAGATTTACGTCGAGCTAGTTTTGCCGCGGTTTTCCTGGAGCCAGGTCCTGAGCACAAGATCAGGACCCGACTCATGGCCCCAAGTTGGCCAACGATCCCGCAAACTCCCCAGGCTGCGGAAAATGTTGGTCTTGCCACTGTTTGTGCGTTCACGTCTGGTTTGAGCACCCTTCACAGTGATTGCAAAGGGGCCATCCGTTTGCACAATGCTACGGATGCGGCCCAGCTCGGGCCCAAGCATATGTTTGCGGGAGTGCGTAGGGCTGCGCAGCAGGCTTTTGGTTTCGACGCCGCGGGCGAGGCTCTTTACACTCCAGCCCACAGATCGGAGCAAGTAATTCAAGAGCTCCCACCAGAGGAGCGCAGGATTGCCCTGGGCAATGCCGACGCCGACCGATTGGCGAAGCATGCACTCTCCCTTCACCCCCAAGCGTCAGCTGCTGATCTGGCTGAGCTGGATAGGCGGGTGAAGCTCCTACTGGACTGTGCGAAAATGTTCGGGGCGGTGCTCCCGCTTTTTCCCAAGTTAGATTTTGTTCGGCCCCCTCCCGCGGCCCGACTCCCAAAGGTGAAGACACCGCCAGACTGGCACGAATGGGAGGAGCTCGAGGACGGAGGGGTTTTTCGTTGCAGCAGGTGCTTTCTGGTCTCTTTCGAGAGCGATGCCCGACCTATGAACGGTTGTTCTGGGCCCCCTACTGCTCTCAGACGCCTCGAAGGTGCTGAGACAGAGAGGCGCCATCGGTTGGGCTTTGCTGTGCTAAAGGAGACCCGCAAGCCGCTCTTTTTCTGTACCAGATGTGGGGCGTATACCAGCAGACGCTGCCACTTGCTCGGCCAGTTGTGTCTCGGAGAGCCTGGCACCTCAGGAGAAGGGGCCATCAAGCGCATTCGAGAGGGCCTCCATCCTCATTATCGCAAAAATCCTGAGGGTGATGATGCTGTTGCACCATGCAGGCCGCCGCCTAAGTCGGTGCTCCTGGCCCCTCCTGGCCCCGCCTCAGCAGGCAAGGCTCGCTTGGTCGACAACGATCGACTGCGGGCTCTGGCTGAGCGCATTCGGGCCAAGGAGGCAGCCGCATGATCGCGGCCACAGATCGGGGATGTTCTGCCTCAGGCTGTCCGGTCCTCCTCCTGCTCCTCCTCCTCCTCCTCCTCCTCCTCCTGCTCCTGCTCCTGCTCCTCCTCCTCCTCCTCCGCCTGCTCCTCCTCCTCCTCCTCCTCCTCCTCCTCCTCCTCCTCCGCCTGCTCCTCCTCCTCCTCCTCCTCCTCCTCCTCCTCCTCCTCTTCTGTAGGCCACCTTTCCGGGGGCTCGACTGAGCTCTTCGCCCCGATCCGGACTCTGGCCGACTGCGCGGGCTGCGCGGGGCCCAGAAGAGGCTCCCCCGGGCCGAAGATCACCGGAAGCCTTCCGTCGTGACTTTCTGCCAGGGGTCGAGGAGTCTGGGTCCTCCTCCTCCTCCTCCTCCTCCTCCTTCTGCATGGCTTTCAGGCTTTCGATGCTGGCGATGCAGTTGGACATCCAGAGGCAAGCCGCCCGCGACAGTCCGACAACATCCATGAGGCCCTTCCATGGCACATCGGAGACCTCCGCAGACCTCGCGCAGGCCCGTCGGTACCCTGAGCGGTTCTGCCGTGCCTCGCGCCCCGAGGCACCCACGGGTCGACCCGGCTCGAGAAATGCCCAAGAAAGATACAGTGGAGGTCAGTCCACAAGAAACCTTCCACAAGAAGCCCAACCCTGGGACTCCAGGAAGTCCACTGACTCTTGGCGTGGGATGGTCACGCCTCCCACAGCAACACCCTCGAAACCCAAGAAACATCACGCCGTCCACAGCAAAACCATCGAAAGCCAAGAGACGCACGGCACCCTGGAGGCAAGCAGGGTGCTTCTTGGCATGGGCCTCCACTGTAGGATAGAGAGCTCTTCTCGTGATCTCCCGCGGTGCACTACTTGTCTCGCGCACTCGTGTCCAACAAAGTGTACGTCCACTGAGTGTGTGTGTGTGTGTGTGAGTGTGTGTGTGTGAGTGTGTGTGTGTGTGCGTGCGTGCGTGCGTGTGTGTGTGTGTGTCTGTGTGTGTGTGTGTGCACGCCCTCTCTGGTCTGGCCACTGGGGCGTGCGTCCACCGATCCTGGGCCTGGGACTGGCGTGGCCTGGCCGGTGCACGGCTATCAGAGGAGCCACAAAAAGAATAAACGTAAACTTTTGGAAGTCCGCTCGGACCCCCCTCCCTGGCGCGCGGAACGCGCCAGGCGCCGGAGGCGCCGCCAGGGGGACCCGGCGCGGATCCAAGACATCCGCGCGGAGCGCCGAAAGTTTGTGCTTATTAGGGGGCAAACAAACCTACCTCGCTTTTGACCACCCTCGCTTCCAAGAGATACGAAACGATGCCAAACTACGGCCTGCACTGGTCAGGCCGCTTGACAAAGAGGCGCGTGGTATAACTTGGTTTTGCCTGGAAGCGAAAGCGGGGTAGGTAGTTCACGCTCTGACTTATGGTGTGTTTTCTTCTTCGAGTTGTGGCCCCTCCCCTCACCAGCCAACGCACGGAGGACCACCAGCAGCAAGTCGGTGGACGCTTCTCCAAACCACCGGCGGCCGACGGGCGGCGGCGCGCGCGCCACGGACGCGCGCGGGGCCCACTCACGAGCCCCCGCTGCCGGAGCCGCCACCTCCGCCGTCCTTCTTCGCCTGCCACGGAGGGCCAGCCCAAGCCACGGGGACGGGAGCCTGAGGCGCACGCGGCTGGATCCACGCGCGCCTGACGCCATGGGCCACACGCTGGGCGCACGCGCTGGAAGCCGACATGCCCGCGTCCAGCTGTCGCCCAGGCTGGCCACCCCATGCGCGTTGAGTTTCCCGGTGGATAGTGAGATTCGCCTCCCCTCGGGGCAGGTGAGGGAAATGGGGAAGATTGAGGGCTGGGGGAGGGGAGGAGGGGGCAACAGGGAAGTGAAAGGGGGGAGGATACCGAATCTCACCGTAACTTTTGCACTGCGACTGCATTTTCTGCCCTGGTCCTCTTCCTCTTTCTTGTCCTTGTTGTCGGACACGATCTCCTGAAGCGCGGCCTGGATGGCGGGGTCGTTGGGGTTGACCCCGGGCAGGGAGCCGAGCAGACTCTCCACGAACGAGGGGTCCTTGGAACAAACACGAAACAACTACGAGGAGGAGGAGGAGGAGGAGGAGGAGGAGGAGGTGGAGAAGGAGGAGGAGGAGGAGGAGGAAAGGGAGGAGGAGGAGGAGGAGGAGGAGGAGCCGAAAAGGCCAGCCGTCCTCTCGAACATAGAAACACACACAGACACACAGAACACACACACACACACACACACACACACACACACACACACACACACACACACACACACACACACACACACACACACACACACACACACACACACGTGTTTGTCGGCAGCGATGGCGGTCGCAGGCGAGTCTGCAGAGAGCCCGCGGGCCACGCCGGGCGCTAGGGCACACTGATAGGGCGGACGAAGAGGAGGCGGCCGCGGAGGAGGGGGCAGGAGGCCCGAGCCGCCGGGTCGGCGGGGTGGGCGCGCGCGGGCGGCCTGCACACAAACACGCACACACGCACACGCACGCACGCACGCACGCACGCACGCACGCACACACGCACACACGCACACACACGCACGCACACCACACGCACGCACACGCGCGCACACGCGCGCGCAACACCTGACGAACAAACAACGTGGGCAAGAAACTCAAGCAGGTCTCCGCGGATCGGAGCTGGGCCCCCCCATCCCCACGCCCCTTCACAGCGCGGGTCGGTGGGGTGGTGGCGTGGAGAGGCGTTCAGCGCCGATCCAAGGAGCATGCCAACGCACAGGGCAGCTGGAGAAGGTCAACGCCGAAACACCCACCCCCACACATGAAATGGCCAGGGCAGGAGGGCAGGGACGGAACCAAACACAAACACGAAACGTGCTGTCCATCAAGGAAAAGACGACTGGAAATTGCCCAGGGCTGGCAAAGCTGAAAGGGATGGCCCCAACCATTTGTTCCAGCGACCCTGCAACTTTCTTTGCCTTGTAAACCCAGACCTCTCACGCCGTGATCTTTTCACAATGTGGACCCCCGAAGGTCCAAACCACTTCCCGTGGACCCGCTTTTCATCCTGAGCTCTTGATTGACAGTCCTGGGGCATGGGTAAGCACCCCGGAACAACAAAAATCCATACCAATTGTTGTTGCAAGACGCTGATATACTGCATTCCCCGCAGCTGTTGCTCGGCATCCGAGTCCTCAAAGTACCCGGCCATCGATGGCTTCGCGGCGGCCGCCTTGGGCATCGGACGCTGCCGCCGCCGCCCTCGTTGTAAAGCCGCTGTCGCCGTCTGCTGAGCGAATTGCAATCACAAGTGCTCAAGTAGCTCAAGCGAAAATATCTGCTGGGGCGATGTACCTTCTCTACATGTCTGTAGACGTACAGCTGTGCCGATATATATATATATATATATATATATATAGTTATGAACTTGTTCTCACACACATTCATATATATATGTGTGTACATGCACACAGTGTATGGACATGTGTTTGTCGTGTGAAAATATACACATGCGTACACGTACAGACACACATCAACACATACCTACAGGCAGACACACACATGTACATAAAAACAAATACACACATGCAAAAATGCCTGGGCGCTTCGCGATATACACCTCGATCCTTCAAGTGTTGCATGCAATCCTCCTCCTCCTCCTCCTCCTCCTCCTCCCTCCTCCTGCTCCTGCTCCTCCTCCTCCTCCTCCTCCTCCTCCTCCTGCTCCTCCTCTCCTCCTCCTCCCTCCTCCTCCTCCTCCTTATCCTCCTCCTCCTCCTCCTCCACCTCCTCCTCCTCCTCCACCTCCTCCTCGTCTTCCTCCTCCTCCTCCTCCTCCTCCTCCTCCTCCTCCTCCTCCTCCTCCTCTCCTCCTCCTCCTACCTCCTCCTCCTCCTCCTCCTCCTCCTCCTCCTCCTCCTTCTCCTCCCTCCTCCTCTTCCTCCTCCTCCTCCTCCTCCTCCTCCTCCTCGTCCTCCTCCTCCCTCCTCCTCTCTCCCCCTCCTCTCCCTCCTCCTCCTCCTCCTCCCCTCCTCCTCCTCCTCCTCCTCCTCCCCTCCTCCTCCTCCTCCTCCTCCTCCTCCTCGCCTCCTCGTCCTCCTCCTCCTCCTCCTCCTCCTCCTCCTCCTCCTAGCGCCAGCTCGGCCCGAGCTCCTGCGGGCTCGGCGCGAGCCCGCGCCACGGGCGCATCCCGCGCCGACCTCGCCCCCGCTCCCCTCCTCACCCCCTCCGCGCGGGATGGACCGGCCTGTCCGCCGCCGGCCCAACCGGACCGCGGCGGAGCGGCGCGCGCAGTACGCGCGGGCCCAGGGGCGGGCAGCGCAGCACCTGCTGCAGGCCCTCGGGGCGGTCTCGGTGCACCGCGGCCAGCAGCTGTCGCGGCTGGGCCGCGCGGTTCGCCTGGCGCTGCTGGATGGCTCGCCTGGTTTACCTGAAGGGCCTGCTGTGGGAGATGGCGGTGTGCAGCGCCCCGCGGTGCGCCCTGGCGCTGACGAGGCGCTCGGCGACCCGGCTCCTGCCCCTGCTGACGGCGAGACTCAAGGAGCTCAATGCGAAGCAGGTGCTGGCGTGAAGTGGAGGCATCCAGATCATCGTGGAGCCGCTGAAAGTGCTGAGCCTCCTGAAGGTGTTCCTCCTGCGCCTCCTGACGAGGCCCGTGGCGGCGTTCAAAGGCAGCACCATTCTCAAGATGACAGTGCTGATGTTCGGCGTGGGCGGTTTTCGACGGCGACCATCCCTGGCGATGGTGGTCCTGCTCATCCCCGTGCTGCGGATGCTCACGCTGCTGTTCGGCGTGCGCTCTTTTCGACGGCGACGGCGCCTGACGATGGTGGTCCTGCTCATCCCCGTGCTGCGGATGCTCACGCTGCTGTTCGGCGTGCGCGCTTTTCGACGGCGACGGCGCCTGACGATGGTGGTCCCGCTCATCCCCGTGCTGCGGATGCTCACGCTGCTGTTCGGCGTGCGCGCTCTTCGACGGCGACGGCCCCTGGCGATGGTGGTCCTGCTCATCGCCGTGCTGCGGATGCTCACGCTGCGGTTCGGCGTGCGCGCTAGAGCAAAACAAGGGCAAGGACGACAACAAGCGGGTGAGAAGCTTTGCTGCCTAGGCTTCCCTCACTCACGCCCCTGCCATTAGTATCCCTCCCTCCCCCTGCCTTTTTCCTCGGAGTTGTCTGCTCGATAATGGGGTGGTGGAGGCTTGGAGGAGAATGAGGAGGAGGAAACGGTTTCTTTTTTTGAACGACTGTGCTACATCGTGCGCAGTTCATTGATTACTCGTGGCCAGCGGCGGCAACCAATAGAACTGGTTTGTAGCCTGCCGCTTGCATGCCCCTGCTTTGCACTGCGTGGGACTCATCGCGGTGGTTGTTGCAATGGGTTCCACAAGTTGGCGGGGGGCGCGCGCGGATATCATCCCTGGGCGCGTTCCTTGCGGCTAGGGGTGCCATCCCCGCTCCCTCAGGCTGACTTGTGTTACCCTCTCTCCCCCTCCTCCTCCTCCTCCTCCTCCTC
>CAUYUJ010019900.1:42500-117394 GCA_963575745.1 Prorocentrum cordatum | reverse complement strand
AGCCAGCCCCGAAAAAGCGGTTGAAATCCCAGGGGTCCACGTCACGCAAAGACCGTGACGTCAAAGGAAACGGATGGCAACCCAGAAAGAGGAGCCAACACTGCCTTGAATTTGCGTCATAGGCCCGCTTTATCCGATGGCAAAGGGGCCGAAACCAGAGCTGCCAAATTGCGAGCCGACGACCCCCCGCGACGCGTGCGTGGCAACGCGCGAGTACGCAGCCACAGGCACCCGCGTACATCCTCGCACAGTGGGACCAAAACATGACGGAACGGTTTTAGCAGATTTCGGCCTCTGGGCGAACAGGGCCGTTGCAACAAGTGCCGAAGATGGCGGACGGGCCCGGGGGAAAGGGTCGCGCTTTCTGGGGGGTGTCCATTTGTGCCAAAGTGCCAGCGGCGTTCGAGGGCCTGGGGTTGGGAATGGCTGCGCAGGACACCCGAGAAGGCACAAGTCACCTCAGACGGTACGCCGTGCTGCACACAAGAAGGTGGCATGGACTGCGTAGACAGGATACGTGGGCATCCTTGACTTTGCAGGGTCGGTCCACTTATCAGACCCACCGCTTGGGGTCCCATGAGCAAGCACATACCTCCGACAGCATGAATTCCCACTGCCCCTCACGAGGCAACAAAAAGGGCCCGAATGAAGCGGGCCATGGACATGGGTGACCTGGGGGGGTCTGCTCAGCACTGGCTGTCCACCAAGACCCCCTCCGCTTCATGGTGAACTGTGCGGGCCTCCAAACGAGCTCCACCCCAGAGCCTCTGATGTCTGGACACTTTCAAGACGGACCCCCCAGAAGTCCCCGACCCTTCCCTGGAGCCGGCTCTTCAGCCCGAGTCGGGTTCTGACGGCCCCTGGGCCGGGGGAAGGACCCCCAAAAGGCCACAGATAGCCAACAACAGACCCGCCGCTGTTGCCCCACGACGCGAGGGGGCCTGGCCCCCCTTCCCCGCCCCGCCAGCACCCGAGACCGGCTTCGCGTCGTCGCGGGCCCGCTTGCGCGAGCGCGGGGGCCTTACAGAGTAGACGAGCAACCGAAGCGCTGGATGCGGGCAATACTTATGTATATATCCACTGCAGTATGGAGTTTCGGGCTCCCTTCCCAAGAAATCCGAGGCGCACTGGATATGGATAAATTTGCCCCCAGAGGCTCGATGTTTATCCATATCCAGTGCGCCTCGGCCTTGTGGCGCCGCTTCCAAAAAAAGTCCAAGAGGCACTGGATATGGACATGAATATTGGCCGCACTGGAGGCCCGAGCCTCGGGAGAACACAAAGACGACGAAACGTAAAAACAGCGGTGGCTCTCCTCGCGACGCTTGGGGCCTGGGACGGCCCCCGACCCCCCCTCCCCGCCCGAGCTCCTCGTGTAGTCCGAATTGTCAATGCACACCATCACGGCCTCGGGGGCGGGGCGGAGGAGGGGGGGGAGGAAGGGTTTGTTGATTGCACCAGTCGCTCCTGTGTGCTGAGGGAGGGGCAGCTGGGCGATGGCGAAGAGGTCGCCGGAGGTCTCCCAGAAGTCTCCGGAGAGGCCCCTGGAGGCCCAAGGACAAGGTTCAGAGTGTCCAATCAGCTGGACAAGGGATCTTCTTGAAAGACGTCTTCGGGGGACCTCGCCTGCTTGCAGCGCTGTCCGCGTCGAGTCCGCGTAAAACTTGCGCTCAGCACATGAACAGACAGGAAGAATTATGTCTGGCTCCCGAGGCTGCACCGTGATGCACGGCGACGTGTGGATCGGGAGGGCAAGGAGGATGACGAGGAGAACGGGGAGGTCGAGACGAGAACGGTGATGAAGCGGAGAAGGAGGAGGAGGAGGAGGAGGAGGAGGAGGAGGAGGAGGAGGAGGAGGGGAAGCAGAAGGAGGAGGATTTTTGTTGCTGCGGACGGCAACCGAGAGGACTGCAAAGCGGAACGGCGGCTGGCTGGCAGATTGGCGCAGAGGGCCAGGCGGAATGGAGGAAGCTTGAGCCGAAAAGGGCTACAGTGGAGGCCAGTCCACAAGAAACCTTCCACAAGAAACCCAACCTTGAGACCCCAGGACGTCTATTGATTTATGGTGTGGGCACGTCACGCTTTCCATAGCAAAACCATCGAAACCCAAGAACATCAGGGCACTCTGGAGGCAAGCAGGGTATTCCTTGGCATGGCCCCCCACTGTAGAAGCCGTCGGGATCATTGGTGCAGACCTGGACACTCCCACCAAGCTCTGCGAAGCTCACCTGGTAATCTAAGATGAAGTCCAAGACCGCATGCATGACCCCTCTCCTGCATGAGGTAACCGATTCAGTCAGGGTGCACATGGCCTAGCGACTGCAGCTTGGCGAACAACTCGGGAGAGCTCCAGGACAGATCGCGAGCCGTGCGACGTGCACCATAAGCAGAGGCTGACGAAGTAGCCGTCGAGATAAAAGCAAAACTCTGTCCCGAGCTCACACGTGCCAGACAAACGTATATAAGAAAGCGGATTCACGGCAGGAGACGATGAACCTACGGTCGAGGCGGGCACCTCAAACTGCTTCTCACTCTTCTCCTGTATGTCGTGATTATCATGTTTCTTCTTGCGGGTCGCGTTCTTCTTGGGCTTCCTCACGCGGGTGCCCTTGGGCGCTGTTCCCGACTGCAGGACGAGGCCGCCGTTGTCCTCCTCCTCCTCCTCCTTCTCCTCCCTCCTCCCTCCTCCTCCTCTTCCTCCTCCTCCTCCTCGTCCTCGTCCTCGTCCTCGTCCTCGTCCTCGTCCTCGTCCTCCTCCTCCTCCTCCTCCTCCGCCTCCTCCTCCTCGTCCTCCTCGTAATCATCATCATCATCATCATCCTCATCATCATCATCATCATCATCATCATCAGCAGCATCAGCATTATCAGCATCAGCATCATCATCATCATCAGCATCATCATCATCAGCAGCATCATAATAATAATAATGAAAATAATCATAATCATAAGCATCACCACCACCATCATCATCAGCATGATCATCATTATCATCATCATCAACATCATCATCATCATCATCAGCATCATCAGGACGAGGCCGCCGTTGTCCTCCTCCTCCTCCTCCTTCTCCTCCCTCCTCCCTCCTCCTCCTCTTCCTCCTCCTCCTCCTCGTCCTCGTCCTCGTCCTCGTCCTCGTCCTCGTCCTCGTCCTCCTCCTCCTCCTCCTCCTCCGCCTCCTCCTCCTCGTCCTCCTCGTAATCATCATCATCATCATCATCCTCATCATCATCATCATCATCATCATCATCATCATCATCAGCAGCATCAGCATTATCAGCATCAGCATCATCATCATCATCAGCATCATCATCATCAGCAGCATCATAATAATAATAATGAAAATAATCATAATCATAAGCATCACCACCACCATCATCATCAGCATGATCATCATTATCATCATCATCAACATCATCATCATCATCATCAGCATCATCAGCAGCAGCAGCATCCTCATCCTCATCCTCATCCTCCTCCTCCTCCTCATCATCATCATCACCATCATCATCATCACCACCACGACCATCATCATCATCATCATCATCATCATCATCATCATCATCATCATCATCATCATCATCATCATCATCATCATCCGCCTCCTCCCCCGCGCGCGGCCCAGCGCGCGGCACTCTTCGAGCCCGAACGCGACTGGAGAAAACAAATGCCGAACAGGAGAAAGAGGAGGAGGAAGGCGAGGAGAAAGAGGAGTGACGACACGAGCTCATAGGAGCCGAGTCTTGGTCTTCGTAGCGGGTGGGACCAAAACGCGACGGCACCCGAGAGAATGGCTTTCCACCGGTATACCAACTCTCGGCGCTCTCCCCCATGTCACAGAGGGCGCGGACGGGGGAGCGGGCCCCTCAAGGCGCGGGCCTTTTTGCAGCGGGTGAGACCAAACAGCAATTGCACCTGAGAAAGGAGGAGGCGGAGGGGGAGGCGGAGGAGGAGCAAGAGCAGGAGAAGCAGGAGGAGCAGGACGAGGACGAGAACGATGACGAAGAGGAGGGAGAGGAGGACGACGAGGACGACGAGGAGGACCGAGGGGGACGGGGAGGGCGAGGAGGAGGACGGCGACGAGGACTGCCAGCCACCGACCCCTCGAGGAGCCCGCCACACTCTGCAAGGCGGTGCACAGAGAAAGGGTCAAGACGTCCGACGCCGTGGCCTTCCACGACGGGGACACCCTCGCGAGGCCTCCGCACACGCGCCCGCCCCCTCATCCCGAGCCGTCCCCTGACGGCCCTAGGGCCCGGCGAGGGGCCCCGGAGACTGGACGCTGCCGCAGACCGCAGGCCGCGGCGTCCTTCCCAGCGGCGCGAGGGGCCCCCTGAGGCGTTGCGAGAAGAAGACATGGCATCCTGGCGAGAGATCGCGACGGGAACCCTACACCCGGTAATTGTCCTCCTGCTGCATGCCCCAGGCTGGACCGATCGAGGAGGATCCTGGGGCCCGAAGCCAGGCCATACCGCCCGGCGCGAAAAAAGGATGCGAGGAAAGGATCTCAGGCTCCCTCGGGGATCTCCTTCGCGGCGCGAAGGAGGTGCGAGGAGGACGAGAGGAAGAGGGAGGAGGAGGAGGAGGAGGAGGAGGAGGAGGAGGAGGCGGAGGAGGAGGAGGGAGTGTGCAGGGGGCCAGGTGCGGGGGGGGAGGGTGCGGAAGAGGGGAGGGGGATAGGATGAGGTGAGGAGAGAGGGAGGATGGGAGTATGATGACGGAGGTGTGGATGTAGGGAGAGAAGTATGGAAGTAAAGGGACGGAGGAGGATCGTGACGACCCTGGCGTTGGTTTCTGGCACCGCGTGGTTCGTTCAACCTTTTGAACGCCCGGCGGCCGCTCGATCGCCAGCTCACTCCATATGTTTGGCCGACTCTGGGCCACCGGCGGCGTTCAACCTGGAACGCCTGCGCTGAGGTCGCCGCCGCGTCGACAGGACACCAGACATGGGAGGAGGACGAGCGCGACGATAGATACGTGCACACAAACCAAACCCTACATAAACATGAACGGTCGGGGCTCCGCGCGGATTTCCTGGATCGGCGCTGGACCCCCCTCCCTGGCGCGCGGAGTGCGCGAGGGGCGGCGCCGGAGGCGCCGCCTCAGAGGGCTGCAGCGCCGATCCAGGAAAGCCTCGCGGGCCTCCGAGAGTTCGTGCTCGTGGCATTTTTGGATCGCAGAATATCCACCCCCACAAGAAGTACCCCGACCAGCGAAGCCGTTTCGAAACGCACCGATGGAAGAGATCGACCATGGCAGGGATGTTTTAGCAAGCGCCAAGGGCCGTTTAGTGTTGAGTAAACGCCAGTTGTCGCGGTCGGGGTGGCTTTCCGTCCCTTGAAGTCCTTGATCTTGGTCCTGGGAACGACGACAGACGACGAACGACGACGACGACGACGACGACGAAGACGACGAGGACGACGACGACGACGTCCGTGTCCTCCTCCTTCTCCTCCTCCTCCTCCTCCTCCTCCTCCTCAATCTCCTCCTCCTCCTCCTCCTCCATCTCCTCCTCCTCCGCCCTCCTCCATCTCCTCCTCTCCTCCGCCCTCCTCACGCTTCCTCACCTTCCTTCTCTCTCCTTCCCTCCTCCTCCTCCTCCTCCTCCTCCTCCTGCCTCCCTCCCCCCCCTCCTACTTCCTCCTCCCTCTCCCCTTCCTCCTCTCCCTCCTCCTCCTCCTCCTCCTCCTCCTCCCTCCTCCTCCTCCTCCGCCCTCCTCCTCCTCCTCGAAGAGATGCCAATCCTGCACTCCTCCTCCCTCCTCCTACTACTCCTCCTCCTCCTCCTCCTCCTCCTCCTCCCCTCGTCGCCCCTCTCCTGAAAGCTTCCGTGCGTGGCATGCCCTGCCCCTGGAGAGACGAGGCGGCACCCGCGCGGGGGCCTCCAGCGGCATGGCGCGCCCCCGCCGGCTGCCGGCCCCGGAGCGGGCCTGGCGCTCTCTGGTCCAGCGTCCCCGCGGGACCCCCCGCGGGAGGCCCTTCGACCGGAGGAAGCCCCCTGGCCGTCGGACCCAGCAAGGGCAAGCTGAGGTCAACTCCTTCCTCTCCCTCCGACTCCGCCTCCTTCCCTCCTCCTCCTCCTCCTCTGCTCCTCCTTGCTGCCGTGATCCGCCTCCTCCTCCTCCTCCCTCCTTCTCCTCCTCCTCCTCCTCCCCCCTCCCTCCCTCCCTCCCTCCCTCCCTCCCTCCCTATATCCCTCCCTCCCTCCCCTCCCGTCCCTCCTCCCATCCCTCCCCTCTCCCTCCTCTTACCTCCTCCACCTCCTGCTTCTCCTTCCTCCTCCCTCTCTCCTCCTCACGTCCTCCGCCTCCTCCTCTCCTCCTCCCTCTTCCTCCTCCTCGTCTCATTCCTTCCTCCCTCCTCCATCTCCTCCTGCGGCGCTGCTCCTCCTCCCTCTCCCCTCCTTCCTCCTCCTCCTCCTCTCCTCCTCCTCCTCCCTCCTCCTCCTCCTCCCTCTCTCGCCTCCTCCCTCCTCCCCCTACCCTCCTCCTGCTTTCCGTTCCCCTCCTCTTCCTCATCCTCCCTCCTCTGCCTCTTCATCCTCCTTCCTCCTCCTTCCTCCCTCCTCCTCGCTCCTCCTCCTCCTCCTCCTCCTCCCTCCTCCTCCTCCTCCTCCTCCTCCTCCTCCTCCTCGCTCCTCCTCCCCCCGTCCCTCTCTCATCTTGATTCCTCCTCCGTCCTCCTCGCTCCTCCCTCCTCCTCCTACTCCTATTATTGCTTAAGAGTGTCCTACCTGATAAGATCCTATACCTACTCCTGCTGTGCCTATAGTTTTCCTAGGCCTCGCCTCCATCCTGGGTCGCTCTAGCCTCCTCCTCCCTCCTCCTCACTCCCCTCCTCCTCCTCCTCCTCCTCCTCCTCCTCCTCCTGCGCCTCCTCCCCTGGGTCCGGAGTCCCCTGCGGGAGGCCCTCGAGCCGAGGCCCGCCTCGGGCCCGCACGGGCTGCGGAGGTCCCCCTCTCTGAGTCGGACGTGTCCCTCTGCACAGGAGGAATGTTCGAGGATGGTCACCAAAATAATCTGGGGACGACTCTTCGTGCCTGCCCCCCCTTCCCGCCCCAAGGGGCCCCCAAGAGCCCACCAAGAGGCCCCAGGGGAGCCCAAGACGCCGCCAAGGAGCCCCAAGACGCCCCCAAAAGGCCCCCAAGAGGCCCCCAAGACGGCCCCAGGAGGCCCAACATAGCGCTCCAGGGCCGGCGGAATGAGCGAAGCGATTAAATAATCAGGGGGCGACTATTCGTGCCTTTTTTGAATATGCTTGCATCTGTTTTGGCTCGTGTTCCGCTTCCTTCCAAGATCCGCCTGTAGAAGGGCCATGCCCGAGCCAATCCCACCTGCACGGCCCTCCTGCGTCGAGAATCCAGGGGGCCCTCCTGGGCCGCGGGGCCGTCGTAAAACGACTCGGGATGAAAAACTGGTCCCCGGGGAAGGGTCCAAACCCCTGGGGGTCGACGGTGTGCAAAAATCACGACGTCGGATCTCAGGTTCCGCTTCGGCCTTCCTTGCGGGCCCCAGGACACATAAATACATACACACACATAAAATGATTCCATATATTTTCTCATATTTTCTGGGTTCTTGTCTCCCCCCCCACTTCCCACATCTTCCGACATTTTCTAGGAAATCGACGATTAATTGTGTCTGTGTGTTTTCTTCCCCTCATGAGTGTTCCCGTTCTGGGGGCCTTGCTGGAGCCGCTCGCTCCCTCCGTGCGCCGATGCTGCGCCGCACCTCCGCCGACCGGAGTCGAGCTATAGAGCCGATCTCACCATCGATCTCATTGAATCGATGTCACTCTCGGTCTCACGATCGCCCCGACAATCGTCCTCACTATCGATTCCACTATCGATCTCAAGATCCACAGTTTTAGTTTTCAAAACATCCACTGATTGGGGTTTTCTACGGTGTAATCTGTTTCTGTGGTCTTCTTCTTCTTCTTCTCATACGCCGGGGGTATCCGGGATCCGGCGGTCCCTTCTCACACCACTTCGGACTGCTCCGAGGCCCCTCCGGCACGCTCTGCAGCAGTGCACCCCGACCCCGGGCGCGACGCCTCTTGGCGGGGGCCCAGACCGAAAAATACCGCACCGTCGGAAGCCTTGGCCACAGTGGGGCAGGATCACGGGCCCCAGGACACATAAATAAATACACACAAATAAAATGATTCCGTATATTTTCTCATATTTTCTGGGTTCTTGCCTCCCCCCCACTTCCCATATCTTCCGACATGTTCTAGGAAATCGACGATTAATTGTGTCTGTGTGTGTGTTTTTTCCCCCTCATGAGTGTTCCCGTTCTGAGGGCCTTTCTGGAGCCGCTCGCTCCCTCCGTGCGCCGATGCTGCGCCGCACCTCCGCCGACCGGAGTCGAGCTATAGAGCCGAGCTTGGGTCAGGCCTGGGCCGAGCTACGGGTCGAGCTAACCAGGGTCGAACTGAAATCCAACAGCTGCGTGACTTGTAACCAGCCTCGAACGTATCCCTATCCCTAAGATAGGCGAGCAAAAAGCGAGGACAATCTTAGGGATAGGCCCTCAAAAACTGAGGGAATCCTTAAGATCGGCATCGAGGTGAGGTGATGTCAAACATAGGGATAGGGATATGTTCCAGGCTGGTAAACTTGGGTGGGCCCCGGGCCAGGAGAGGCGCCTTGTCTAACTCGCGGCCATATAACGGCGTGGTGCCGGATGCTCTGCGTCCAGCAGTTCCGGGCACGCACTGAAGGGGGAAGCGCTACGTTAATGGGCCTGCTTTTTTCAGATGGCGTTTCCCCCCCCCTCGCCCCTCTTCAAACGAATACAAGCGTGCAAGCGGCTTGCGACTTGCGTCTTTTCCGCACGCGCAAGCCGTTTGCGGCATGCTTCAGGTTCAGCCCCCCCCCGTCCATGCAGGGAAACCTGCCCGAGCCTTACAAAAAGAAAGAGGCGGGTAGTTGGGGGGCAAACGCGCGTGATGGCCCAGTTATTTTTTCTTCTAACTCGAGCTCCCCCAAACCTCGGGGGCGGCCAAACGGGGGGTGTCCAGGAGGGGGGGTGCAAATCATGACCGGCGTCCTGTGCGCGGCCCAGCGGGGAGGCCAGGGACGCAATGAAATAAGAAGAGGCGCCATGACATCTGGGGCACTATCATGGCCCACGCCATGACATCCCCCCCCCTTCAGCCATCACCCCCCTCTCTGCCGCCCCCGAAAACCAGCATCTGCGGCGAAGTCGGGGGAAAGACAGAAACCCAGAAAATATGGAAAATGATTGGAATTCCTGTTATTTGTGTATATTTCGGCGGTGGACAAACCTCCCTTTAATAGACCTCCCCTTAGTGAAAACGGCCTGGGACCGAAATCGACGGACCTGGACCCGCAAAAGTGACGGCCACGACGCCCTCTCGCGAAACGAAAACGGCCAATTCCTTAATCGACGTGTCAGGGTAGGAGGTCTGTCCACCCCCGAGTATTAATTTGTGTGTTTGTGGACCCCTGCGGTTATGGCCCTGCGGTTATGGCGAAGTCGGGGGAAAGACGGAAACCCAGAAAGTATGGAAACATGTCGGATTTCCTGCTACTTGTGTGTATTAGTTAGTTAGTTAGTTAGTTAGTTAGTTAGTTAGTTAGTTAGTTAGTTAGTTAGTTAGTTAGTTAGTGTGTGTGTGTGTGTGTGTGTGCGTGCGTGCGTGCGTGCGTGCGTGCGTGCGTGCGTGCGTGCGTGCGTGCGTGTGTGTGTTTGTGGACCCCTTCAGTTATGGCCCAGAGCTGCTCTTCTTCTAACTCGAGCTCCCCCGAAAACCAGCACCTGCGCCGAGGGCGGGGCGCGGAGCGGGGCGCGGAGAGCGGGGCGAGGGGCACGGCTGGGAGAGCCGGGCGCCGGGCCCGCAGAGTGAAGCCAGGGCGCCGCCCGCCCCCTGGGGCGCAGAGGGGGCCCTGCTGGAATATAGGGTCCTCGTTGTCGTCGTCGTGGTCGTCGTCGTCGTCGTCGTCGTCGCCGCCGTCGTCGTAGCCGTCGCCGTCGCCGTCGCCGTCGCCGTCGCCGTCGCCGTCGCCGTCGCCGTCGCCGTCGCCGTCGCCGTCGCCGTCGCCGTCGCCGTCGTCGTCGTCGTCGTCGTCGTCGTCGTCGTCGTCGTCGTCGTCGTCGTCGTCGTCGGTCGTCGTCGTCTCTGGGACCATACCATCTGGGGGGGGGGAGTGCCCGAGGAATCCTGGGACCATACCATCTGGGGGGGGGGGGCCCGTGGGCCCTCGACCCTGGATCATATATAGTGCAGGGGCCAGCTGCGCCGCGCAGCGGAGGGCCGCCCACCCGCCGCGGAGGCGGCGCGGGCCCAGGAGCCAGACCCCCTCGCTCTGTGCAGCGATCGCGGCGGGGGGGTGTTTTCTCAGCACTGTCGGCCTCCAGGGGCCCTTCCCGGGCCTCGGGACTGTCAAACATCGGCGGTGGACAAACCTCCCTTCAGTAAACCTCTCCTTAGTGAAAACGGCCTGGGACCGAAATCGACGGGCCTGGACCCGCAAAAATGCCGGCCGAGACGCCCTCTCGCGAACCGAAAACGGCCAATTCACTAATCGACGTGTCAGGGCAGGAGGCTTATCAACCTCCGAACAAGGAACGACGCAGGAGGAAAGGCTGGCCCCCGGGAAAGGCGTCCTGCAGACTCCACTGAGGGCCACGCCGTGGAGAAAGCACGACGTCGGGGGTCCGGGGCCACCCCCCGCCTGCGAGGAGGCGCGGCCCCAGAAGGGGGGCCCTCCCAGCCGCAGGGCGGAACGCGGGTGAGCAGCAGGGAGTGGGCCCCAGGCAGCCCGGGGAGGAGAAGCGGGAGAGGATCTCTACGCTCGGCCAGGGGAGGAGAAGGGAGGAGAAGGAGATAAGGGAGAAGAAGGGCCAGGGGATCCCACTGAGGCGTGAAGGCCCAGACCGGTCCTGTGGGCGGCCCGCTCCTGGTTTGCCTGGCGAGGGCTCCCCGTCCCCTGACGCTGTGCCCCGAGAGGCTCAAGGACCGCGGGAAGAGAAGCAGGCGGCCAGCAGGCTGGCGGTCGTCGTCGCACGTCCGCCACCACTCACCGCTCATTCTTCCCCATTCCTCCTCCTCCTCCTCCTCCTCCTCCTCCTCCTCCTCCTCCTCCTCCTCCTCCTCTCCTCCTCCTCCTCCCCCTCCTCCTCCTCCCCCTCCTCCTCCTCCTCCTCCTCCTCCTCCTCCTCCTCCTCGTTGGGCCCGCACGGCCCAGAGCCCGCGCAACTGCCGAGGAAACTCTCCCCGTGTGGCCGCCGGGCGGCCTCGGGGCCCGGAATGTCGAGGCCCCTGAACGTCCTCTCTGCGCACCGCGGGTCGCCAAGCGCCTCCCGAGCCCCCCCCGGGTGGGAGCCGCGCAGTACATACGCAGCGGTGTGTGAGTGTGAATGTGTGTGTGTGTGTGAGTGTGTAAGTGTGTGTGTGTGTGTGTCTGTGTGTCTGTGTGTCTGTCTGTGTGTGCGTGTGTGCGTGTGTGCGTGTGTGCGTGTGTGTGCGTGTGTGTGTGTGCGTGTGTGCGTGTGTGTGCGTGTGTGTGTGTGTGTGTGTGTGTATGTGTCTGTGTGTCTCTGTGTGTGCGTGTGTGTGCGTGTGTGTGTGTGTGTGTCGGGCACTCTCGCTCCTCGTTTGGCCTCTCCGACTCATCGAGCCCAAGATGCGCTCACGACTATGACCAAGTCCCTGCGTTTTTTGGCCTCCCGAGCAGAGGGTGTGGCGAAACACGAGGTTGGGGGAGGGGCGGTCCCTGGACCCCCCCTCCCCCGGCGCCCGCCACCCAATTCCCCCCCCCCGCCGGGGCGCCCGCCCGAGCGCGGTGGCGGAATCGCGCGGCAGCGCCGCTGGATATACATGCGTGTGTGTTTATGTGTATTTGTTCACACACACATTAAAATATGGAGATATGCATATATATATATATATATATATAGATAGATAGATAGATAGATAGATAGATAGATCGAAAGACTCGACATCAGGTAATTGTGCGGGCCTTCGCTCGAACTATAGTGTCCGTATGCTGTTCAGCGCCTCGCGCTCGCGAGCCTGCACCGGAAAGTATAGACACATGGATTACTGTGGGCGGTGGCGGCTGCGACCACAGATCCATTGTCATGCTCCTGCCCCCGATCCAGAGGCCTCTGGGAGGCCGCATGAGACCTCTGAAGGCGGAGGTCGTCGTCGGCGTCGGTCGTCGCTCGTCCGCCGTCGTCGGCGGCCGTGCCGTCGGTTGTCGGCAGCCGCTGTCGCCGCAGCCGCCGTCGTCCGAGAGCCGTGGCGGCGTGGAGCACCCACACGGCTGCGACGCTAACTACTCTCGCGACGCGGGCCCCCGAAGCTCTGGACCCCTTCGCCGGGGACGGGCTTTTCGTGCCTGGCAGTTTTTTTTTTTGATTGGGGGGCAACAGGACGCGCTGGTGCGATGCGCCCGCCCCCCCTGGGAGGCGCACGTCCGAGGCACGCAGGCGGGTGTGCAGCAGAAGCAGAAGAGCAGCACCTCGTCCACTATAGGGGGTGTGGTCCGAGGGCGCCCGCCACGGAGCATCTGCTACAAGATATACGAGCGCACGCGTCGCAACTGTGGGCCAACGCACACACGAGTAGAAGCACGCTGGGGTGCTCGGGGATCTCTTGACCCGGGTCAATCCAGACCCGGGTCAGCAGGAAACCAAAAACTGAAATGCAGGAAAAAAAACTGCAACGCAGGTCTTCGCAAACCCGGGTCAGCCAATATGCGCGGCCGCCTCGCGGCCACGAGCGGCTCGCTAACCCGGGTCAGCCAGATGGGGTCTTCGCAGGATCCTGCAGGATCTGGTGCCCTGGCTGACCCCGTTTGCATTGACCCCCGTCTCAAGGCTCCCGAGGTGCTGCCGATGTTCACGGCCCGGGGGCCCTGGCCAACCGCCCCCCCTGCCGCCGTGATGCCTTCACACGACGCGCGGGGCCAGGGCCGGCGACGGGGAGCCTCCCAGAGGCCCCAGCAGGGGGCGAAGACAGCGCTGCCCAGAACAGCGCGGCACGGTCCTCGAGCACAGAGCCTCGAACCCAGGCATCCGACGACGTCCTTCGAACCCAAGGAGAAGTATCTTTCGCCCAAGCACAACGGCCCGATAACGGGCCCCAGAAGCCGAAAGGAAGGAAGAACGCCGGGACTGAAGAGCGCGTTTACTTTCATTCGCGGCCACAACAAACGTTATGGGGGGGGGGGGGGGAAGGGAGGGGGCATAACATAGCGCCCCCCCCCCCCCCCCAGACTGTGGTGTCAGACGCACTGCGGCAGTGCCGGGGACGCACTGGGGGGAGCGTTACGTTATGGGGGAGGTGGGAGGGGAGGGAGGGCACCCAAACCCACGACGCCGTGATGTTTTCACGACGTCGACCCCGAGAGGTCTATAGACCCCTTCCCCAGGACCGGCCTCTCCTCCTGACTCGTGCTCTGACGGCCCCGAGGCCCGGGAAAGGGCCCCTGGAGGCCGAAGATGCGGAAAAACGCCTCCCGCCGCGATTGGTTCGCAGCGCGAGTGGGCTCCGGGCTGCGGCCCCCGAGGGTGCCAACCAAAACGCTCGCGAGCAACACCCCAGAAATCGCCGGAGCTCTGCGCGGAGGGGCGCCCGGCGCCCCCCGCCGCGCCGCCGTGGGGGGTCCTTCTCCGCGAGCGCCTCCCGCAGCGCCTCGCGTGCCTGGCTGGCCCTCTGGCCGCGCTCCAGCGCCTCCTCGCGCACGGGTGGGCACGGGCGTTCGGGGAGAGGAGGGGGAGGAGGAGGAAGAGGAGGAGGAGAAGGAGGAAGAGGAGGAGGAGGAGGAGGAGGAGGAGGAGGGGGAGGAGGAGGAGGAGGAGGAGGAGGAGGAGGAGGGGGGCAATGCCCTCCCATGAGAGCCTGGCGCTGCAGTTTTTTACCGCGGCGGGCGTGCTCGCTGGATTTTTCGGCCCCTATGGGGCCCAGACCGACCCGGCTCGAGGAATGGCGCAGAAGGATGGGGTCTTCGGCTCCAGGCGCGATTTTTCAAGATGTTGCATTTTTTTGCAACGTCGGATCTCAGGGTGCTGCAAGCAGACTCTGGAAGAACAATAAAGCACAAATAACAGTTTGCAAACACAGTCAAGGTAGCACGGAAAATCGGCACCAGAATATGTATTACGATTATTGAAGATACTCCTCCGAGAGACATGCCCGCCTTAACACTGGTGGGCCGCGGCCGCGCTAGCGGAGGGGGGCGGGCTTCGGGCAGCGCCATGAGTGGGGCCACCGTCTGGGGTACTTCTTACAGACCGGGCCAGCCTTTACAAACACACGTGACACGTCGCGCATGGGAAGCCCGGTTTGATTGGGAAGGCCCGGTCGGTTTGGGAAGGCCCAGGCGCCATGCTGCGAAAGGCCCGTCCAATTTGGGAAGGCCCGCTCCGTTTGAGACCCCCCCTGGGGGCCTCCGGGGGCCTGGAAGGCCCAGTCCGTGTTGGACGGCCCGGGGCCTCATTTGTTGTGCAAGGCCCAGTCGGTTTGGGAAGGCCCCGTTTGTGTGGGAAGGCCCGAACCTGAACTGTGCTGCGGAAGGCTCGTTTACTTTGGGCAGGCCGGGTCGGTTTGGGAAGGCACGGGCCCTGTGATGCGGACGGCCCGCTTCGTCTGGAAAGGCCCTGTCGGTTTGGGAACTCGCGGGGCCCATGTTGCGGAAGGCCCGGTTCGTTCGGGAAAGGCCGTTCTCGGATAGGGAAGGCCCCTCGCTCAAGGGCGGAGTCCCTGGCGTGGGAGAGCGCGCCCAAGCAGGAGCTGCAGTTCAGCAACAGGCAGGCCATCCACGCGGAGGACGACAAGACGAGCGCGGCCTACGAGAAGGCGGTGCGGAAGTTCCTGATAGACGCCAAGAGGGACGACGCCGTTCCACTCAGCATTCCTGCGCGACACGGCGCTGGCCTCCTACTTGGCCCCCTTGTGCTACGTGAGGGGCTCGGGCTACGCTCGCGGGAGTCTGCTGTTCAACGGTTTCCTGCACATCTTTGAGGAACATGGGAATTTCTTACCACGTTCGGCGAGGACCCTCAGAGCTTGGGAGCGGCAACAGCGGGGGAAATTAGGGTCAACCGATACCTCTGCAAGGGCTCGCTCTCATCACCCTGGACCTTTATCATGCCGGAGCGTTCTTGAAGCGTGCGCCGTGTTGGTCCAGCTTAACGGCTGGATGCGGGAGCAGAATTGGGCGCAGTTGAGGAAGGCAGATGTCCCATCTGACTCGAGTGGCAGGATGACGCTATTACTAGATGACCGCTCGAGGGCTGAGAAACTAATACGGGTGCCGGTCAAGGAGTGAAGCTGCTTATGGAGCTTTTCGAATCAATTTTGCAGTGTCTCGAACGGGATATCAACGAGGATTACCTGGACGACCCATCACACAAGACCAGTACCGACAGGCTTGAAATGCATCTCTCGTGAGGCTGGGACGTGAGGCCATCAGAGCGCCACACTGCATGGCGAAGGGAGGAGACCTGGAAGTAGCGAGGAGGCGAGGGCGCTGGGTCACTGCCGGCGCGCTGCAGCGCGACACGAAGACGCACGTCCTCATTCGACGACGGGCGCTTCTCCAGGAGCAGCAGGCCAAGAACGGCGAGAGGTGCTGGCAGGCTCCAGGAATGGCGATGGCCGGCGCGCTGGGGAAGTCCAGGGCGGCAGCTAGGCCGCTCACCGCTCGCCGGATAAAGCCTTTGAGGCAGGGTTCGGGTGGCAAGCTCGACCTTGACTGTGCGGCGCCCGAAGCAAGACCCGATGCAGGACGGCCCGGAACGGGAGGTAAGACCCTTCTGCGCCGCCAGGGGTCTGCCTGACTCTCCTTCTCCTGTATTGAATTATATCCACGCATACAGATATCTGTATACATGTTTTTTATATATACACACTGTACTCAGAGTTCAATATACAAGGGGGTCCGTGCCTAAGCTGGGGGGTGGCGAACTTAGTATGTTCCCTCCCTCCCTCCCTCCCTTTCCCTCCCATCCTGCATACGATGCTGATTTGGTTCAAGGCCATCGGCCAGAAGACCCTGGTAGGCCTGTGTGGGGCTGTGCGTTCGCTTTGTGTTTTGACATGGCCCTTGAGGGCCAGTGAAGGTCAGATACCTGCTATGCTTTTGACGGGGCCGTGTCTTTCGGCACGACCTCGAGCGCCACGAAGAATTATGGGGGCAGCATGCCTCACCATTTGCCTCGCCTGGTAGTTTTTTCGTGTTTTGCTGCTGCGTCTAAAACTGCAACTGATGCTTGTATTCGTTACGACGCTTTGGACTTGAACCACGGGCCTGGTGGCCATTCCGTCTGCCCCCCGAACGCTGGCACGTTGGGAACCCTGTAGAGCTTAACTTGTACGTTCTATTTCTTCAGTCTGGGTGTGTTTCCTTCATTTCGGCCCCTGGGGCCCGACCCCGGGCCCCAGCTATCAGCCAGAGCTATCCAACACGAGTGTAGGACGAAGGGGTCGGCACCTGCAGGGCCGAGAGTGGACAAAGCCAAGTCGCCAAATGACTGGGACCGCCGGGGGTCCGTTTCTGGGAGGGTTAGAAACACCCCAGGTGGTGACCCCCTTTTCACACTGCCTGAATGAGGGGACGAAAGGCCGAATATATACATACATACATACATTTGTATATATATGTATATATATATATACAGACATACATATTTATGTATGTCTATATATATATATGATTATATCTATATATACACATATGTGCGCAGAAGTTACCCTTGCACGGGGCTTCACCTGCAGCCCCACCAAAGAAAGGGTTGGAATGGCACCCCCCCGCCCATGTCGACACACCCCTCACAAGGATCGAATTGCACTGGACCAGCCCGGTGAACTTTTACAGAGCCTTTCTGGGGGCCACAAGGCCAGTTTGGGGGCCACCAGGGCGCCCCTGGAACCTCCGGAGCGGCCGTGTATACCTGGCGCACAGGTCCCGGACACGCCCGCGACCTAATCCGATACACGTATATGAACAGACATACAACACACACATACATACATACGTTCATATGTACATGCGTACATACTTGCACACATGCACACGTACAGATGTGCAGACGTACATACAACAAACATACATACATGCATGCATGCATGCATACATACACAGATGCATGTATGTACGGCTGTGTACATACACGCATAGCTACATATACAAACATTCACAGTTACCGGTACATATGCTAGCATGTATACATACATGTATACTGACATGTATATTCATGTACAAATATACATTATAAACATATATATGTGTACAATAATGCATTGGCGCTTCGCGCCGCGCGCCATTGTTCCCGACGCTCCCCAAGAAAAGCAATGCATCATCGCTTGCTTCAGCAGGGGGGACCTCGAGGCCTGGAGGGGCGATCGGCTCATTTGTTATGAAATCCCTGGTGCTTGCTGACACCGCGCTCGCCCGATGCGCTTGCACGCATGTGCGCAGGAGTGGGGAAGGAATGATGATGATG
Organism: Prorocentrum cordatum; assembly: GCA_963575745.1. Taxonomy (NCBI): domain Eukaryota; class Dinophyceae; order Prorocentrales; family Prorocentraceae; genus Prorocentrum; species Prorocentrum cordatum. Next base: position 99,918 of record CAUYUJ010019900.1, on the reverse strand, counting down.
CTGATGATGATGATGCTAATGATGGTGATGATGATGATGATGCTGCTGCTGCTGCTGATGATGATGATGATGATGATGATGATGCTGATGATGATGATGATGATGATGTGTGTGTGTGCGTGTGCGTGTGCGTGTGCGTGTGCGTGTGTGTGTGCTTTTACGCGCGAAGGTGGTGGCAAACGACGAAGCATCAAACTGTTGCGATGGCACCTGTCCATGAGAGGGGAATGAGAAGGGAGCGTGGGATGAGGGGGGACTGAAGAGGCGGAAGGGGGGAGAAGGGGGGAGAAACGGGGAGAAGGTCCAACGGAAGGAGCGGGCGAATGAGGATGGCCATCGGATGCCACGAACGTGGAGGTCGAAGAAAAGTCACAGGGGGGAAGGGAGGGAGAGAGAGAGAGAGAGAGAATGAGAGAGAGAGAGAGAGAGATAGAGAGAGAGAGAGAGAAACAAAAAAAAGAAAGAGAGAGGGAGAGAGACAACGAACGCACAGACAATGCCGTGGGCGTTTTTGGGGCTCTTTTGGGCCGTCCAGGGGCCCTCATGTCATGGGCGTCGTGTGGGCCTTCTTGGGCCGTCTCCTCCAGAGGTCGTCTGAAACCATTTAGGGCTTTCTTGGGGGCCTCCAGCGGCCTTCTTGGAGGTCTTCCATGGCTTTCGTGTGTCTCTCTTGGTAACCTTCTGGGGGCATCTTGGGCTTCTTATGGGCAGTCTCGGGGCTCCCTGGGGCAGTCTTGGGGCCCTGTCGGGCCGTCTTCAAACCCTCTGGGGGGCCTCTTGGACCGTCTTGGGGCGATATCGGGGGCCCATCGGGCCGTCTTGGACGCTGCGAAGGCCCAAAAAGCGGATACATTTTCCTTAGGGAATCGAACGATGTTTGCTTCTTCGGGGCTCTCTGAACGGCCTCTTGGGGCGTTGGGGGCCTCATAGGCCGTATTCAGACCATCGAGGTTCCTCGTAAAGCGCTCTTGTGCTCTCTTGGGTTTCTCTTGCGCCTCTCCGACGACCACTCTGATCGCTTTGAATATGCTCGCAAGGCCTGGCAAGGCGCCCTGGGAGGCCCGGAAGGGCCAGCGGACCTTTTCCAAGGGCGTCCCGGGGGCCGCCGAGACGTCCGAACGGGTGTCCGAGGCAATCTTTGGGGGGGGGGTCTGGTTGAGGGGGGGGGGATTCCGGGTAATAAAAATATAATCATAAGAATATTACGCACACGACTTAGCCGAATCCAAGCACTGCAAGCTCAAAGTAGCCTTTCTGTTGCGAGTGCTCTTCGGATCCTCTTGGGAATGCTCTTGGAGGCCTCTTGGGACGTCTCGGAGCCTTCTTGGGGCCATCTTGGGGCCATCTTGGGCCGTCTTGGGCGCCGTCTTGGGGCCAATTTGGCCGTCTTAGGCGGCCCTTGGGCCGTCTTGGCGCCCTCTTGGGCTGGCTCGGGAGCCTCTTGGGAACGTCTTGGACTATCTTGGGGAAAGCTTGGGAGCCTCTTGGACCGTCTTGAAAGCCGCGAAAGCTGAAACGTCGCACATGCTAAACATGTACGCTTCCCCATGGGAGTTTAATGATTTGGGCCCCTCTTTGGAGTGCTCTGGGAGTCCTCCTGGGCCGTATTGGGCAGCTCGGGGCCTTCTTGCGCCGTCTTGGGGGCCTCTTGGAACCCTCTTGGCCCGTCTTGGCCCCCTCCTGGCCTCTCCTGGCCGCCCCTGGGGAGCGCAACAGGGGGGTTATCCGCGGGCCTCCGCCGATGGTTGCGGGGTCGGCCGGCCGAGGCTGGGGGGGGCCTCTTCATTTATGTCATGTATACGCGTGTAGGTACGGTTGTCCGCGCCCCCTGCTCCAGTCCATGGCGTACCTTGCCCTGTGCAAGCTCTTCGGCACCGCCTGTTTTCTGAGCCCTCCGGCCGCCTGAGGCCCCGCCCGCCCGCGCCCTGTCTCCCCAATTAGGGCTACCCGCGTCCCGTTTAGCTCTTGACCGGGAGGGGCCCGCTCCCGACCCGCAGACCAACAAGTAGGTATGGTAATCGATGCTTTTGGGTGCCCTTCGCCTTGTTGGGGCCTCCGCGAGGCCCCTCGTCGCCACGACTGGCTTGTATGCGCGAGATCCGCGAGGCCCCTCGTCGCCGTGACTGGCCGATATGCGCGAGATGATGGCCAGGACGCCCTCCAGGACATGCCCGGCGGCGTGCGAACCTCTGCTGACCGGGACGCAGACTCGCGTCGTGAAGGGGAGGGGGGGGGAAGGAGGCGGGGGAGGGGAGGGGAGGGGGAGGAGGCGCGGGGGGGGGGGGGGGAGGGGAGGGGGGAGAGGGGAAGCGAGGGGGGAGGAGCTGGAAGGGACCGGAGGGCGGGACCAGGAACGGGCTGGACGGGGAGGGTGGCCTGCGCCCCCAGGTGCCTCGAGGCGGAGATGCTGAGCCCTCACCGCCGCCCGGGGAGCATCCTTCTCCAGAGCCCTCGGCAGGCGGCGGGCAGGGGCATGCGCCTGCCTCCCCCCGGGGCCCGTCCACCGCCCACCGAGGTCCCCGAATCCCGAATCTCAATCCCACAGGCGGTGGGTATGGTCAGGTCGGGCATGTCCTCCTACAGGCGGACTTTGGACGAAAAACAGAAGGTGGTCAAAGAATCCCGAACAGTAACAAACAATCTCCAGACCACTTGTGGACGATTTGGGAATTTTCACCCTGTGGAGGAAGGTGCCCGACTTGAGGGTATGGATGAACCCTTGCCTCGGCACAGACAGCCCCCCCAGGTAGCCCCAGCTGGCCTCAACAGGCCCCACGGATAGTCACGGCTGGCCTCAACAGGCCCCCCGAGGTAGCCCGGGGGCGGTCTCAGCACCCCAACCCTGGGGCGGGCAACGCCAGAGGCGGCGCCCAGGTGCTGAGACTGCCCCGGACTAGTCGGGGGGCCTGTCGAGGCCAGCTGGGACTCAGTACCTGGGGGGGCTGTCTGCGCGCAGCCCAAATCCTGAGCACTCGGAGACCGCGCCTACCCGCGCCCCGACGATCCTGCTCCAGCTTGCGCCGGGCCTCCTTTGCCTCCTCCGGATTTACCTCGGCCAGCGCGTCCGTCCTGGACCAAGCAGCGCGCGTCTGGTCCGCCTCGGCGCGCAGCGCCCCCAGCCGGCCCCCGAAGTCCCTCACGAGGGTGACCTCGTGGACCATCTTGCGCTCGGGGACGAACTCGCCCCGCTTCACCTGGGCGCCGCTGTCCACTGTCCACGGACAGATCATGGCAGAAACGCCACAGACTCTCGGAATTCCGCACCCGGATCCTGGAAAAATCCGTGCGGAGCCCCGAAAGGTTCTGCTCCTGCCACCCTTCGTTTTCCGACATCTCGCCGAACTGCACCTGCGCGCCGAAGGGGCAGCGCGGCGACCTCACGCGGCGGCTCACGCAACGCAGGCCGCCGGCGCGGCACGCGCGCGCAGGAAGGCAATTGGGGCGCTGACGCGCGGCCAGACGCGGGCAGCCCGCGCGCGACCGCCGGCGCCACCGGCGCCATTGGTCTGCTTGCTGCGCGCCGCCCGCCTGGTACTCGATGCGCTTCACCAGCGGCTGGTCCAGCAGCTCCGCGGGCCGGAACTCGGTCCTCGTGGGCCTGGGACGCTTCCCGTCGGCGCCCCGATCCGCGCGCCACGCCACCTCGAGGCGGCCACCCTCGCCCCGCACAATGGTGCCGAGACGCCGGCCGTTGCCATCTCGCGCGCTGTAGCGGTAGGGGCACAGCTTGCTGCCGAACCACCGCTCGCGCGACCAGTTCGGGTCGCCCGGGTCGTCCTTGGAGATGACCTTGCGGCCCGTCGCCACCTTCCGGGCGTCGTCGGGGTCCACCTCGCCCCGGAGCAGCTGCTCGAAGTGCCTCTCGAGCAGCTCCCCGTAGCGCGCGTGCTGCTCGCCGGGCAGGCGCCGAGGCAGTTTGTCCACGAAGACAGAGAAGGCCTCGGTGTACCTGTGGTCCTCGCTCGCGAAAGGGATGGCAGAGGAGCAAAAAACCACGTCAACATAAACTTTTGTAGGTCCGCGCGGATTTCTTGGATCCACGCCAGGCCCCCCCCCCCTCTCTAGCGCGCGGAGCGCGCCAGGGGCGGCGCCGGAGGCGCCGCGGGGGGGGGGCCCAGCGCGGATCCAAGAAAGCCGTGCGGAGCGCCGAAAGTTTGTGCTTATGCCGTTTTCTCTTCTTCGAGATAGCCCGCAGCTCGTACCAGAGCGCCACTGCGAAGACGCCCAAGACGCACGCGGCGTCGACCACGCTGACGGCCAGGCCGACGTCCTCGGCGAGGTACGGGCCCCAGCCGATCGCGTCAACGAAGCTCACTGCGCGAGGGACGGGCACGCCGTTCACGTCCTGTTCTCGACCCATGTTGGCCACCGTGGACCAGCTCACGTACTCCATCTGAGTGCCCTCGAGGGCAGCTGGCACGTGGCCGCCGTCCTCCATGTTCCGCCCGCTGAGGTTGAAGGCCACGAAGGGCACGGAGAGCGCGGCGCAGAGCCAGACGACCCTGCCGAACCCGAGGCCGAGGCTGAACTGCAGGTGGATGCCCGCGCCGTACACCGCGAGGTCCCTGCCCCGCGTGGACCAGAGGGGCAGCCACCTGCCCTGGCGGTAGCCCGCCGCCGTGTCGTGGCCCGCCTGCTCTGCCCGCACCAGGTCCGGGGCCTGCGGGGCCATGGCGGCCGGGGTCGGAGCGAGGAGGGTGCCCCGCGGAGAGACGTTGCTCACACTTGCGGGCCGACGCGATGCCCAAGCTTGAGGCGGAGGATCTGCTGCCGAGCGGGGTTGCGCCGAAAAGGGCCGCGGAAGCTGTCGCATGGTGTGCTCCATGGAACCGCTACGGGAGATGAGACACGGAAGGGCTGGGTGAAGGAAGCACGGAAGCAGGGACAGATGGAAGGCTGCGTGGGAGAGATGAGGGAGACGAGAGAGGAGGAGAGCGAGATGAATAGGCAAGGAGAGATTCTATACGTATTCATGAGACCACTCACTACAAGCAAACATGTTGAAGGACACGCAGTGCGCATATGCTCCCAGAAGCGCACAAGAGAACGTGCAGCAATAAGCAAGATAGAGACGGAGACAGAAGCGTGCGGAAGAGCAAGGGAACCCGAACCACGCTCGCGGTCAAGACTTGGGAGTGGCCATAGGGCCCGTTGGCCAACCTCACCTCTGAGCCACACCGCGTAAGTGATCATGCGACCGACGGACTGAGGGCAATTCGCGGGGCCTGAGGGCGGCTCGCGGCACGCAAGCTGCCTCTTCCTTTCCGAGGAAAAAATGCGGACCATGCCAGAGGAATCTTCGGTGGAGCTCCCTATGGGTTCCGAGCAACTCGACCCCGCTGGACCAGCCAGGAGCCCACGACATTGGCGACGGTTGCACAGTTCGCAGCCACCCAGGGGGCAGACGAAATTGGCCGCAGTGGCGCAATTCGCAGCCCCCCAGAGACCCGCGAGTTCTCGGCTGGGTGCGTCTACAACTCCACTCCGCTGGACCTCCCCGGAGCCAACGAAAGTGGCGACGGTTGCGCACTTCGCAGCCGCCCGAAGACCCGCGGGGTGTGCAGAGATGCTCTGGCGTCCCATGCCGTGGGGCGCCAAAGCCTCCTTGCACCAGTTCCTTCGCCGAGGTCCTCCTCCTCCTCCTCCTCCTCCTCCTCCTCTTCGTCCTCCTCCTCCTCCTCCTCGTCCTCCTCCTCCTCCTCCTCCTCCTCCTACTCCTCGTCCTCCCTCTCCCCATCCTCCTCCTCCTTCTCCTCCTACGTTTCCTCCTCCTCCTCCTCCTTCTCCTCCTCCTCCCCCTCCTCCACCTCCTGCTCCTCCTGCTCCTCCTCCCCCTCTCCTCCTCCTCCTCTCTCCTCTCCTCTCCTCCTCCCCTCCTCCTCCTCCTCCTCCCTCCTCCTGCTCTCTCTCCTCCTCCCCCTCCTCCCCCCTCCTCCTCCTCTCCTCCTCCTCCTCTCCTCCTCCTCCTCCTCCTCCTGCTCCTCCATTCCTCCATTCCTCTTCCTCCTCCTGCTCCTCCATTCCTCCATTCCTCCTCCTCCTCCTTCTCCTCCTCCTGCTGCTCCTCCTGCTCCTCCTCCTCCTCCTCCTCCTCCTCCTCCTCCTCCTCGTCCTCCTCGTCCTCCTCCTACCCCTCCTCCTCCTCCTCCGCCTCCGCGGCTTGGGCGTTGCTGAGTGGGGCGTCGACAGGTGTGGGGGTGCGGAGACACGTGCACCTTCCGTGCCCCTGGTGGACCCCCCCCCTCAGGGCACGAAAGGTGCGTTTCTCTGCCGCCCCAAAAAATCGCCCCACCGTCGTCGTCGTCGCCGTCGCCGTCGTCGTCGTCGCCGTCGCCGTCGCCGTCGCCGTCGCCGTCGCCGTCGCCGTCGCCGTCGCCGTCGCCGTCGCCGTCGCCGTCGCCGTCGCCGTCGCCGTCGCCGTCGTCGTCGTCGTCGCCGTCGTCGTCGTCGTCGTCGTCGTCGTCGTCGTCGTCGTCGTCGTCGTCGTCGTCATCGTCGTCGTCGTCGTCCTGCGCAGCGCCCGAGCGGTGCGCGCGCGCGCGGGAGGCGCGGCCGAGGCCTGGCGTCCGGGCCGCCATGGGCGGCGCTCGCCTCGACGCGGAGCAGGTGGTGCAAGCGCGCAGGCTCGGGGAGAGCGAGACCTGGCGGGCGCCCCGAGGGCCCGAAGGGGAGGAGGAGGAGGAGGAGGAGGAGGAGGAAGAGGAGGAGGAGGAGGAAGAGGAAGATGAGGATGAGGAGGAGGAGGAAGAGGAGGAGGAGGACGACGACGAGGAGGAAGAGGAGGAAGACGCGCAGAGACATACTAGTACTAGATGTCCACCTTGGAGGCGCGCGTTCGACCCGATTCGAAGATACAACGTGCCCCTATTGTGGTCTATCGTTCCCCCAGCGGTGTGTCCAGAAAGCGCCCGCCACGGCGCATGCACTGTAAAATGTATCAATGCACGCGTCGCCCCTGGGGGGCGACGTACCTATAGTATAAGTAATTATGTTGGGGCGACCCGGATATTCCATCTTCAGCGGAAGATGGATCGACATAGGTGCGAGGCGGGGGTTTCTCCACGACCACCGCCTGGGGGGTCGGTCTTCGGGGGCCTCGATAGGCGGTGGACATGGATCGGAGGTGAGGGGGTGAGATCGAAGTGGAACGGAGAGCACCCCTACCGGGAAATCGGTTTCGGTATCGTGTTCGTGCGTGCCGTGCGTGCGGGCGAGGCGATGATGCGTGGGCGGGCGAGAAAGAAGTCTCCTGTAGCTGGGGCGCGGCCGGACCAAAACTCTCCCTTCCGGCAACCGGTGCCCCGCGGTGTCCCGCCGGTGTCCCGCTCGGGGGCCCGTGGCGCGCGGTGTCCCGCCGGTGTCCCGCAAGTGTCCCGTCGGTGTCCCGATGATGATGATGATGATGATGATGATGATGATGATGATGATGATGATGATGATGATGATGATGATGATGATGATGATGATGTTGATGATGTTGACGATGGTGATGATGATGATGGTGATGGTGGTGGTGATGATGGTGTCTGGGTGATGATGATGATAATGTTGACGATGCTGATGATGATGGTGGTGATGGTGATGGTGCCCCGATGATGACGTCGATGATCATGATGATGTAGCTGAGGATGCTGATGGTGCCCGATGATGATGAAGTTGGTGATCCTGATGATGTTGATGATTATCAAATGATCTGGTGATGATGATGATGAAGATGATGATGGTGATGGTGCCCCGATGATGATGATGATGATGAGGTTGATGATGATGATGCTGCTGATGATGATGGTGATGCTGATGGGTCCCGATGATGATGATGATGACGATGATGACGATGATGGTGTCCCGATGATGATGTTGTTTATGGTGAGATAATGATGATGATGAGGTGATGATGATGATGATTTTGTTGATGGTGGCCCAATGATGGTGATGATGATGGTGACGTTGATGATGATGCTGATGATGATGATGGTGTCCCGATGATGTTGATGATGATGATGATGATGATGGTGATGCTGATGGTGACGATGTTGGCGATCCGATGATGATGGTGATGTTGCTTATGATGATGATGATGATGATGATGATGATGATGATGATGATGATGATGATGATGATGATGGTGTCCCGATGATAATGATGATGAGGATGATGATGATGGTGATGATGATGATATCGTTGATGATGTTGCTCATGATCATGATGATGAGATGATGATGATGATGATGATGATGATGATGATGATGATGATGATGATGATGATGATGGTGTTCCGATGACGATGATGGTGTCCCGGTGATGATGATATTGATGATGATGGTGACCATGATGGTGCCCCGATGATGATGATGATGATGATGATGATGAGGATGGTGATGATGGTGTTAATGATGATGGTGATGAGGTGATGATGATGATGGTGTCCCGATGATGCTGCTGATGATGATGTTGATGACGATCATGCTGTTGATGATGTTGATGATGATGTTGGTTGTGATATCGATTGTGATACCGATAGTGAGATCGACATTTAGACCGATTGTGAGATCGATTGTGAGATCGATTGTGAGATCGATAGTGAGATCGATTGTGAGATCGATAGTCAGATCGATTGTGAGATCGATCGAATGAAATAGATCGAATGAGATCGATTGTGAGATCGATGGAGTGAGATCGATCGAGCGAGACCGATAGTGAGATCGATAGTGAGATCGATAGTGAGACCGATCGAGTGAGACGGTGGTTCCTCCCCCCCCGAACCTCCTTATCACCCGAAGGGTGGTCGTATAGGTATGCTGTATATGTACTTGACCCCCCGACCAGGGCAGATCCACGCCTCCCGAAGTCCCCGAAAACTGATCTCACAAGTGATTGTTTTGGATGAATCCCCGCCTCGGAATACATACGGCCGGGAACATGTGCTTAGCGTGTCACGGCGGCGGCCCCAACGACACGCTATGCCTTCCGATAGCTCGTCGCTCCGCTCCCGTGTCGGAAGGCTGGGAAGAGAACAAGGCCGTTGATGCATCAGGGGAAGCGGCCCATGAGGGCCCTGAGAGGCCATTTTTGAGCCTCTGAGGGGGGGGGCTAAATCAAGTATCCCCTCTGTTTGAGCCATGGGGGCCGGGCGGCCCCACGAGACCTCTTAGACCCACCCAAAGGGCCCCAGAGGGCTCAAGAAGGCCCCAAGAGGGCCCCAAGGCCCCAATAGGGACAACAAATGCCTCCAACATTTGGCTACCAGGCGGGGGTCTACATTTCAGACCCCCTCTTTCTGAGCCATCGGGCCCAAGACCCGACGCGTCTATGGCAACAGACAACGAGTGACACGTCCAGGGCCGCAGGCAACCAGGGACACACGATGACAGCAAGTAGCCAGCGATACGTCGAAGAAACAGGCACCCAGCGACACGTCAAGCAGGATGTCTGGCGATCATTTCTGGATGGGCTGGTGGGGATACACGAAGCGTCAAGAATTCTGGACTACACACGAGCAATCCCATCTAGCCAAGTCGAGTGGATTAACCCATCAGGCTGATGATGTGGCCCTAAACTAGTGGTGATGATCCCTCTTTTTGGGCTGTCCCTCGAAGTTCATAGACATTGTACCACTTGACATGCCTGTCATTCCACTGGCGCTCCTGACTAAAGCACGCAATCCAAGTCGTCCAAGACGATTGGATCATCAGGCCGCACGTGTGGCGCCTAACATGAATTCATGAGCCACCTCCGCCTGGAGTGTCTGTTATCGTCGCGATCGTGCCGTACGGCCGACCCCAGAAACCCTGAAGCCCAAACGACTCGCATCTCTCGGGCAGGGCGAAAGGGGGGATAGCAAAGGGGGGGGGGTGGGAATCAGCTCACCTATAGCTGATTCTCCCCGTGCCTCCCGGCGCCGGAGGCGGCCATGTATCGACGAATGGGCCCGGCGGCGGGGCCTAAACCAGCTGCATGCAGCAGATTTCGCAACCCCCCCTTTCCCTATCCCCCCCTTTCGTTCGGCCCGAATCTCTTTGACGAACGAGCAACACACACCCATACCCATAGGGGGGTCGTTGGGAGGAGGACTGGCTATGGGTATGGGTGCGGGTTGTCGGACCTTGGGGAACGCTCCCGTTCGAGCGGGGACCCCCATCCGACAACACGCACCCATAGCCCTCTCCGACCCCTCCATGGGTATGGGTGTGTGTTGTTGGTTCGTCATCTCTTGGGGGCGCAGTCTCTGCTTCCGCCAGCTTCCGCAGGCCCCCCGCCGGCCTGCGCCTGCAGAGCCGCCTCCGGGCTACTCCCGCCAGCTCCCGCTGCCCTGCCGCCGCGGGCCGAGGCAGAGATGCCAACTCCTTCGATCCTCGCAGGCGAGGCCCCTTCTGGAGCGCCCAAGCCCACAGGGAGGAGGAGGAGGAGGAGGAGGAGGAGGAGGAGGAGGAGGAGGAGGGGGAGGAGGACGAGGAGGAGGCGGAGGAGGAAGAGAAGGAGGTGGAGGAGGAGGAGGAGGAGGAGGAGGAGGAGGAGGGAAGAGGGTCAACCTCGTGCCACCTCCGCTGGCCTGCCGCCCCGGCTCCGGAAACTCGCTGCCCGGATGGACGCCGGGCATGATGATCGGCGCGGCCGGCGAGGGGCGCAGAGTGTTCCCCCGAGGCAACGGGTCGGAACGGATCGGATCGCCTGTGCGGGCATGCGCCCAGGCCCCGTGAGGGCGAGGCGGGTGAGGCCATGGCCTCGCATGAGAGGCAGCGCGCGTCGGAGGCTTGCTCAGGATAATGCGTACCTCACGAGTTGATGTCCCAACTGTTCCCGCTCCTCTGTTGTAGCCCGATGCAGTGCCGTAGTTTCGTTGAAGTCGTAGTGTCTGTGTCTGTAGGTCCCCCCGAGGCAACGGAGGGGGGGGCGCCCCGCACGCCAAGAACATCGGGAAACTCCTGCCGCTCGTTGCGACGCTCGGATTGAAGGGTGCCCAAGATCTGCGCGCAATTCAGGCCTCCCTGGTGAGGAACATCCTGGGGTCCTGGAGGCCTCGCGCGGCAACTTGAGACCCGATTCACGTCGGATCCACTTCGGATTTACGTCGCGTTCACGTCGGGCTACGTCAGAGTTGGGTCGGATTTACGTCGGACTGACGCCGGAGCATCGCCGCGCGAGCGTCGACCCATAGCTTGCGGAGCTGACGCATGGACTAGATAAATACAGCTACTACGCGCCGCGCGAGGCCTCCAGGAATTCCCTCACAACCACCCTGCTCAAGACGACGACGCTCCAGAAGGACAAAGGTGGCTGCTGCCGACCCCGCCCGCAGAGCCGTGGAGTTCTACTCCGACAGCGCTGGATTGGAAGCAATCGGAGCGCCCGCCGGCGGTCAGCATCTGGGCACCGCCGGTGCTGCGTCCTCCTCCTCGTCCTCCTCCTCCTCCTCGTGTTCCTCCTCCTCCTCCTCCTCCTCCTCCTCCTCCTCCTCCTCCTCCTCCTCCCCCCCTCCCCCTCCCTCCTTGCCGGCGCACGCCCCAGCCGGACCCTCCGAGAGGCGTGCGACGGCGTGGAGCTGCAGGACGGGCGACCTCACCAGTGGTCTCGAAGACGTCCACAATGAAGCAATCATCTGGAGTCCCGGAGCATTGCGGTGACAGACCGCGCGGTGACCTCGAAATCCCCCAAGACCTCACCGCAGGGTCCGTCGCCGCACGGTCTTGGGACCTCGGATGCCCCAGTCACCCGAGGCGTCCTCGGAGAACGACCGAGGTCCCAAAACCGTGCGGTGACCCCGAATCCCTACCGACTCACCGCACGGTGTGGTCACCACCCCGCTTGGGGGCCCCCGACATCATTGCGAAGCGTCAGCAATTGACGGAACCGGGACACATGGGAGACATGGCCTTCCATACAAGGCCAAGCTTCATCTTGCTGCGCACGCTCCCGTTTCGCCTGTGGTCAAAGGGTATCTTGCGCGATGCTTGGCTATCCCGTGGCCGCGAGATGCACGGGCGGGCGTGCCCCAACTGGGGCCTCGAAAGCGAGATGCAGCGCGTGCTCGGTCAGCTGGGACCCGTGGCAGTCGACGAGAAGTGAACCCTGGAAGGGTCACTACGTGAGCTGAGTGCTGCGCCAGTTTGTCCGGCCGCCCTTCAAGACCTTCCGCGCCGTGCCGCCCTTCAAGACCTAGGATACCTGCTTCTTCAAGGCGGGGCGCCTGCGAAGGGGCCGTCGGGAGCCCTTCCGCTCACGGGTGGGGAGATGCAGCAGTGCACGCCAGGGGCAGAGCTCCGCTCAGGATCCAATTTGATGGCATGAACCGTGACGTGGGATTTGAAGAAGTCTCTCACGCACGCGTTGGCCTGCTCCCCCATCGCGCTCCTCCTCGCGCTCCTCCTCGCTCTCCTCCTCGCTCTCCTCCTCCTCCTCCTCCTCCTCCTCCTCCTCCTCCTCCTCCCGCCGCCGACGCCGACGCCGCAGACGCCATCCGACGACGACGACGAGGCGACGACGACGACCCAGAGGACGCCCACGACGAGCCGACGCTGGCGACCCAGCCACCCATCAACCGAGCTGGGGCCCGTCGCGTCGCGGCATCCCCGCTGCCAGGGCGGCCCCACCGCGCGCCCCTGGGCGCGCCCCGGCGCGGCGCTGGCGGTGCGCTGCGTCGCGCGGGATGAGCGCGCGGGGGCACCGCCGGCCTCGCCGCCGTGCTGCTCCTGCTGCTCGCTCGTGCTGCTGCTGCTGCTGCTGCTGCTGCTGCTGCTGCTGCTGCTCAGGTGCTTCAGTTCCTCCTCCTCCTCCTCCTCCTCCTTCTTCTTCTCGTCCTCCTCCTCCTCAGGAGGGAGGGAGCGGCGTCGTTCGGAGGTTCCTTGAAGGTCCGTGCTGCTCCTGCTGCTGCTGCTGCTGCTGCTACTGCTTAGATGCTTCACAGTTTCTCCTCCTCCTCCTCCTCCTCCTCCTCCTCCTCCTCCTCCTCCTGTTACCCCTTGCTCCCCATGCTCCTCCTCCCCCGTCCTTCCCATTGGCGTCCTCCCCCCCTCCTTCCTTTCTCCTCCTTCTCCTCCTCCTCCTGCCTCTCATCCTGCTGAGGAGGCGTCCTCCCTCTCCCCTCTTGCCGTTCTCCCTCTCCTCCTCCAGCATCGTGTTGCTTCCCGACGCGTGGGCCCCAGGACCCCTCGGCTCCTTCAGCTCGACTCGGTGTCGAAATTCCGAGGCTCGAAGTGGGCCTGAGGACACCGGAACATGCAGCAAACGCTGGGGTTGAACACATGTCGTGCTCGGAGGACAGGTCTGGAGGCGGGGGCGGGGAGGAAGAGACGGACTTGCTTGCCTGATCCACGCCGCTGCGTGGGAGACACTGAAGAGCGGAGCCCGATGTTCGTGGCGCGCCAGAGCGATGCCGCGCCCGATTCGCAGAAAAGGAGGGGGGGCTCAGACACAGGTCGCTGATCCGGGCGAGGCAGCTGGATAGCCGGCGTGGCGGCCCGATCCGAGGCGGGAGAGGCGCCCGATGCTCAGGAGGAGGACGGGGAGGAGGAGGAGGAGGAGGAGGAGGAGGAGGAGGAGGCGGAGGAGGAGGAGGAGGAGGAGGAGGAAGAAGAGGAAACGTTTGAGATCTCCTGGCGCCGTCTGGCCCTGCGTGGTTCGGCGCGGGAGCGAGCACACGAGGGAAGGTCGTTCGCCGTTTTCGGCCCCTGGGGGGCCCCAGCGGGCACCGGGACCGTCAAGAAACGACTCGGGATGAAACAAGTCGGGACCTCGGGGGGGGCCAGGCTTCGAGCAAGGACCAACCGTCCCGGCATTCCTACCCAAAACTGTTCCTAAGAGCAAAAGCCATAATCTTAGAACAGAAAGCCGATGAATTCAAACAAGGCAGACTCAGCCAGAAATGTTCTAAGAACATTTCGCGCAGACCACAAAAGGCCCTTAGAACATGGTCTGGTGGGCCTAGGAGGCCAACCAGGACGCTGCGCCACTCCTCCAGAGCCGCGAGACACAAAAAAGCACGACGTCGGAATTCTGGGGCCGTCGCTCGGGGGCATGCCAGCTCGAGGCCGCTGCCCTTGCCGGGGCTGGCCCCGCCATGCGCGCGCGCGGGCTGCGCCGCCCAGCGACCCCGCGCACGCGAGCCCCCAGCTCGCGCGCGGGCGCGCTCCGGCTCTCTTGTTGGCGGCTTCTGACGGGCGGGCCAGACGGGCCGGCCCTAGACAGTCGGGGCGTGGACCTACGGAGCCCTGCACATGGAGCGAGGCCCTTTTTTCCCCAAAAGTTGAACTTCGATTTCCCATGGAAAACCTCGGGGAACCTTCCGGCAAATTGCACACCAATCCACAGGAACACCGAGCCCCTCCACAGCAAAAGGGTTCCTTCTTCAGCGCTCCGAATGTAGCTGGCGGGCCGGGCGGGTGGGGCACGGAGGCGGGCGGAAAGACCGTCAAACATCCGACCGGGCGGAGCCGAACGGGCAAGACGCGTTCGCCTGACACGCAAGCGAGCGGGCTGATCCTGATGAGCGGCTGGCCTCGCCCAGAGAGCGACGATGTGTTCGGGCTCCGAGACGAGGCTGCGCACTCAGTGATGCCATCTTGCTCGACAGCTGCCCCCCAGGAAGGCCCCAGAGGGGGCGACAGCTGGCCCCGGAGAGGAGCCCACGAGAACCCACAAAGGCCTCAACAAAAGAAGCCAGCGCCCAGACCTGAAGTGGGCCCAAGAAGTCGCCAGGAGGATCCCAGCTCGACAGATCCGCGACGACCGCCGAGAACCTCCAAAACGACGCCGCTCCCCCACCCCCCTCCTGCGGGAGCAGTCGTAGAGAGGATCCCAGGTCGACAGATCCGCGACGACCTCCGAGGAACCTCCGAACGACCCCGCTCCCCCCCTCCGAGGAGGAGGAGGAGGAGGAGGAGGCGGAGGAGGAGGAGGAGGGGGAGGAAGGGGAGGAGAAGGAGGAGGGGAAGGGGGAGAGGGACAAGCTAGGTGCGCTCACGTCATAATTATCTGACATCCTACCCCTCCATCCCATCCCTTACCATGGCGCAGATCCCCCTCTACTCGCACATTCGGATGTCGAGCAGGGCAATGATCCCGAAAGGGTACGCGATGCATTGTAGAGCACGGCATGGCATGGCGTAGACGAGCATAGCGAAGCGTAGTGCGTAGTATCAACCTAGCATTGCATTGCATGCCGTGGCATGGCACGGGAAATGACGCCAGCGCTGCAGCGGGAGCACGAGTCGAAACGAGCGGAAGCGCGGAAATGAGGCCATCGCTGCAGCGGGAGCACGATTCGGAACGAGCGGAAGCACGCCAGAATCGGCCCGGGAGGCTTCCTGGGCGCCAGAAGCAGAAATTCAGCATTTTCAAAAGAAACATGTGTATTGGAATGGCCTTCTTTCGGCGCCGCCTCGGAACTCGATTTTCCGGCGCAGGCCGGAACCGGCTCCAGACCCGCGGCCCGAGCGCCGGCCCGGGCGCCGGCTCGGGCGTGCAGCCCAGGCGCCGGCGGAAATGAGGCCAGCGCTGCAGCGGGAGCACGATTCGGAACGAGCGGGGCCCGAAAATGAGGCCGCCGCCTCAGCGAGAGCAGCATTTTGGGAACAAATGCAAGCGAAGGGAGGGGCGGCTACTCCCACTCCGTCATCAGGGGAAGAGGGAGAGTAGTATTCCTATTGAGTAATTGTGGGGGACGACGAGGCCTCTTGAGGCCCTCTTGGGGCTACCTGACTACCTACCAGACCACCCCAACCCAACCCGAAGACCCGAATTTCGGGTTGGGGGGGGTGCGGGTTCCATATGTGTTTTCTCGATGTTCCCCGACCCCCCCCCACTGGAAATGGAGGGCAAATTGAGGCCTTCGGGTTGGGTTGGGGTGGTTTGGTGGGTGGTGACTGCCTGCCCCCCTCCCCGCGGCGCGAGCAGGCGCACGCACAGGCGCGCGCAGCGCGCGGGAGAGGCGCCCCCTCCGCTGCTGGCGGCGGCGAGGCCGACACCGTGATCGCGACGGAGGGGCCCTCGGTGCGGCGCGCTCCCGGGCGTGGCTGCCGCCGCCGTCGCCGTCGTCGTGGTCGGCGGCGTCGTCGCAGCCGCCGTCGTGGGCATGGGCATTACTCGGCGCCGTCGGCGTCAGCCGTGGTGTGGCGTCGTCGCCGTCGTCGTCGTCGTCCCCCTTCAGGGCCGGCGGCAGGTCGCAAGGCCTTCCCAAGCTTAGGAAGTGTCAAACAGCTAGTCGAAATGCAATTCGACATTATGTTCAAAATGCGCATCCATATTGACATCGACATGAGCATCGGAATCCATGTCGGTATGGAACCGCAACACACTCAACACATGCACATAACCGAATTGAACATCGAAAAACAAGAAGTGCACCTCGACATGCCGATCAGTATCCAGATCGAATCCACCTGCGTACACTGAAAACTGATTGCAATCGGCATGCGATCGACATATAAGTCGGCATGCAAGTCCAACTGCACGTCACATTCCGATTCATCTGCAACGCCACGGGCACATCGAATTGCAAGTTCCACCTCCAGCGAACAACAAGCCGTCAACACTCCTTATCGCACGAAGGGTGGCCTGTGAGGGACAGCCGCCGAGCCCTCTCCTCCTCCTCCTCCTCCTCCTCCTCCTCCTCCTCCTCCTCCTCTTCCTCCTCCGCCCTGCTCCTCCTGCAACTCCTCCTCCTGCAACTCCTCCTCCTCCTCCTCCTGCAACTCCTCCCCCTCGCTCCTCCTCCTCCTCCTCGCTCCTCGCTCCTCCCCCTCCCCCCCCCCCCCCAGCGCAGGTGCTGGCCCGCCGAGGGCGGCACCGCGGAGACCTGCTGCGGCGGCGTGGTCTGCGGCGCGGTGGCCCACTGGATCGGCGAGCCTGCTGCCAGCGTTGGGCGGGGGGCAGAAGATGCGCGTCGGACTGGGGGGGGGGAGGCGATGCTAGGGAGGAGGAGGGAGGAGGAGGGAGGTGGAGGGAGGGAGGGAGGGAGGGAGGGAGGGAGGGAGGGAGGGAGGGAGGGAGGAGGAGGAGAGGAGGAGGAGGAGGAGGAGGAGGGGAGGAGGAGGGGAGGAGAGGAGGAGGAGAGGAGAGGAGGAGGAGGAGGAGGAGCAAGAGGGGGGCGATGCTGGATATGCGTGGCAGGGGCGTCCGAGGGCAATGTGGAAGGCTCGGCCCTCGAGCATATATCGCCCGCGGCTGCCAGCACAACAAGGGGAGCCACCGCCACCGAGGCGCGTGCGATGGCTCCCTCCCGCTGCGGAGAGAAGCCCACGAGCACGCTGCGGGGCGTGCGAATGACACACGAGAGGAGGAGGAGGAGGAGGAGGAGGAGGAGGAGGAGGAGGAGGAGAGGGAGGAGGAGGAGGAGGAGGAGGAGGAGGAGAGGAGGAGGAGGAGGAGGAGGAGGAGGAGGAGGAGGAGGAGGAGGGGGGGGGAAGGGGCGGAGGAGGCAGCGGGGGAAGAGAGGCGGATGAGGGGCAGGACGAGAAGCAGGTGAGCAATACTGGTGGGAAGACGGGAGATGATGACATCACGGGGTACGACGGCGAGCAGGCAGAGGGAGAGGGGGGGTCAGGGGGTCGAAGAATGACAGAACTACACAAACTCGGAGGTCCGCGTGGATGTCTCGGGTCGGCGCTGGACCCCCCTCTCTGGCGCGCGGAGCGCGCCAGGGGCGGGGGCGCCGCCAAGGGGGTCCAGCGTGGATCAGAGAAATCCGCGCGGACCTCCGAACTTGTCGGAGCTTGGGGGGTGAGATCGCAATGGAACGGAGACCCCCAACCGGGAAATCGTTTCGTTTCGTTCGTGTCGCGCGTGCGGGCGAGGCGAAGTTGCGTGGGCGCGCGGAAGGAATGAACCCGCCGTTACCAGGGCGAAGTCAAGACAACTGTTGCTCCTCCGCCTTCCGTCCGCCCGTCCGTCCGGCGGTAGCCCTCGGTGTCCCGTGGTGTCCCGTAATGTCCCGTTGAGTGAGATCGAGAGTGCGATCGATAGTGAGTGCGCGCGGGCGAGGCGAAGCTGCGTGAGCGCGCGAGAGGAATGAACCCGCCGTTGCTAGGGCGAAGTCAAGACAAATGTTGCTCCTCCGCCTTCGGTCCGTCCGTCCGTACCGCGGTGGCCCGCGGTGGCCCGCGGTGTCCCGTGGTGTCCCGTGGTGTCCCGTTGAGTGAGATCGATAGTGAGATCGATAGTGAGATCGATAGTGAGATCGATCGTGAGATCGATAGTGAGACCTATACTGAGATCGTGTGGTGCCCCGAGGTGTCCCGTGGTGCCCCAAAAAGTGAGATCGATTGTGAGATCGATAATGAGATCGACAAGTGTCCCGTGGTGTCCCGTGGTGTCCCGTGGTGCCCCGTTGAGTGAGATCGATAGTGAGATCGATACTGAGATCGACGTGGTGCCCCGAGGTGTCCCGAGGTGTCCCAAAAAGTGAGATCGATAGTGAGATCGATAGTGAGATCGACAAGTGTCCCGTGGTGTCCCGTGGTGCCCCGTTGAGTGAGATCGATAGTGAGATCGATACTGAGATCGATGTGGTGCCCCGAGGTGTCCCGTGGTGTCCCAAAAAGTGAGATCGATAATGAGATCGATAATGAGATCGACAAGTGTCCCGTGGGGTCCCGTGATGTCCCGTTGAATGAGATCGATAGTGAGATCGATAGTGAGATCGATGTGGTGTCCAGTGGTGTCCCGTGGTGTCGTATGGTGCCCCGTTGAGTGAGATCGATGGTGAGATCGATAGTGAGACCGATAGTGAGATCGAGAGGTGTCCCGCGGTGTCCCGTGGTGTCCCGTGGTTGCCCATGGCGGCCCGTGGTGTCCCGTTGAGTTAGATCGATAGTGAGATCGATAATGAGATCGACAAGTGTCCCGTGGTTTCCCGTGGTGTATCGTTGAGTGAGATCGATAGTGAGATCGATAAGGTCAGATGTTGATTCCCCCCCCTCTTCTCCCCCCCCACAACCTCCTTATCACCCGAAGGGTGGCCGTACAGGTATGTTTATGCCATCTCTCTTTCCCCTAAGGGCGAACAGGAGAGTGAGGACAAGGAAGAGGAGACAAAAGGAAGGGGCAAGCGGCGCGACAGGGAGGGGAACGAAGGGGCAGGGGAAGCGTGCGGACGACCGGAAGAGGGAGGAGGAGCTGGAGGATGGAGGTGTTGGAGGTGGTGTTCGTCTCTACATGTTTTGGTTACCCCTCCCCCTCCTCCTCCTCCTCCTCCTCCTCCTCCTCCTCCTCCTCCTCCTCCTCCTCCTCCTCCTCCTCCTCCTCCTCCTCCTCCTCCTCCTCCTCACCCCTCCTCACCCCCTCACCCCTCCTCACCCCTCCCCCTCGTCCCCCGTCTGCCTCTTCCCGAGCCCCGGCCAGGGCCCGGCCACGCTGCCCTGCCTGCCCCGCCAGGTGACTAGCGCCGCCTACAGGAGGGCCCGGAGGGCGCCGGGCGCCGGGCCGCGCCACCAGCACCCAAGCTGCCTGTGCTGCGCTTGCGGAAGGGGCCAGCGCGCGCGAGCGTGGCCCCTCGGCTGACGCCGCGGGCCGAGCGCCCCCTGCAGCATGGCCAAGCAGAACGCAGAGGCTGAGGGCAGGTTGCCGCGCTGCGGAGCTGCAACCTCGTCGACAGCTCTCGGGCGCATCCTGGCGCATGCTGCCGCAGGTTCAGCAGGGAGGGCCTCCCCGAGCGAGGCACCGAAGTTGCAGCCTTGCATGCTGGGTCTGCCGGGGGTCGATCAGGCCTGGCGCGCTGGACACGCTCGGAAGCATCACCTCATTGAGGCGGTCACAGGCGAGATGGAACGCAGCTGGTTCCAGGTGAGAGGGAGATCCAGAGCTGTCTCTGCTGGCCTACGGAACCAGGAGGCCCCTGGTCGATCTGTTGTGCATCACCTCGCTCGAACCCATCACCGTGGCGATACATTCCATGCCAGCCGCTCTTGCGCACCTCGGGAGGACCAGGGACACCCCAGCCTCGGGCCGGGTCCTTCGGGACACGAACCGCCAACATGAGCATGAGCATCTTTGGGGCCCTGCATTCATGGACGATCTGGTTAAGTATGTGGAATTGGAAGGCGCTGATTTGGGGAAGAATGTGGCGGTTTGAAAAGTTCAGAGACCAACGAATAGAATACATCCCGTGGGTTTCCGATGAACTGGAAGCCTTTTAAAACCGAGCCCATAGTCTTCTTCTGCGGCAGAGGCTCGGGGAAGACTCGATAAAACTGTGCGGCATCGGCCAGCACGGGTCTCCTCATCTATTCCTTGGGCGTCTTCTTGTCCTACTCGGACTTAAAAGCATTTAAACAATTCTGAGGATCATCGGCTGTCTCTGGGACCCGAGATGGCACATCGGTGTCATCAACAACGCCCATCACCTGGGAGTGCTGAACCGCACTTTTTCCCCTAGGATGCATCTTGATTTAAGGGCGAGTCTTACATATGTAACTCCCCTATGCTCTTCCCATGTGCTCGTTAATGCGGTGACTCGGCTCCGTCTGACAACACAGCAGCAAGAGACGACCGCTCAGCACTGTCTCGCTCCCCATCGTACGGCGGCTGGACTCGGCTGCGACGCTGTCTCTGGTACCGCCGCGACTGGGCATCCGGTGCACACGACCTGCGAAATGCGCCCTGTCGCATTTGTCGTGCGCCTTGGGCGCTTGCTATTTCTGCCCGGGCTCTTGTGCTCGGCGCCAGCTTGTCTCCTGGCCCTGCCGGATGAGCTGCGACCCCGTCCTGCGTGCTGGGCCCCCGTGTGCTGGGAGGCGGCACGTGGCTCCGTCGGCCGCTCCGCTCCCCGAAGGGCCCCGCGCCTGTTGGATCGGGCTTCTCGGGCTGCATTTTCTCGCCATCGCTCGGACGTCCATTCCCTGTGCATTTTTGCGGTTTCGTGCGTGGTTTTTTCGCCAACTGATCCAGGATGCTCTTCGATGGTCCTCGCCGAAGGAAAAAAGCACACGTCCGAGCGATGCCGAGTTTTTCCTGGACACAGTCACAGACGCGAGGCGTGGCACGATGGTCTTGAGCGGCTGTGCCCTGCCAGGGGGCCTCGCCTCGACGTCGTGCCGTCCGCCCGCTCCCTCGCCGCCCGCGTCCCCGCCGCCGCGCTGGCGGCGCGGTGCGGGCCACCGAGAGTGCGCGCGAGCTCGCCACCGCTCAAAAGCGCCACGCTGGCTTGGACGCTGCCCCGCGTTTTGTATGTTTGGAGCCGTGTGCGCCGCGCGTGGACCTACAGCTGTCACACCCGTCGAAGGCTACTCGACGCACACTCGGCATGGCTCGGGGAAGTGCATGGCTGATGTCAGGGCCGTGCTACGGCAGACGAGCGCTGAACACGTCGCCTCAGAGACGGCCGACGAGGCTCAGCCTGCCCGCGCCCTGAGCGGCAAGCGGCACGGTGCTGAGTCCGCTCAGTGCCCACCTGCTTCCACACACTGGGCCACTGCGGAAAGCCGTGGCCTCCTCCGAGGGTCTTCTCACCAGAGTGCCTAGAGATGCTGCTCTTCATGATGAGGCGCTCCCCCAGGGCGTTGAAGTGTCCCCCTCTCAACGCTCTGATACGACATGTGTTGTGCACTTAGCGACTCCCCCACGCTCTCAGGGTAATTAATGCACAGGGCTACATCGAATGCTCCAGTGCTATGGCCGGGAGGGATGCGTTGGTGCTCTCGGCAGGCATCTTGAAATTCGTAGGAGAGGGACCACAGGAATTTGACTATTTCTGTGAACGGCACGGATACATGAGCTGCAGCATGTGGTAGGGTGGCGGGTCTCATTGCGGACCCAACGCAAGTCTCGTAGGACCCCATGCCCTGCTGCAACGCCATGGGGGGGATCAAGGTTTGGGGGGATAGCATGGCGCCTCGGGGCATACATGCCAGGTCGCCTTCCGAGTGGAGGCAGCGGGAGCTCGAAAATGCCTGTCTGCGTGCGGTGCTCTCGCTGGCGCTCGGCTCCGCCCTCTCTAGACTGGCGACCTCGGTCACAGCCCCTGCCTTGCTTGACCACCGTCCCTATGCTTCGAGTCCCCGAGGCCAGGCTGATCCGTTCCCTCGAGACCGTGTCCACGTCGTGCTCGCCGAGCCTCGTGCCCATCGGCGGTCGCCAGTGCCTTTCTCTGAACGCCGGCCCTGGGTCGGCCCCGCCTGCCAGCAGACAGACGTCTTGCTTCCGAAGTGTTAGAGTATGGCCTCTTCTGCCTCCAGGCGCTGTGCCCTCATCTCTTGGGGGAATGCATGGCTCGAGGCTGACACCGCCAGGCTCTAAGCGCTTCTCGAGCCTACGGCGAGAGCCGCTGTTGGCTGCTGCGGCTTCTCTCGGTCCCGTCTCTTGCCTTGCGGGGCGACTTCACGAAGATGGGGGGGTCAAGAGCAGGGCAAGAGAGGAGCATAATCATCAGTGACCAGGGGAGAAGGGGAAAAGGTGACGAAGGAGGATGAGCACTTGCCATGCCAAAAAAAAACACCCCTCTCATGACAACGAGGTTGGTGGGGGATGGGGGCAGCTTTTGGTTTGCGACTGGGGTCGGATCATATTCGTCATCCATCTTTTGAGCTCACTGTAACCATGTTTCACTCTCAGCCCGTCGGCCACACCACCAAGAGGAGGAGGAGGAGGAGGAGGAGGAGGAGGAGGAGGAGGAGGAGGAGGAGGAGGAGGAGGAGCCCTCTTGGGACCGTTTGGGGCACCCTTGGGGCTTCCTGGGCGCCTCCTGGGGTCCTCTTGGGGGCATCCTCAGGCCTCTTGGGGGCGGTTGTTGTGCAGATATCGCTCGTCTTGGGCGTTCCTGGCTGGGGGCATCTCCAAGCCGACTTGGGGCCCTCTCTTGGGGCGCTTCAGGGCCGTCTTGGAAGCCATCGTGGGCGTCTTGGAGGCCTCCTGGGCCGTCTGGAGGCCCTCTTGGGGGCCGTCTCTGGGGCCGGGCCCCTTGAGCCGTCAGTGGGCAAGATGGGCGGCCCGTGGGGCCATGTTCGGGGACTCTTGGGCTGTCATGGGCTGTCGGAAAGGCGAATACTTGTTTGATTCGCGGCCCGCAAGGAGAAGTCCAGAGGGCGGTGTGACCGAGGCTGGGGCACAGCGAGGAGAGGCGAATACGAGCAAACGCAGGAAGCTGCCGACGGCCCAGGGGTATCTCAAGGATGGTGGCCTCCTCGGGGCTTCCAGGTCGGAGCTCCACGCCGGGAGGACCCCCCCTGCCTGGCGCGCGGAGCGCGCCAGGGGCGGCGCCGTGGGCGCCGCCAAAGGGGGGCTCCAGCGCGGATCCGAGAGCTCCGCGCGGAGCTCCGAAAGTTTATGTTTACGCAGTTGCTTCTTCTTCTTCGGCCTCCTTCCCCCTTCGCCGCCCGCTCCCCCGCCTGCCCCGGTCGCCCCTCCCCCCCCTCTCTCCCGCCTCCCTCCTCCCTCCTCCCCCTCCTCCTCCTCCTCCTCCTCCTCCTCCTCCTCCTCCTCCTCTTCTCCCTCCCCCCTCCACGTGCCCCTCTTCCTCCGTCTGCTCCGCACGCTCTCACTCGACCTCCTCCCCCCCTCTCCTCCTTCGTGTTGTTCTTTCGACGCGCCCTCCGGCGCCGCCCCGCGCTCATGCTCTGCCGCGAAGCACCCCTGCCCCCCGCTGGTGGGACACACCTGCCTCCTCCCGCACGTCCTCTTTGGAGCGGGCGCGGATGTGGCCTCCAGACTTGAATAGTTACACCAGATTTCGCAATAAAGGGAGGGGGGTCTCATTTCGGGGGGGGGGGTCTCTTCCAGGCTATCTTGGGGGGCCTGGGGGGTCTGGGGACGATGTTTTGGAGGGTTCTCCCACGGGGGAGGTCTGAAATAGCTTGCCTTGGAGGGTCCAGACCCCCTCCCTTTTATTACGAAATCTGGAGTAGCCCAAGGTGGCTCCCCCCGAAAACGACAACAAATCCCGTCCAAAACCCTGCCAGAACCCTCCGAAAACGCCTCCTGAACCCCCCCCCGGGGGAATTTCTCGCAGGGCTTCGGGAGGTTGTTTTTTGGCCGCCTTGCGAGGGAGCCCGTCCCCAGCGAACCCTGGCTTCTCTGACTCCAGACCTCCGCAGCTGCATTGCGAGGTTTTCGGCTGCCTTGCGAGGGAACCAGTCGTCCCCAGCAAACCCTGGGTTCTCGAACTCCAGACGCCTGCAGCTGCCTGGCGAGGTGTTCGGCTGCCTTGCGAGGGAGCCGGTCCCCAGCGAACCCTGGGTTCTCTAACTCCAGGCGCCTGCAGCTGACTGGCGAGGTTTTCGGCTGCCTCGCGAGGGGAACCAGGTCCCCAGCGAAAACCCTGGGTTCTCGAACCCCCGACGTCTGCAGAGCTGCCTGGCCCGACGCCTCCTCCTATCTCCCTCCCGCCCCCCCTCCCTTGCGCCTGGGCCCCTGCCGTTGGCGCCCCTGCTCCCGCCGCTGCGCCTTCTCTCCGGCTCCTCTTTCTACGGAAGTCTCTCTCTCCTCGCTCCTCGAGAGCCCCAATTTCCTCCTCCGGCTCCTCTTCCACAAATTTTTCTCCCGATGCGTCGGAGGAGGGAAGAGCTCCCGTACCGCTACCCTTCCCTCGCTGTCCCCTGTTGGAGCCTCCTGGGAGGCCCTCGTCGCCACCGCTGGATTCACCTCGAAATTCTGGTCAGAACGCGCCCCGGGCGAGGGCCGGGGAGTAGCGGTATCGGTACCTTGAGGTCTCCCCAGTGAAGACCCAACCCAGCAGCAGCAGTGGCCCCTTAAGCTCGGCCCGGGGGTGAAGAGCTCCTAGACTTTCGGCGACAGCCGAGCGTCTTCTGCACGCTGTGGTACCAGGTCCTCGACACACGAACGCTCCGGCCCCGCCCCTCTTCCACGGAGCACGGGGGATCCCGAGCCAGGCCACAGACGATTACGGGATTGCGGGAATACTGCCACTGCACTGTGGCAAGCAACAACAAAGGACGTACGCGCACATGGTCGTGGCCTGAACAAAAGGGGGCAGAGGAGCGCAAGCAAGCGGCAGGTGGCGCCGCCCCCAGATCTCCGACGATGCGATTCCCAACGTCCTGGAAGGAGGCTCTTGCTGTCCCGCAGCACCCTCTCCTTTCTTCCTCCCCCCTCTTCCGACGACCTTTTTTTTTTTCCACCTGGGCGTCTCTCCCCGAGTTCGGCATCTGGGGCCAGTGATCGGGCCCCGAGGCGATCAGACATTGACCCGGGGCGAAAAACTGGCCCCAGGAGCTCTGAGACCGCGGGTTGAAAAAAAACACATCAGAGGATGTCTGGGAGGAGATCTGCCCGCCCACGCGGGCGGGCAGATGTCCAGATTCACAGCTCCACGAGATCCCAGGTTGCGCCTCCGAGGCGGCGGACGTGGACATGCTCAGGGGGTGGAAAAGGGATCTGGGGATGGGGAGGGGGATCTGGGCCTGGTGTTAGGTCGGGCATGCCCTCCAACAGGCGGATTATGGAGGAAAAGTGAAAATATATTCATAGATAAAAACACCCAAATTCTGAAACGTTGATTTTGAAAGGTCCCCATATTATCTGTTCACTATTCTTGAAAATGTCTCGGACATGTCCGACTTGAGCCTGGTGGGGTGATCCCTGGCCTCAGCTGGATGATCCGAGGCGGGGATTTTCCCAAAATCAGCGCCTGGGGGATCGATCTCTGGGACATCGGCAGGCGGCAGACGGGAATAGATTCGGACACTAGGAGGGCCAAGTACATCCCCATCCGCCGCCTGTCGAGGTCTCCGAAGATGGATCCCCCCAGGCGTCGGTTGTGGAATTCATCCCCTTCTTGCAAAAAGAAACCCTTGAGGGCCTCCCTTCCACGAGTCATCGTCCCTTGCGGCGGCGGGCGCGGACTCTCCGCCCAGTGCCCTGTGGACCAAAGACCGACACACAAACGGCGGTCGCTCCGAGGGAGAGGGGGGGCGCTAGCCAGGACCTACGGTCGGGACCTACGACGGCGGCCCCGGCGACACGCTATGCCCTTCGAGCTGGTAGCGTGTCGCTCCGCGTCGCGGGGCGAGAAGCTGGGAAGAGCTCGGGACGCTGCTGACGCTCGGAAGCGGGGACGGTACTAGCCTGTCGCGCCGAAGCGCGGTGGCCCGCAACCGCGGAGCGACATGCTGAGGCGTACGTGGACACCCGGGAATCTAAAAGTCTGGGGCCACTTCCCGAGGACCCGCCCTCGCAGCCCGCGGCACACCTTGAGGGGGGAGGGGCTGGGCTGCTGGAGACTGGCCCCCCGAGGCGGAAATTCGCGGAAGGCATCTACACACCACCACCGTGCCAGGGCAGGGCCATCCTGGGCCCCAGGCTGGTGTGTATCCGCCCTCCTGGCCGAGGCCAAGAGGGTCTCTACACCACCCTGGGGCCCAGGATGGCCCTGGCCTGGCACGGTGGTGGTGCACAGATGCCTTCGTCGGAGGAAAAGGTTGAACACGGGTCATCGCGCTTTGTGGCGGCCAAGAGGGTCTATACACCACCCTGGGGCCCAGGATGGCCCTGGCCTGGCACGGTGGTGGTGCACAGATGCCTTCGTCGGGGGAAATCGTTTGAACACGGGTCGTCGCGCTCTGTGGCCGCGACGCGAGGAGGTCTGGCTTCTGGGCCGCCCAGGACGAGTCGGGTGCCCCCCCCTGGCGAGAGGCGCGTCAGCTGGACAGCGGCGGCCCGGACACCTTCCCATATGCACACTCGAGAGCCTCCGGGAAACCCCAGAGAGGCCTCCCTGCTCTGCCTCCCTCCCAGGGAAGGAGAGGGAAAGGCTCTCTCCTCCGCCTCCTCCTCCGTCTCCTCATCCTCCTCCTCCGCCTCCTCCTCCTCTTCTCTGCCTCCTCCTCCTCCTCCTCGCTCCTCCTCCTCCTCCTACTCTTCCTCTTCCTCTTCCTCTTCCTCTTCCTCTTCCTCTTCCTCTTCCTCTTCCTCTTCCTCCTCCTCCTCCTCCTTCTCGCTCCTCGCTCCTCCTCCTCCTCTCCTCCTCCTCCACGCTCCTCCTCCTCCTCCTCCTCCTCCTCCTCCTCCTCCTCCTCCTCCTCCGCCTCCGCCTCCTCCTCCTCCCCTTCCTCCTCATCCTCCTCCCCCCACCCAGGCCAGCACGGGCGGCGGCAGGCGGGCGAGCGGGGCGCGCCGACGAGCGGTGCTCCATTCAGCGTCGTCACCGTCCGCTCGCTGGGGGGCCGAGGCAGCGAGGAGGGCTGGCGTTAGGAGGCTTTTCTTCAAGCCTACTCAGGGGCCATTGGATTGCAAGGAGAAAGCGCGGCTCGCCCAGCTGAGGCCGACTTCGACCAGGGATAATTATGCCAGCGCCGATTCTCAGTTGAACCTCTCCCGGGAGTTCCATCCCAACCAGCGGGGGCCCAGACATCCAGCGTCCTGGGCACATAATCGCACTCGGCCTCCAGCAGGGCTCTTGCCAGGGCGGTCAGGGAGTGAAGCTCCGGCCTTTGGGAGATGCTCGGGGCCCCTACTGCTGGCGCCCGCGGAAGAGGAGCCCGCCCTCCCGGGGGAACAGGGGCACGTGTTGCCGAGGAGGGGGGAGGAGGACGAGGAGGCGAAGGAGAAGGCACACCTGCATCAGGGACTTCGGGTGGTGGTGAGCACCGAACCAACGGATCGCATCGGCCCTCTGGGAAGGAGCCATGCAAAGTGCCCTGGGCCCGCCTCGGCGATCTCCTCCGGGCGCAAGCCGACGAAGCGGGCAAGCAACTGCCCGTGGAGCCACCCAGGCCAATACGAAACTGGCGCTCTGAGTAGCTCAATAATCCTGGGTCCCCAAACCGCAAGGGCCCCCCGGACTACAAAGGCTCCTTCCCCGAACTACATGACCTCCCGGGACTACACTTTGCCCTGCCCACTTCCTGTCCTTTTCCGCCTCCTCCGGATGTCGGGACACGCGCCCCGCACTACAGGACCACCCCCCCGGACTACAGGACCCCTCCCCCAGAACTACAAGGCCAACCCCCTCCCCGGACTACAAGGGCCCCCTCCGGACTACAAGGGCCCACCCCCAGACTACAAGGGGCCCCCCGACTACAAGGGCCCCCCCCCCGATTACTAGGGCCTACTAGGGCCCACCCCGGACTACAGGGGCCCCAAGAACTATTGAGGTACTCAGAAAAGTGCTATGCGGTTTATCGGCACTCCTGATCCGTTAACATGTTGGCCCGTCGTTTCGCCAGATACATCATCAACCAGCTACCGGCCCGACTTGTTATACGCCAGTCGGGCTGGCATTTGGCCCTCGCTTCCGCGAGCGTTACAATTCCTAGTGCCCACAACGATGCAGACAAACGCCGTTGTGCGGGAATGTGCACGCCGAAAACTGGAGCGGGATGGAACCACCATCGCCCTAGTCTGCGAAAACTTGCCAGCTCCAGGCCGGCGTGTGCTAGCATCACCGGCGCCCCAAGCCTGGCGCTTGGAATCACAAGCGCAAGACAGGACAAACATGCATGCATGCACGCACGCACGCACGCACGCACGCAAGCAACCAAGCATGCACACACACACACACGTGCACATGCATGCACACATACACACATGCATGCACGCATGCATCCATCCATACATACATATATGCAGACATGCATACATACATGCACGCTTGCATACATAAAGACATGCATTCATATATGCATGCATACATACGTACACTCATACATACCGATATGCATACACACATGCACACATACATGCATACGACTTCCATCCATACATTCAAGCAGACTTACAGACATGCATGCATGCATGCGTACTTACCTACACACGCCTTCATATATACATGCATGCATAGACACATACATACACATATGCATACGTGCATACGCATGTGCATGGGAACATGCATGCATACATGCATGCACCCATGCATACATACACACATCAAACATACATGCATGCATGCATGCACGCCTGCATGTTTACGCACACATACACACATCCATGCATGCATGCAAGCATGCATACACACATATGTGCATGCATCCATATACCTACACATACATATCGGCACGCATGTCTGCATGCATGCATGCATCCATACATAATTACAGACTTGTAGTCATGCATGCATGCATACATACACACATACATGCATACTTAACTATACACAAACCGACACACCTACACACATACCTACATACATGCATGCACGTATACACTCATACATGCATCCGTAATACACCCGTGCATACATGCGTGCATGCATATATGCGTGCATGCTTCCACGCAAATCTACATGCGTGCTTACATACAGGCGCATGTACATGCATACATGCATGCGTGCAGGAATGCATACGTGCGTTCATACATACACGTTCACACACAAAATCACACACACACATGCACATTTCCGCCGACCCTCGGTTGCAAGGGGTGAAAAAGGCATGTGAGACGTTTGGCTGCCCCCCTCCTCCTCCTCTCCCCCTCCCCTGGGGTCCAGAATGCCGTTGAAAAAAAGAGGGACGAACTCGTCAACTCACCCCAGGAGGCTCCAGAGCCAACCTCCAAAAATCCCAGAAAAGGGGGCACAAGCAGAGCGCCAAGGCAGCGGAAGAGAGCGTCGGGAGGCCCCAAGTGAACAGAGCCCCCTTCCTTGACAGTCAGTCGGTCAGGTATGCCTTGCACAAGACGGTGCGTAAGCAGTGTGAAACAAAAGAGAGGCCCGTTGACTCAGGGAGGAGGAGGAGGAGGAGGCGGAGGAGGAGGAGGAGGAGGAGGAGGAGGAGGAGGAAGCAAGGGGGGAACCACGGTTTATGATGCCTTCAGCATCCGTGCCAATCCCTGGCGGCCTGCTCCCACGTGGTGCGGTGA
Source organism: Prorocentrum cordatum (assembly GCA_963575745.1). Classification (NCBI taxonomy): domain Eukaryota; class Dinophyceae; order Prorocentrales; family Prorocentraceae; genus Prorocentrum; species Prorocentrum cordatum. The sequence continues at coordinate 70,179 of CAUYUJ010019900.1, read as the reverse complement.
CGAGGAGGAGGAGGAGGAGGAGAAGGAGGAGGAGGAGGGAGGAGGAAGAGAAGGGGAGGAGGAGGAGGAAGGAGGAGGAGCAAAACGTACCATAGGAGGAGAGGAGGAGAGGAGGAGGAGGGAGAGGAGGAGGAGGAGGAACACGGACCGTGCGGTGACCTCGGGATCCCCACACAGACCCCATCGCGCGGTCCGCCGCCGCAGCTCTCCGTGGGACCTCGGAGGCCCCTCGGTCGACCCGGGCGGCATCCTCGGAGAGCGGTCCCCGCCCCCCCAGAACAAGGACCGCGCGGCCGCTCCGAATCCCCACCGGCTCACCATACCCCCTCCCTCCCCCCCTCCCTCCCCTCCTCCCTCCCCCCCTCCTCCTCCCCCGCCCCCCCTCCCCCCCCCCTCCCCCCCCTCTTCCTCCCTCCCCCTCCCTCTCCCTGCCCTCTTCCCCCCCATCCCCTCTTCCCCTCTCTCCTCCTGCCTCCATCCCTTCTCCCCCCCCCCCTGCCCCCCCCCCCCCCTTCTCTCCACCCCCCCCCTTTCCTCCTTCTCCCCCCTCCCCGAGCTTCGGCAGAGCACACCCCCTGCAGCGAGGACTGCCCCCGAGGGGCCCGACCCTGGGCGGAGAGGCAGCAGGCAGGCAGGCCCGCGGAGAGAGAGCGGCGGCCCCAGCCGCCCGGTGCGCGCCCCCAGCTCCGAGGGAGCCCCCGGCGACTCTGCGCCCATGCATCAAGAGGCCCAACGACACAGAAGCAGATTCGCACACACACACACACACACACACACACACACACACACACACACACACACACACACACACACACACGCCGCACGCACGCACGCACGCACACGCACACCAGCGCACACGCACCGCACCCGCACAACCACACGCACACGCACACACACACACACCCGACAAACACACACACACGCACACGCACACGCACACGCACACGCACACGCACACACACACACACACACACACACACACACACACACGCACACACACACACACACACACGCACGCATAAATGCACAAATCCGAGGATCCCCCATCGTAAGCTGGGCGAGGGCTGCTAAAACCGTGGCCGCTGAAACCGTGGCTGCTAAACCCATGCATCAAGAGTCGAAAGGACACAGAATAGGGGAACAAAACGTGGCATACACAGAACAACTCGGAGGTCCGCGCGGATTTCTCGGATCGGCGCTGGGGCCCCCCGGCGACGCCTGCGGCGCCGCCCCTGGCGCGCTCCGCGCGCCAGGGAGGGGGCCCCAACGCCGATCCGAGAAATCCGCGCGGACCTCTGAATTTTATGTTTATGTCACTTCTTGTTCCCCTACAGAACCATATTCACACACACACACACACATAAATACAAAAATCCGAGGATCCCCCATCGGAAGCTGGGCGAGGGCTGCTAAAACCGTGGCTGCTCAAACGGCCCTCCCGGAAGGAAAAAACAACTTCCTGGAATGAGGCCCGGCACGCAGAACAGTCAACGGAGGAACAACGAAGACAATTTCCCGGAGGTCGATTTTAGCAGCCACGGATTTAGCAGCCCTTGCCTGGCTTCCGACCTCATGTGTTTCAATATCTTCTGGGTTTTCGTCTTCCCCCCCGCTTCCCATGCTTTCCATAGTTTCCTGATTCATTGTGTCTGTGTGTTTGTTTTTCCCGAGTGCAGTGGACGGCGTGCCCCAAGAAATGCTCCACGGTCCAGCTCGGTCCCAGGCGCCGAGTGCTAAACTAACTCGATCTCGTAATCATCGTCATCCTCATCGACACGTGGTTGAATACATGCAGCGCGTCCTGACCAGGATTTCGAGGCGAATCCAGCCGTGCCAACGATAGTGAGCTCCTTGATGGGGTCCGGGTATAGATGGGGTCAGAGGATCGCGCCGTATCGCCAGTTCATCTCCGATGCATCGCCGATGCATCGGCGACGTCGGCGATAAATCGGCGACGCCGGCGTGGAGGAAATCGGGCTTCACATCGAGCCGCATCGGCGATGCATTGGCGCTGCAGCGCGATCCCTCGACCCCATCTACTCGGACCCCATCTGAGCGATGATCAAAAACGGGTCTTACGCGAGATGGCGTAGCGACCTTACGCCACGGCTGACGCGGACCGCCCGCCCGGACCGCCCGCCCGGCACGCTGCACTGGAAACGAGGGCGCGCACGTGCGACCTTACGCGCCAGCGTCGGCGAAGACGACCCTGGGCTTTTGCGTCGCCCATCTGGGAAGCCCAGTCGGAGGCGCAGAAACATGGATTAGCTATCCATGGATTTGGTGCGCGGTCGCCAAATCCATGGATCGGGGGAGGCGCCCTCCCCCAAAATGCGGCTGATGCCGCCTCGTTCGGCGGCGGGAATCCGCGGCTTCCCGTGGAAACGGGACCCGTCGCTAATCCACGCCCCCTTGATCCATGTTTGCGATCGCCTGACCTAGAAGAGAGGCAAGTAAGGAGCCGAGCTCTATACACCGACGCTCTTTCCGGCCCCACACTGGAACTCGCACAGGAAAGCGGATCCTGGTGTATACGGGATCCTGGTGTATACACGTTCCGTTGCTTCCACGGGGAAGAACAAACGTATACACCACACCACCCCGACGTCGCCCCAGGCCCTCAAACATTCCTGGGATTGCAAATCAGCCCGCCACTGGTAACGTACATGCTCCAGTTTCCGAGCAAGGCCAGCGGTCGCGGAACGTCTCCCTCCCCCGAGCGGCGGCACGGCGGCGCGGCGGCGCGGCGCGCAGCGGCGCGCTCTGCGGCGCGCTGCGACGCGGCCGGGGCAGCGGCCGGAGCGGCGGGCGGCGGGCGCGCGCTCCTGGAGCCGGAGCTGGACCTGCGAGCGCGCCGTGCGCCGGCGCTCCGGCCGCCGCGTCGTGGTCGTCGTCTCGGCCCGGAGGAGGAGGAGGAGGAGGAGGAGGAGAAAGAAGGAGGAGGAGGAGGAGGAGGAGGAGGAGGAGGAGGAGGAGTCTCGGCTGCACGCTGCAGCCATCGTGCTGCCCTTTGGGGGCGCAAGGTATAAGACACGACGGGGCCTACGTTTGCGGGCCTCGGCCAACCTCGGCCACGAAGAGGTCCCCTGACGCCGTTGCCCAGGCCCGGGGAGGCCGATACGTGAAAACCCTGGAGTTTGGGGGTAGTTTTCTGATGCTCGAAATTCTTTTTGGTGATCAAGGCTAAAGTAGGTTGGAACATCATAAGCCAAGGGGCAACCATGGGCTGCGCAGTGCCGGTCCATGGCGAAGCAGGTCTCGACGAGACAACTGGCGGGGGCCATGGCAACCTGGCGACCCTAAAGCATCCCCGACTCTGCAAGGGGTTTTCGGCCGGACAACGAGTTGTGGGCCAAGCTCGGGGACACGCGATGAACGCCCGTCCTCGACAAAAGGGGGCGTCCCAGCAGCCCACGGGCACTGTTTACCCAGAGTTCCCCCTCTTCTCGAAACGACCAGTTTTTGGGAGGGGAACTCGGGGATTGGGGACGACGAATACATCCACCGCCCTCGCGTGATAAGCTGTGCATTCGACCAGCGAGAATCGGAGTGGACGGCTCTCAAACGCTTCCAGCCCTCTTCGGTCCTCTGGAAGCCTCCAGGGGCTCCAACTCCAAGCACCTTCGGGGGGGCAGGATCCTGTGCGGACCTGCAATTTGCCAGCACCACCGTGTTCGTGTCTTCCACCTCCCACAGCCCGTATGAGCCTGGCACCCCTCGCTGCCAGCTGCCATTCCCTGCGGGTGCCGCGCCGGACGCCCCAAGACAGCCACGCAGCCACGCGTAAGAGAGGCCGTCTGCCCAGAGGCAGCGTGAGAGGACAGGTATCCATCGAGGGCGTGCTCAGCCCCGCCCGGACCTGCCTGCTTAGTCTTCACGTTCAGTGTTGCGACTTGTTGTTGTACGGGCGCATCTCTGGTATGACAGAAACGGCTCCTGCAGGACACGGGTCCAAGTCCCCGGGGCCAGCTTTTAATATGCGTTGACAGCCTCAGAGCCCGTGGATGCCCCAGGATCCCGAGCACGGCAGCATCAGCAACAGCACCACCACCACCACCACCACCACCACCACCAACAACAACAGCAACAGCAACAGCAACAGCAACAGCAACAACAACAGCAGCAACACCACCACCACCACCAACAACAACAACAGCAACAACAACAGCAAAAACAACACAAACATAACCCGTTGCAGTCAGGCGCGATCATTTGCACATCGTTTCCCTGCTGGCTGCCGGCTCGCGTGCGAATGTCGCCTTGGGGGGCGATGCGTGCGCTCTCTGTGGGAAACGCCTGCTCCATTAGTCAACCATTCGATTGATCATGCTGCGAGAGGCGAACCATGACATTCAAGGAGGAGCAACCAGCGAACATCCCTCTGCGTCTTCCACGTGTTCCTCCTCCTCCTCCTTCTCTTTCTCCTCCTCATCATCATCATCCTCGTCCTCGTCGTCGTCCTCTTCCTCCTCCTTCTCGCTTCATATCCCCACGCACATCCACGACCTCTAAAAACAAAAAAAACGTCCTTCTGGAAACATTAACAACCTGTTGACCACATTCCGGAAACCTTCCCCCTCCACTCTCTGCACACTCCTCTTCGGATCCGTCCCCCTTTTTACAATAACACAATTCGCCGGCCCAACGGGCCAGGGCGTGCTAAGATCTCCGGTAACTGGTTAACAGTATTAACAGTATTTCTAGTTCGCGCGCGCGGGGCGGCCCCTGGGGGTCCCCCGGCGAAAAGTACCCCGACCAACGCCCGGTCGCCGCCCGACCGCCGCCCGACCACCGCCCGACCAAGTCTACTCAGAGATGGTTTTCCTTCTGGGTGCGGCCTCTCAGGCTCCCCAGAGCGCGCTCAGAGTGCCCCAAGAGGCCCCCAAGACTGCCCAAGAGGCCCCCGAGACGCCCAAAGAGCGCTCGAAGACGCCGAAGATGACCCCAAGACGGCCCAAAAGGCCCCCAAGACAGCCCAAGAGGCCTCCAAGACGCCCCAAGAGCCTTCCAAGAGGCCTCCGAAGAGAGCCCCAAGAGGCCAAAATCGTTGATTTTCATTGGTTTTTTTCGATGTTTTTTGTGTTCTGGCTTTTTCGGCTTCCGGACGCTCCAAGACGGCCCAAGAGGCCCCCAAGACCGCTCCAAGACGGCCCACGAGGCTCCCAAGACGGCCCCGGAACGGCCCAGGAGGGCCCCCAAGACGGCCCAAGTGCCGCCCAAGACGGACCAAGAGGCCCCAAGACGGGCCCAAGAGGGGCTCAAGAGGGGAACCGAGAACTGAAAAATCGAGCCCTCCGCCCCAGAAGGCGCCCAGGAGGCCCCAAAAAGGCCCCAAGAGGCCCCCAAGAGGCCCCCAAGACGCCCCAAGAGGCGCCCAAGAGGCCCAAAAGAGGCCCCAAGAGGCCCCAAAACGGCCCCCAAAACTCGGCTAGCCCACAACGGTGCGACAATATGGGCCGGCGGAATGAGCGAAGCGATTAAATATGAATACTACTCTCCTCTACGTCCGGAAGATCTCTGGCCCCCTCCGCGTATTGTTTTCTACACACAGGATTCCCTGGAAACAGGGTTTCGCTTGGTTTGTTCTTCAAAAATGCTGCTCCCGCTGAAGCGCTGGACTAACTTTCGGGTTCCGCTCGTTCCGAATCGTGCTCCCACTGCAGCGCTGGCTTCATTTTCGCGGTTCCGCTCGTTCCGAATCGTGCTCCCGCTGCAGCGCTGGCCTTCCTTCCAACTTGGCCCCAAAATCTAATAAATGCCTCCCGAAAAAAACCATCGAAAGTGATTACACACTCGGTGCCGATTCGTTGATTTTGGGCCGCAGAACCCCCACCCAGTCGACGTTTTCAGGAAGTATCAAGCGGGAGCCCCGTTTCTGCTTTGAGAAGACGATGTTGAAAGCAGAGCCAGCGGGTGCTCTCCATCAGCCCCGCCTTGTGTGGAGCTTTTCGGGGAGCCCACGGAGCTAGACATGGAGCCACGACTCCAGACCGGCCCAGACCTCTCGAAGACGATCGACTTACACTCCGAAGGACCGGGCGCCATGCCATGACATGCTGTGCGGTGTGTGTTCTGCGCCGCTGTGCGATGCCATGCGTTGCGTTGCAATGCTTTGTGATGCAATGCTTCACTGCGCAATGCCACGCCATGCTGTGGCGTGCTACGCTCTGCCGTGCTCTTCTACGCCATGCCATGCCCGCGTACCCTCTCCCGCGATCATTGCCTTGCTCGACATCCGGCTGTGCAAATAGAGGGGATATCTACGCCATGGTAAAAGGGTGGGAGGGAGGGGTAGGACGCCAGATATGACGCGAGCACACCTAGCGTGCCCTTCCCCCCCTCTCCCCCTCCCTGCTTCTCCTCCTCCTCCTCCACCTCCACCTCCTCCTCCTCCTCCTCATCCTCCTCCTCCTTCCCCAACCTCCCCTCTCCAACCTCCACCCTCCTCCTCGTGTTCTCGTCCCCCTCCTCCTCCTCCTCCTCCTCCTTCTCCTCCCTTCCCTCCCCCCAGGCCTCCCGGGGCCAGGAGGCCGAGGCAACCGCACACCCTCCCCCCGCCGTCGACGCTCTAAGTACGACGACGGCTTTCGACGCTCGACGTTCGTCGTCGTTCGACGTTCGACGACACGTTCGGCGTCGACGCTCGGCGACGACGTTCGGCGACGACATTCGGCGTCGACGCTCGGCGACGACGTTCGGCGACGACATTCGGCGACGACGTTCGACGACGACGACGACGACGGAGTTCGGCGACGACATTGGCGACGGCGTTCGACGACGACGTTGGACGACGAAGGTCAACGACGACGCTCGACGACGGTGTTCGGCGACGACGTTCGGCGACGACGGTCGGGACGGCGACGACGACGACGACGACGACGGCGAAAATGTCGCACGTCGCGGGCGCGCGCGCGATCGGCGCAGGCAGGCAATGCTGGCAGGAAAGCAAAGTGTCCTGCGAGAAACGAGTCCTGGACCCCAAGGGCCTTTTTCCCCGAGGCCAGCTTCCTGGCCTGAAGCCTGAGACGACGGCCAACAGCGTCCAGGACGCGATTCCTGGGAAAACCAACAAAAGGTACCGAGACCGCTGCTCCCCAGACCTCTCCCCAGGTGCGTGCGGACCAGACCTTCCGCCACGAATCCAGCCGTGGCGACGGGGGCCTACCAGGAGGCCCAAAAGGGCGAAAACGAGGGAAGGGCCTGCCTCAAAGCTTCCCTCCGGACCCCTCTCCTCCGAGCTTGGGGGGGGGGGCGGGGGAGGACCGGATGCTCGCGCTGGCCCATGCTGCCTGCGAAGGGGGGGAGGCCGGGCGGCGGGCGGACGCGATGGATGGCAGGGCAGCGCCGCGCGCGCCGCGCCGGGGCCCAAGAGGGGGTAGGGGGGAGGGGCGGGGTGCCAAGCTAAGTGCGCTCGCGTCATATCTGACGTCCTACCCCTCCCTCCCCTCCCTTACCATGGCGTTGATTTTCTCTATCCGCGGACGCGTGTCGTAGCGGACCTGTGGCTCCGCGCGCGCGTGCGTAGTGGGTGGTGGTGCACGTGCGTGCGTGCGTGCGTGGTGCGTGTTGTCGTGGTGGTGGTGGTGGTGGTGGTGGTGGTGGTGGTGGTAGTGGTGGTGGGGTTGGTGGTGGTGGTGGTGGTGGTGGTGGTGGTGGTGGTGGTGGTGGTGCTGGGGGTGGTGGTGGTGGTGCGGTGGTGTTGGGTTGGTACTGGTGCTGGTTGCTGGTGGTGGTTGTGGTGGTGGTGGTGGTGGTTTTGTGGATGGTCGTGGGTGTGGGGCTGGTGGTGGTGGTGATGGTGGTGGTGGTGGTGCTGGTGGGGTGGTGGTGGTGGTGGTGGTGTTGGTACTGGTTGCTGGCTGCTGGTGGTGGTGTGCGTTGTGGTGGTGGTGGTGGTGGTGGTGGTGGTTGGTGGTGGTGGTGGCGGTGCGGCGGCGGTGGTGGGCGGGCGGATGGGCGCGCGAAGGGAGAAGGGGGAAAGAGGCCCGCGCTGGGGCGAGAACGCCATCCTGAACGACGGAGGCCAAGCACCGATCCGAAAATGAGGCCCACGCTGCAGCGGGAACACGATTCGGAACGATTCGGGAGCAGAAATGAAGCCGGTGCCTCAACGAGAGCAGCATTTTGGGAAAAAATGATGCCGGCGCCTCAGCGAGAGTCGTTTCCCGGGATTTTCCGGGCATCCTGTGTGTTAAAAAACAGTACGCGGAGGGTGCGCGGCTACCACCCAGACGCCATCAGGGGAAGGATTCGGGAGCAGAAATGAGGCCGGCGCCTCAACGAGAGCAGCATTTTGAGAAAAAATGACGCCGGCGCGAGAGCAGCATTTTGGGAAAAAATGACGTCGGCGCCTCAGCGAGAGTCGTTTCCCGGGATTTTCCGGGCATCCTGTGTGTTAAAAAAACAATACGCGGAGGGCGCGCGGCTATCACCCGGACGCTATCAGGGGAAGAGGGAGAGTGTATTCATATTGAAAAATTGTAACAGGGGAGGAGAGGGGGGAGGAGATGGGCGGGGGGAGGGGAGGGGGAGGGTGAGGGGGGAAGGAATGGGAGTGGATAGTGGGGGAGCGGACAGGACGAGGGCGCCTGCCGCGTCTGACACCCGGCCGCGCCCGCCCGGCCCCGCCCGCTCCGCCGGCGTCTCTCCCCGCCCGCCAGCCCCCCGGGACGTCGGACGAGGGGCCTCGGCCCCTGGCCGGCACCTGCAGCGCGGGGGGCGCAACTATTGGAACTGAGCTGTCTGCAGCACGGAGTTTGACATCCTGTGCGTCTCGAAGAGCACTGTGCTGGAGCAGCGGCGCCTTGCTCGCAGAGTGCCCAGGGAGAGGGGGACATAGCACCCAGATCTAAGGAGCAAGCCAGGTACACCCCAGCTGGGAGCTCAGAAAATCTTACGCCAAGAAAGTGGACTTCGCTCAAGGCGTCTCCTTGGACAGTAGTCCAGGTATAAGAATACGAACGTTCCACGACGAGAAGAAGCTCCAGCAAAACGCCCAGGGTCCAGTCCAGATTCTTGATGGGTGTAGGCTTTGCGCCACGCCTGGCACCCTACCCCTCCCCAAAGCGCGGCCCGTGGGGGGGGGGGGGGCCGGTCGCGAACGGCGGTGGCGGCACTGCTGCGGGCGCCACTGAGACCCGTGCCTGCCGTGACTCCTGCAGTGGAGGCCAGTCCACAAGAAACCTTCCACGAGAAACCCCAACCCTGAGACCCCAGGGCGTCCATGGATCCTTGGCGTGGGAGCGCCGCGCTTTCCATCGCAAAACCATCGAAGCCCAGGGCACCCCGGTGGCAAGAAGGGTGTTCCTTGGCCTGGGCCGCCCCTGTGTCGCGCACCCAGCAAGGTGCGAGGACGAGGCGGCACACGACCTGGGAGGCAGGGTACAGCCGTGCGGCGAGGAGGCGGAGGAGGAGGAGGAGGAGGAGGAGGAGGAGAGGAGGAGGAGGAGGAGGGGAGGAAGGGAGGAGGAGGAAGGAGGAGGAGGGAGGGGAGGAAGGAAGGAAGGAGGGCGGGTGGGAGGAGGAGGAAGGAGGAGGAGGAGGAGGAAGAAGAAGGAGTATGAGGAGAGAAAAGGAGGAGGAGGAGGGAGGGAGGAGGAGGAGGAGGGGAGGAGGGAGGAGGAAGGAGGAGGGAGGGAGGAGGGAAGGAGGAGGAGGAGAGACGAGTAGGAGGAGAGAAAAGGAGGAGGAGGAGGTGTGAGGAGGAGGAGGAAGGAGGAGGATGGTGGAGGGGAGAGGAGGAGGAGGGAGGAGGAAGGAGGAGGAGGACGGAGGAGGAAGGAGGAGAGAAGAATGATAGGGATCCCGATTTGTGAGGGCCCGGCACCACAGCGCACGGCACGCCAGGAGTCGGCAGCAGAGGGCTGATGGGGCACACAGGAGAGAGGCGTTCGCCGAATGGCGGCGGAGTGGCCCCGTGGCGCGGATGGGTGCGCAGAGGGACACGGCGAGAGATCCTTCCTGCTCCTCCCCTCCTTCCTCCCTTCATCCTCCTCCTTCCTCCTCGTCGTCCTCCTCCTCTCCTCCTCCGCCTCCTCGTCCTCCTCGTCGTCCTCCTCCTCCTCCTCGTCCTCGTCCTCCTCCTCGTCCTCCTCCTCCTCCTCCTCCTCCTCCTCCTCCTCCTCCCCCTCGTGACAGACGAAGCGAACACAAGGAACGGCATCGCCTCTGGGCGGCGGGGAGGCCAGGCACCGCTTGGCAGCAAGGAGGACCGGTAGAGGAGATGGAGCAGGCCGGAGACAGCAGAGACGGAGAAGGAGGATGGGGGGAGGAGGAGGAGGAGGAGGAGGAGGAGGAGGAGGAGGAGGAGATGGAGCGCGCTGGCCGGATATATATATATATATATATATATATAGAGAGAGAGAGAGAGAGAGAGAGCAGAAGGGCGGCAAAGAGCCAGAGACGCGAAGAGAACAAAGCGAGATGGAGGAGGAGGAGGAGGAGGAGGAGGAGGAGGACCTGGAGTCCGACAGGCTTCCGCCACAACAGGGTCGACAGATGAGGGAGCTTCCCAGAGGGGGAGCGGCGGGGGAAGGAAGCCCCGAAGACGGCGACAGGGGGGGGGGGCCCGCCCCGAGAGAGGGGCGACCAAGGCGTCTCGGCAGGGCTCCCGCTGGTGCGGCCAACGCCGCGTGGCGTGGGGAGCCTCCTCCTGCTGTTCGCGTTGCCCAGATCCCAGACCCCCTCGTGCTGTTCCGAAAACCACGACGAGGGTTTTTTCACTATCTTCGGCCTCCGGGGGCCCTTCCCGGGCCTCGGGACCGTCAACAAAACGACGAGGCGCGAGCATCTGCGCGACCCCGCGGGTGACCCATGCTGCCCGGATATCGGCTACCACCTGCTGTCGCTTCTTACCTTACAGCCGCGTCCACGATCCAAACATGTGGCATCGGAGTGCAGCACGATTCGCGATGGAAATCTACGCGCGGTGCATGCCCCGAACCGAGCCACATCTCCCGCACCCTCCCCTCAAGGACCGCGACCGCATCCTCCCCTCCAGGATCGCGACCTGGGACCCTCCAGAGGTGAGCGCTTGGGAAGCTTGGTCTGAGCCAATGACTCAGACCAAGCTTCCCAAGCGGATCCAGCCGTCGCGACGAGAAGCCCCCTGGAGGCCCCCCAAAAAATACAAAGCACAACCCAACGCGTCGATCCTCGACCCTTCATATCGCGCGTGCCCCTCTCTCAGCCTGCAGCCCCCTAGGGGGCCCGGCCCCGTCCCCCGGGAGGGAGCTCCCCATCAATCCGCCTTGGTCACTTGTCAGGCAAGAGGCAAGAGAGGCCTCTTCAGTGCGCGGCTTGCAGGCCGCTGCGTGCGGTGCTTGCCTGCATGCTTGCGCTTGCCCCCCGCCCTGGGGTCACGCAGACAGACCCAGACCCCCGACATCGGGATTTCTCCGCAATCCTGACATCTGGCTGTTGCGTTTCTTGCGCACGAGCCCCAGAACCGTTACGGATCGCTCCACCTCGAAAGATGCCGCAGAACGCCGGGGGCTGGGGCTCTGGCCGTGGCTTCTGCGAGGTTGCACTTCTTTCGCAGCGTCGCCGTCGGATCGCAGGGAACGTGGCTCCCCAGAGGTTAAAACAGGGCTAGGATCGGGATAAATCGCACCAGAGCGTTCCAGAGCGCTCTCAGAACGTTCCGGAACGCTATGGAGCGGCCGCGGCGCCCAATACATCCTTCAAACCCGCCGATTCTCAGAGATTTCGAGTTATCCCGATCCGATTTTGTCCCGATCTTCGTGTCGTTTTAAACGTGGCTCCCCAGAGGTCCCGACCCTTTCCCCAATGGACCGGCGTCACATCCCCTGAGTACTTGGTTTCTCTGACGGGGCCGGGGCCCACAGCACTCGATCATCAAGTGGCGCCTCCAGAGGCCGGGCAAACGACGAGGAAGCTGCGCGCCGTCGGGACTCGCCCTCCCGACGAGAGGGGGCCGAGAGAGCTGGGTGCCCGCCCCTGTGCGCCACGACAGCACATCTGCACAAACGCCCGCCGGCCAGTGCTCTCCCTGCGGCTTGCAAGGGGGGGGGGCGGCGATGTGTACAATCGCCGGCTCGTGGCGTTGACTCATGCACCGGCACCCCCTCGCGCTGCGCAGCCGTCACCACGGGTCTCTGTTCCACCATGTCTTCGGCTCCAGGGGCCCTTCAAAACCGGGCCTCGGGACCGCCAAGACACGCCTCGGGCTGAAACACCGGTCCGGGGGAAGGGGTCCAGACCTCTGGGGGCCGACGTACAGAGGACCAACGATCGGGGATCTGGGTTCTTGGGGCTTCTGGGGAGGGTGTCTTGGGGCTGGAGTCCCAAGAGCAATCCGGAGGGTGGCTCTGTGTACACATCTGCGGCGGAGCTCTCGCCCGGCGAGGCGGCGGCGGGCGGGCCGGCGACACGGCCACCGGCTCCATCATCATGCGGCCGCGCTGGGCTGGCGCCGCCCACTGCTGCACGGCCCGCGGCTGCGCCGGAGGGGGATCGGCGGAGGCGACGACGAAGGCGACAACGACGGCAACGGCGGCGGCGGCGACGAGGGCGACGACGCCGGCGACGACGTCGACGAAGGCGACCGACACCGCGACGGCGACGGCGGCGACAACGAAGTCGGCAGCGAAGGCGACGACGACGCTGGCGACGACGGCGGCGACGACGGGGACGACCACGGCAACGGCAGCGGCGGCGGCGAGGAAGGCGACCGCAGCGAAGCAGACGACGCAATCGAGGAGGGCGACAAAGACGGCGGCAACCACGGCGGCGGCGGCGCCGAAAGCGACGGCGAGCCCTTAGACCTCGACGTCGCAAGGAACTCGGGGCGGCCCATTCTTCCACGGTCTCGGCCTCTGCGCTCCCGGGCCCGAGGGAAGGCCTCGAGATCCCTGGGGGCTCGTCGTGAAGATCTTGCGACGTCGGAGGAGAGGGGCGAGGACAATGACGGCGGCGGCGACGAAGGCGACGACGCTGACGAGGACGGCGACGACGAAGGCGAAGGCGACGACGGCGACGACGACGCTGACGAGGCAGGCCAGGCAGGCAACGACGACGGCGACGGTGACGGCACCAGAGGGAAGGGGAGGGCACCAGGAGAGTAGTGGGTGGAAGGACCCTTCTTACCTTGCTGAAATATGATCGCATTCGGACAGCATGGTGGTAACTGAAGTGAGTGAAACATGAAGCCATGTATTCCGGGACGTTTCCGTCCCCGTAGGCGTGGGGAGGGAGGGCACCAGTAGGGGGGGGGCAGTGGAAGAGGAGGGCAGAACGGCAAGAGGAGAGGGGCAGGAGGAAGGTGAGGATGGAAAGGGCACGTCACCAGGAGGGAGAGGGAGGCGGAATATGAGGTAGGGGAAAGGGGGGCACGGTGACGAGCACGGGGGGGACAAGAAAGTGGCGATACGTAAGCGCCGCCATTCTCCGGAGTGATCTTTGGTGCGCGGCTTTCGGGTAGCGCGGCAGGGGTGGAGAAAAGGGAAAGAAGGGCGAAGACAGGAAAGGGAAGGGAAAGAAAAGGAGGAGAAGAGAAATAAGGAGGAGGCGGAGGATGGAAAGGAGGGAGGGGAAATAATAAGGTCAAACAAAAAGAAGGAGGAGGAGGAGGAGGAGGAGGAGGAGGAGGAGGAGAGGGAGGAGGAGGAGGAGGCGGAGAAGAAGGCGAGTGAGGGGGAGAAGGGCGAGGAGGGGGAGCGAGGAGGCGCAAAGCGAAGCACCAAGGGCGAGAGGAACGGTGAGGAGGAAGGCAGGTTGAGCAAGGTGGTGCTATGAGTCATACGGCTTAGCGTGTCGCGGCGGAGGCCCCCGCGACACGCTGCTGTGCCCTGCGCACGTATCGCGCCTCGTTACGTTCCCCGCGAAGGGGGAGGCGGGGTCCGGCTCGGAACGTGGGCGAAATAGTCGGCGAGCCGCGCCGAAGCGTGGGCCAGAACCTGCAACACGGCACGCTGAAGAAACGCTCCGGACCGTAGTGGGGGAGCAATGGTGAACATTTTTTTCGAAAATGCGGCAGGAGGAGAGGAGAAGAGGTACGAGGATAGAATAATAGAGAGAGGAAGAGGAGTAGGGGGAGGGGGAAGAGGAGGATGACGATGAGGAGGAGGAGAAGGAGGAAACGGAGAAGGAGGAAGAGGAGAAGGATTCTCATCATCAGCAGCAGCCACAATGAAAAAACTGGATTGGAATGACTTAAAGAATGTTCTGGGCTAGCCGTTATATCAATATTGCTCGATATCTTGGACTACTTCTGAGTCCCGTCCGAATCATCGAGCTGTGTCTTGGGTAAAGACCCTCTCAAGACTCACCTCCACTATCTCTTCTTCTGAGGGGTCACCTCACGGGCGCGCCTGCCAGACAGTTTGGACGTCCGTAGATCCAGGGCTACAGACGCAAGCGTACGGCGTGCATATGTGCAGGGTCTCGCCGTTATTGCACGGCTGACCAACAACATGACCGAGGCTCCTCATTTCTCTGATTTCCCACCCCGCCACCTCTCCATAACATCCCCCAGGGGACGGGCAGAGCTGAAACCGAGAGGTCTTGAAAAAGGGCTGGCAACGCCAGCGTCCACGTTGAAACTCCCAGGCGTGGTGCGTAGGGTTCGCAAGCCTCCTCCGCGCCGTGACTTGTGGAGGTGTCCTCTCGACATCCGTCATATTGAGCCTCGGCCATTGAAACAACAAGGCCGCGGCGGCTCTGCAAACAGTCCTGGCCACCAGAAGCAGATTAGCCAGGGTTTCTCGCTGGCAAGGCTCTGCCTGCGGACGCAGTCTAAACCTCGTTTTGGCCGCCTCATCCGCCAAGCAACGTGCGCAACAGAAACTGTTCATTGACCCGGAGGCCCTTAATACTCCAACAAAAATGCGCCTTCACCCTACAGGCTGACTGAATGAGATGCTGGATCATCTGGGACAATTAAACAATGAACTCGCGTAGGTCCTCTGATAGTGCATCTGCTCACGCAGGGTTCTCGGGTCTCCTGGCCTGCGCGTGGACGTTCGCTGGCACCCCCCCCTCCAAGACCTGGCACGCGCAACCATGAGCCGCAAACTCTCTAGCCCCGTGCGGCTGCGAGACGGCCCCGTCGACCAGGTCAGGTCGAAACAGCACCCCAGGAGCCTCCTCTCGCCCGAACAAATGCCCCCCCCCCCCCCCTGCAGGCCCTATTGAACCCTCGAGTCACGCTTCTGGTGCAAGTACCGTCCAGGAAGAGCTCACTTTCCACCGCGTTGTCCTCGAAGCCATCACCCCCCTCCGCCCATTGCCAAACCGCGCTCCCAGTCGTGCCTGGCCGAGGCCAGTTGTCTCCAGGATAGGAGAACACAGCGCGGGTGATGAGGGGGGGGGTCGGCGGGCTGTCTGGGCCCATGCTGCGACGCAATTCATGGCCCCTCTCCTCGGCGGCCTCGGCACAAGAGGGGCGCGCCCGCAGCCCGTGCAGCAGCGCGTCCGGGCCCTGCCCACGTGGCTGGCAGGTCACATCATCGAACTCGTATCGCAAGCAGTTGTTGGCTTTCATGCGAGTCCAGCTCGCGTCGCATCCGATGACCCCCGCCGCCGCATTCCCACTGGGTGACACCTTGGACGAGCCCAGCGCCTGATTGATATTATCAAACATAAGCGCTTGCAATCCAGCTGGGCGCGGATAGTCGCCGCCCTCCTCGCCGGGCCCCGCGGTGCAGCATGCCCCGGCAGAGTCTCCAGCTGAAGTCCAGGCGCACTTCCGCGGGGGCCAGCACTCCCCGACGTCGCTTTCGGGCGTGGCCCAGTGGGCGAGCCGCCACTGGGTTCTTTGGAGGGAGAGCAGCATGGCGGAGAAAGGCCTCTTCGCATGCCCCAAGGGCACGCCTGCAAGCAGGAAAGAGCGACGGGCGGTGCGCGCCAGCGTGAGCGATCCGCAATCTCTCGGCATATCTGGTTATGGGCGCCACCACTGCTGCCGGGCAAGTCGGCCCCATTCACGACGACGCGCAGACTGGCGGGGGACTTGCCGCTGCAGCTGGGGCCCGTGGCCGAAACCGCCCGCTGCCCGAAGCGGCGCGATTTCCCGCCCGAAGCACCGCGGTCCTCGGGTCCATGGAGGGCCCTCGAGAGCGGCCCCGGCACCCAACTTCACTGGGCGCGCACCGTGCGTTTGTTGTCGTTCTCTCTTCCGCGCCCCTGATCGCATTGATCTCGGCCTTGAGGTTGGCCATTCGGGTCTGGAGATAGGATCCCCGATGGGGCCCTCTTGCATGGGCCGATCTCCAAGTCCTGGCAGCCGTGGAATCGACGCCGAGATGGGCCGCGCCATCGCGTCATGGGCCGGCCTGTCGACCCAACAAAATCGCGCAATTAATCAAATCGCTTCGCCGTCAGCGCACATCTGGCCGCGCTGCTGGCCGTCGACCACGACTGCGCGCGCTGGCACTCCTCGACCAGCGCTTGCTCCAACCGCCTAGATCCCAGACGTAGCCGCTCAAAGACCTGCGACGCTTTTCCCGTGGAGTCCAGACCAGTCACCAATGGGGAGCGCCAAGGAGAAGCCTCCATGGGAGCCTTGCGTAGCTGGGGGGTCCGAGCACATAGCGTCGGACTTGCGTCGTCGCCATGGCGCGAAAAAATGGGGCAGCGGCCGCCGCCGCCGCTGCGCGAATGCAAAATCCAAACCTGCGCGCTGCCATGGAAAGCTGCGCGATCTGAACTGAGAGCGCGCGTCTCTCGCGCCCTCGACCGAGCCTCCGCGGGGGAGACCCCGTTTCACGCCCCGCGGCAACGTCGCCGGCGCTCCATCCTTTGCTCGGGCGAGTCTCGGCCCGAACCGGCCGGCCGCGAAGCGCGTCTGCCGCCAGTGCGAAGGGGCCGACCGTGAAGAAGGTCCTCGCGAGCTCTGCCTCCCGCGCGGGCGCCAGCTCTCTCCCGCCTTCCCCCCGAGACCTGAGGGCGGAGGCAACTGGCCCGACGGGCCCCGCTGGCCCTGGAGAGGAGGGCGGCGTGGGCAATCTGCAGTTGCCGAGAGAAGCCAGACCCAGACCTCCTCGCGTCGCGAAAAAATCACGACGGGAGGTTTTTGGCTATTTTCGGCCTCTGGGGGCCCTTCCCGGGCCTCAGGACCGTCAAAAAACGATTCAGGATGAAAAACCGGTCCTGGGGCAAGGGTCCAAACCTCTTGGGGTCGACGTCGTGAACAAATCACGACGTCGGAGGTCTGGGGAGAGCGACTCCAAGATGGCGAAAAAAGCGGAGACAACAGATGCACGGCAAAAGCAGACAGCCAAGAGGGGCGCGCCACGTGGAGCCCGCCCTCCGCCTGCGCCGCTGTCAGCTCGAACGCAGCCGGCGCAGCCCTGACGCGGTCAAGCGGCGCCGCGGGCAGAGGCCGACGAGGACAGTGAAATGGGCGGCCAGGGGCCCCCGACCCAGCGGCCCAGAATTTGGCCCGCGAGCGGGCCTGATCCAGCGGGGGGGCGACAGGATCCGAAACCGCGAGACCTCCCTCGTAGCGGGCTGCCGCCCAAAGGCTCTGAGAGACCCTCTTAGAAGCCGAACTTTTTCCCCGGGCCGTGCTGTTAGAGAAAAACAAATCTTTCCTCCCGGACCCGCCTTCCATTCTCGCCCCGGCCCGCGGGGCGAGCGCGATCTGCTGCGCAACAGCGCGGAGGTCAGCAGCGGCCCCCCGCGGCGCCCCCCCTTGCCACGCGAAGCCCCGCCTGTCCAGCTGGGGCTCGTCCTCGAGGAAAACTGGCCGTCGTCGCCAACGCCTGCGCATCTCTCAATTATGCGAGACGTGCCCCCGAACGCCGCCGACCCCGCGAAGTCGGGGGGGCGGGGTGGGTGGGGGGCACAGGCAGGTCGCCCTTCGCAGCGGGCCCCCAGCGCAGCTGAGGGGACTTGCTGCTCGCGCCGCGGAAAGGCAGTGTGGCGGAGGGCCTCGCCGACCTGCCCCGCCAGAACTGCGCCCGGACGCCCTTCCGCAGACGCCGAGACGCCGCCTGCTTGATGGCGAGCTCAGTGACCCTGCCCTGCATGCGGACGATGCGCGCCGACGTTTATCTGAAAGGTTCCTTGCGAGACTTCCAGCACGCGGCGTCGCGCGGGGCCCGATGCGCAAGGCCGCGCCTCCCGAACGCTGGGCGGCGCGGGGGAGCCAGCGCAAGCGATCCGTGGGCCCCTTGGCCCCTGAATTGCTCGAGGCCCCTGGGCGGCTGACAGAACGGGCGGCGCTGGGCCCGGGCGCATCGCGGGCGCTGACGGGGGCGACGGCGCATTTGGCGCCAGCCGAAGCGATAAGTCGTCGCAGTCGAAGTGGACGGCCGAAGCCCCTGTAGCACGCCGCCGCGACGAGTCGACCCGCGCCTGCGCCGCCCCGCCGAGATGGTTGTCGCCTCCTTGAGCGTCGGCCTATGGTTGGCTACGTTCGGAGGCTCGCTGGAAATATTGTGGCTGCGCGCTGCCACAGCGTGCTCCGCCTACTTCGCCATGGCTGTCAACGTAACCACCAGGCAATGACGTGGAAGGAGGGCAGTCCGACCAACGACAAGATGCAGAACCCGACTGAAGACAGAAACGTCGGCAACAGGATGACGTGGTACAGCCGCCACTGAGGAGCCATGACCAGGTAGGACACAATGGTGCTGGACATGATGCGCCGCGACTGACCCCTTCGCTCAGCCTGGCCTCGGCTCCCTGACTATGCTTTCGCACAGGGCTCTCGTGCAGAGCGCGGGGTCGTCGCGGCCGTGCCAGGTGGCCCTCCAAGTGCAGGATGTGCCGAAGCGAATCCCCTAACACCGCTTGGTCTTGGCCTCCCGACTGTGTTTCCGCGCGGGGGCTCTCGGGCAGTGTGCAAGGGGTTGCCGCGACCACACCTTGGCTGGCAGCCGCCGCAGCACACCCGACCGAATCACTACAGACTCGGGGCTGCAGCCCCGCGGCAGCACGCCGAACCAGGACGAGCTGCACCAGGAAGCGCCCCTCTCACCTCGCTGCTGCGCCGAGGCCCACCAGGCCTCTGCACGCTGATCGGTCCGCCTGCAGCGCGGCCCGCCCCTCGCCTCGGCCGCTGCCTGGCCGCGACCTCAACCTGTAGCCCGCAGCCGCCTCCTCCTCCTCCTCCTCCTCCTCCTCGTCGTCCCCCTCCTCCTCCTCCTTCTCCTCCTTCTCCTCCTCCTCCTCCTCCGCCTCCTCCTCCTCCTCCTCCTCCTCCTCCTCCTCCTCCTCCTCCTCCTCCTCCTCCTCCCCTTCGCTAGCCTCCCTCGTGCTCTGCTTGAGCTCGCCAACTGGCGCCGGACGCCTGGACGAAGCCGCTGCCGGTGACGGGTGCCCCGCTGGCTTCGGCGCCGCATCCGCTGTCGCCGCTGCAGGAGGTGCGGATGGCGCAGGCGCAGACGCCACACGCCCTCCTTCATTGACCTGCTCCTCTGGCTCACCGCCGCCCACCGTCTTCCTCTTCTTTGCAGCCAGTCTTTCCTGAAGCACCCGATATTCCTCCTGGAGCAGGCCCCTCTTCCCCCGAACCTCTCCGAAGAACTGGAGCGCCATATTCTTGAAGGAGTCCAGCATTTGCTTGTTGCGCTGCTTCGCCTCCGCCAGGGCATCCTTTTTTCCCAGCTCCTCGCAGTCAGCATACCCGAACAGCCCCTCGCCATCGAGGTCGATGCAATCCAGCTCGCCGTCCACGAGCTTCGCCAGCGGCAAGTTGGTAGAATCGCTGCCGCCGTTTCCCTGCGGGTGGGGCGCCCCCGCTCCAGCGGCCAAATCCGACGCAGCCCGCCGGTCGCTCTCTCGGTCTCGAGGCGGCTGGTGAGCTTCTTGACTGTGGCGTCGGCCTGGCTAGCTATGATGCGTGCTGGCTTCCCCGCTGGCTTGCCCGCTCCTCGAGCATTTGACGAGAAGTCTTGGTGGTCGCTCCGTCGCGTGTCTTTTCTGCCAGCGAACCCATGGAACCAAGCTCGACGATGGACAACTCAGGCTTGGGCTTCCGAGCGTTGTGCGGCCGCTTGGGCTGGATAGCCTGCTTGTTCTGTGATGCCATCTCTGTGTTCCCACTCTTCCCAGCGAAATCGACCAAGGCCTGTATGGCTTAGGTTGGCAGCTCATCAGGTGGGGGGGGGCACCTACGCTACCACTACCAGAAGAGCCCGAACCAGGTTTGTACCAAGGAGCATGTGGGAACTTGCCACCTGTTCGCGATCGGCCACAATGCTTGCACCATGTCCAGTGCACAAGGTCCGCGGCGCATCTTCGGTCTGCGTGCGCAAACTCCCGCCCATCCGATACTGGCGTGCGTGAGCACGACCTCGAAGGCTTGCGCCCCCCTGTCCAAGGCTTGCCGCCGCTCTGGCTCGCTGTGTTATCCGTGATGATCGCGAAGCAGCCTCTTGGCCGCCTCCACTTGCATCAGC
Source organism: Prorocentrum cordatum (assembly GCA_963575745.1). Classification (NCBI taxonomy): domain Eukaryota; class Dinophyceae; order Prorocentrales; family Prorocentraceae; genus Prorocentrum; species Prorocentrum cordatum. Next base: position 49,813 of record CAUYUJ010019900.1, on the reverse strand, counting down.
TCGGGCACGTCCTCCGACAGGCGGAGTTTGGACGAGAGGAATAAAACATGTCAACAACTCTTCAATCACAGTCAAACGTAGTCAACACATCGTCCCCAGACTATGTTTTGACTAATTTTGAATACTCCTCTTGTAGAGGGACGTGCCCGACTTGACATTTGCATCACACGGCGCGACTGCGCCCTGTTGTGCATCAGCCGCCTGTGCCGCCCGCAGAACACGGGCTCGCGGCTGGGGGTTCGCGCACGCGGGCCGCCCCAGCAAGCCCGAGCGCAAAACGCCTGAGGAGGAGGACGACGAGGAGGAGGAGGCTGCCGCTCTTCAGTTTGCCCCCGCGAAGCTATCGCCAAAAACAGATCTCCTGTCCTGCCGCCTCCCTCCCTGCATCCCTCCACGCCCCCCCCCCCTTCCTACCCTTCGTCCTCCACCCTCGCCCTCCCTCCCTCCTGGCTCCGCCCTCCTCTCACTCTTTTCCGATTTCTCATTCCTGCTTCCCCACTTGCTTCAAACCATGCGTCCCTCCCCCCCCCGTTCCTCCTTACCCCGAGCTTTGCTTCTCCTCATCCAGCGTCCTCCTCCTCCTCCTGCTCTTCCTTTTTCTCATCCTCCTCTTCATCAGCATCATCCTCGTCGTCGTCACCATCATCATCAGCATCAGCATCATCATCATCATCATCATCATCATCATCATCATCATCGTCATCATCATCATCATCATCATCATCATCATCATCACCATCACCATCACCATCACCATCACCATCACCATCATCATCATCATCATCATCATCATCATCGTCGTCGTTGTCATCATCATCATCATCGTCATCGTCGTCATGCTCATCATCGTCATCATCATCACCACCACTATCATCACCATCACCATCACCGTAACAATCACCAGTATCATCATCATCATCATCATCATCATCATCATCATCATCATCATCATCATCATCATCATCATCATCATCATCATCATCATCATCATCATCATTATCTGCATCCTCATCATCATACTCATCATCATCATCATCATCATCATCGTCATCATCGTCACCATCAGCATCATCAGCATCAGCATCAGCATCATCATCAGCATCATCACCATCACCATCACCATCACCATCACCATCACCATCACCATCATCATCATCATCATCATCATCATCATCATCATCATCATCATCATCATCATCATCATCATCATTATCGGCATCCATGTCCTCTTCCTGAAGCTCCTCCTTTCCATCCCCCCGCCTCATCCTTCCCTCCACTTCCCACGGAACCTGTACCCGAGGGGCATCCTCCTCCTCCTCCTCCTCCTCCTCCCCTCCTCCTCCTCCTCCTCCTCCTCCTTCTCCTCCTCCTTCCCCCTTGGCCTCCTTCCCCTCTTCCTCCTCCTGGCTCCTGAAAGGATTGGGAGGGGGGAGGGGCAAGCTAGACAGGCTCGCGCCATATCTGACATCCTAGCCCTCCTACCCATCCCTTCCCATGCGCCGTTTTGTTACGAGTCCGCCGACGTATGACATAGTGGACCTAGAACTCCAAAAAAGGACACCATCGTGTGATGCGCAATCAGATAAGGGAAGGGGCGCTGTGTACACCGGGGGGGATGGGGGGAAAGATGGCGGATGAGCTGGAGGACGAATACGAGGAAGGGTAGGAGGAGGAGGAGGAAGAGGAGGAGGAGGAGGCGGAGGGAGGAGGAGTAGGAGGAGCACCAGGGAAAGGACGAGCGGAAAGGAGCGGGGAGACAACGATGAGGAATAACTCGGACTCAGAGAAGCGGCCCGCGCTGGCCGATCCGGAAATGAGGCCCACGCTGCAGCGGGAGCGCCAGTTGAAGGACCAGAGAAAACGCTCGAATCGAACGACGCATACGACAAAACAAACACCATGTGGGTACCAATCCTGTGGGAACAAACTACCTGGGAGGGGGGCGCGCCACTCGCAGGACGTCTGTGGGGAAGAGAAGAGAATACTCAGAGCGAGGAGGCCGAGCGGTCATTCACTGTCCCTGGGCGCGTGGCTGCTGTGAGGTTCCGCGGTGCGGGTTGTTGTTGTTGCTGTTGCTGTTGCTGTTGCTGTTGCTGTTGCTGTTGCTGCTGTTGTTGGTGTTGCTGCTGCTGTTGCTGTTGGTGGTGGTGTCGTTGAATGTTAATGACAAAACATGTATTATTGTTGGACCCCCCCCCCAGGCGCTTTGACGCTCTCGCCTCGGCGCCAGCTGCATTTTCATCGAAATTGAAGCTCACGCTCGAGCGGTTTGGGGGGGCGCCAAAGCCGGCCCCCCAACAACAACAACAACAACAACAACAACAACAACAACAACAACAAACACCAACAACAACAACAACAACAACAACAACAACAACAACAACAACAACAACCACAACAACAACAACAACAACACCAACACCAACAACAACAACAACAACAACAACAACAATAACAACGCTCCCGCTCTAGACTTCCCCCTTTTTTCTCAGGGCCAGTGCTCTTGCTCGCCGCCGAAAGCCGCCGTCCCAACAAATCCCGCGCTACCGCTCGAGACTTCCTCCCGTTTCACATTTGGCGCGCTGCTCTGTCTCTCATCGGCGCCGCCCCCAGCAACAACAACGCTCCCGCTCGAGACTTCCTCCCTTTGTTACTCAAGGCGGTGCTCCTCGCTGCCGCCGAAAACCGCCGTCCCGACAAAACCATCGCTCCCGCCCGAGACTTCTTCCCGTTTTACGCTGGATGCTCTCTTTTGAATCGGCGCCGCTCCCAGCAAGAATAACGCACCCGCTCGAGGTTTCCTCCCTTTTTCCTCGGGGCGGTCGTGTTCCTCGCAGCCGACAGCCCCTGTCCCGACACAACCGCGGCTCCCGCACGAGACTTCCATCCTTTTTACTCAAGGCGGTGTTCCCCCTCGCCGCCGACAATCGCCGTCCCAACCAAACCAGCGTTCCCGCTCGAGACTTCGTTTTGTTTTACGCTGGATTGGCGCCCTACTCTCTTCAGCATTGGCGCCGCTCGCAGCAACGACACCGGCCCTGCTCCAGATTTCCTCCCTCTCTATTCAGGGCCAGGTCTTTGCCTCGCCTCCGACAACCCCCATCACCACCAAGGCAATCCTGTCGCTCGATACTCCCTTGTGCTTAACCCTTGGCTGGGATTCCACTGGCGGTTTCGCATCGGCGCAGCAAGGCGCGGGCGTGCATTTTTGAGGTGGGATATGTTGAAATTCCTCGGAGGAGGTGTTTGCAAGACCCCATTGGGCGGGAGATCTGAGAATGGGAATAACGGACCCCGCTATAAAACAAGAGTCCCCCGTGATGGGAATGGTTAGCATGATGGTCGCATGCTTCGTGTGGAAGAATCGCGCATGAGGGTAAAAAGATTTGTTGTTGCTGTTGAACTCTCACTACTGAAGAAAAACTATTGTTGATCCCCCCCGCGGTGACCATTGTGTTTTTCAATTGAGATGCTTCCCCCAGCGCTTGCACCCAGTTTTGAATCAGGGAATGTCACCAGGCTCAATCTGCGCCCGTGGCCCCCGTCTTACAATCACAGCAGCTCCCGCTTGATACTTCCTCACAGTGTAATCCCACATCGCGCTCTCGCGCGGGACTTCCTCACAATTCACGTCCGCATTGCGCTCTCGCGTGGGACCTCCTCGCAATTTATTCAGACGATGCGCCCTCGGCGCTCAGAAATCATGCTCTCGCTTGGGCTTCTCTCACGATTTACTTGGGAATCGCGCTATCGCTCGAGAATTCCTCGCGATTCATGCAGGCCCCACGTTTCAGCAACCCGCCTGCTCGACCTGGTCGCCTGGGCCCGCCTTCCCGACCTGCCCGCTATGGGTCTGCCCACCCGGTCTGCCCTTCTGGTTGTACCACTTGTTTTCTGCTCTTTGCTCCCCTCCTGCAAATGTCTCCCATGTTCCGTTCTTCGTTTTTTACACAAGGAAAGGTCTTGGGTCTCAGATTTGGGTTGTTGGCCCCTGGTTTACAACAACACGGCTCCTGCCTGATATTTCGTCATAATCAATTTCCCAATCGCGCTCTCGCGCAGGACTTCCATACAATGTATGCAAGAATCGCGCTCTCGCGTGGGAATTCTTTGCAATGGATTCAGACGCCCCGCCCCCGACACTCAGGAACCACGCTATCGCTGTGGATTTCCTCAGTGTGTATTTGGGAATCGCGCTATCGCTCGAGACTTCCCCGCGATTCATGCAGGACGCACGCTTCAGCAACCACCCTGCTCGACCTGGCCGCCTGGGCCCGCCTGCCCGCCTGCCCGACCTGCCCGTTAGGGTCTATTCGCCCGATCTGCCCGTCTGGTTCTGCCACGTGTTTTTTGTCCCAAGCCCCCCTTTTGCCACGCCCTCCCGTGATCCATCCTCCTCCTTCGCCCTTGTCCCTTCCTGCCATCCGTCCTCTCTTCCCTGTCTCGGGGGCTTCACGAAATACACGTTGCAGATAAGAAAGATATAGATACCCCCAAGTGGGTGCGACCGAAGACGAAGACGGCGGGTATCGAGGGTTCGGGATATACGTGTTGAATGGCACGCGAGCAGATGAGAGCAAGCAGTCGTAACATGATTGTTGCTGGTGCTGCTGCTGCTGTTGCTAATGTTGTTGGTGGTGCTGTGTTTGTTGTTGGTGTTGTTGGTGGTGTTGTTGTTGGTCTTGCTGGTGCTGGTGTGAATGTTGTTGCTAGTGTTGTTATAACTGGTGTTGGTGTGTGTTGTCGACTGTTGTCGTCGGATTCTCCGCGACCCGGCCACGACCCACCCGCGACCCACCCACATCGCTTTAACGAGAAATCGGCGCCTGCGGCGGGCTCGTTGTATAATTTGTTGAAATCAAGCTCCTGCGGCGAATTTCTTCAGAGCCTCGCAGACTGCCGACGTCCCCGCCACCCCCTTACGCTTATCCGCGACTGCGGGGTGCGACAGATGCACTGTGGAGGGGGAATCCGACAGGGACACGGGAATGCACGGGGAGGATGGAGGGTACGAGGGGGAGGAGACAGGAGGAGGAGGGAAGAGAGGTCTGGGTAAGAGTGGAAGCAGCGTGGAAAGAGAAGGGGAGAAGGGAGAGAAAGGGGAGAAGGGGAAGAAGAGGAGTTCGTGGGAGTAAGGCGGAGGATGTGAAGGAGGAAAGAAAGGAGTTCGCAACGTATGACACCTTGATACTTTCCTATACGCGTAACGCGAATCTCCCGCAGAAGAAGACGCGCGCACGCGACTACGAAACACATACTCAACAAGTGATCTCGACAGTAAGTGGACTCGAGGGGTCCGAACGTTCAGTCGCTGTCCCTGGGTGCGTGGTTGAAGTAGGGTTATGTGGCGCGGATTGCTGGTGTTGTTGATGATATAGTTGCTGTGATTGTGAGTGTTGTAGTTGTGAGTGGTGTTGTGGTTGTACTTGTTGTTGCTAAAGTATTGTTGGTGCTGCTGTTGTTGTTGATGTCCATGCTGGTACTGATGGTATTGTTGCTGCTGCTGCTGGCACTGTCGTTGGTGCTGTGGTTGTTGTTGCTGTTGGTGTTGTTGTGGTTGTTGTTACTGTTGTTTTTGATGTTGTTGGCGGTGTTGTTGGTGTTGGTGTTGGTATTGCTTATTACTGTTGTCGTCGTCCCACCCGCGACCCACCCCGCGACCAACCCGCGACCCACCCGCGACCCGCCCGCGACCCAGCCGCAACCCACCCCGCGACCCAACCGCGACCCTTTCAGCGACCCGACCCGCGACCCACCCTGCGACCTGGCCCGCGACCCACCCCGCGCCCGCCCTCATTGCTTAAACGAAAGATCGGCGCCTGCGGCGGGCTCGTTGTGCATAACTTGTGCAAGTTAGGCGCCTGCGGCGGGCTTCTTCAGAGCCTCGCAGGCTGCCGACGTCTCCGCCGCCCCCACCACTCTTATCCGCGACTGCGGAGTGCTACATGTCAGAGTGAGGGGCCCGAACGGTCATTCACTGTCCCTGGGCGCGTGGCTGAAGTGAGTCTCTGCGGTGCGGCTTGTTGTTGCTGCTGCTGCTGTTGCTGCTGCTGCTGTTGTTGTTGTTGATGCTGATGTTGGTTGTCGTCCCCTTCGCGAACCAGCCCGCGACCCACCCGCGACCCACCCCGCGACCCACCCCGCGACCTACCAGCGACCCATCCCGCGACCCACCCCGCGACCCACCCGCGACCCACCCGCGACCCACCCGCGACCCACCCGCGAACCACCCTGCGACCCACCCACGTCACGTTAACGAAAAATCGGCGCCGACCGCGGCGGGCTCGTGGTATAGTTTGTAAAAATTAAGCGCCTGCGGCGAGCTTCTCCAGAGCCTCGCCGACTGCCGCCGCCACCGCCTCACTCTTATCCGCGACTGCAAGGTGGTACATCTATATTTTCTGGCATATGGCCGCGCGTAGCAGCCCCGTGCCGAGGGAGTCACCTGAGCCGCGCCTATAGCAGCAGAGCTCTCGTGGCGATTGCTACGGCGGACCCCACCGCGTTCCACGGAGGCCCCTACGTACAAGCGCGGTCACTGCTTTGCGAGTGAGCGCCAGGAAACAGATAATCTGGGGCAACCGATGCAACACCTCATAGCTGCACACCGCGCATTGCTGCACACAACGCATAGCTGCACACAGCGCATAACTGCACACAGCGCATAGCTACCTACAGCGCATAGCCGCACACAGCGCATAGCTGCACACAGCGCATAGCTGCACACAGCGCATAGCCGCACACAGCGCAAAACAACGTCACCCCTCATGGCTGCACACCGCGCGCAGCTCACGGTTGCTCACAGCGCTCGAGCACGGCGCATGACGTCGTCATGGCGACCACGCGTCCTCGGAGGAGAGAGGGACGGCATGGCACGGACGCTTCAGCCGATGCCCCGAATCGACCAGGAGCGACCCCCCAAAACACCAGGCTCCTGAGCAGCCTTTGTTCGCAGCTCGGAGCAGGGCGCGCTGCGAGAGGGTGGCAGCTCGACCTCGGTCCCCGGATCCTCCTCCTCCTCCTCCTCCTCCTCCTCCTCCTCCTCCTCCTCCTCCTCCTCCTCCTCCTCCTCCCCCTCCTCCCTCCCGGGGTCCAGACTCTCACAAGTCCTCCGAGCGGCGCCCAGACGCGGCGACGAGGGCGCCCCCCGAAGGCCAAAACTGCCGCGCTGTCGCGGCTCGCCCTCCGCCGACAGGGTGGCGAAGTCTGTACATATCTCCACTGCTCCCTGTCCAGGCCCACTCCTCCTCCTCCTCCTCCTCCTCCTCCTCCTCCTCCTCCTCCCCTCTCTATCCTCTTCCTCCTCCTCCACT
>CAUYUJ010019900.1:17500-40000 GCA_963575745.1 Prorocentrum cordatum | reverse complement strand
GTCTCCAAGACGCCCTAAGAGGCCTCCAGAAGGTACCCCAAAAGTGGGCCTCAAGAGGTCCCCAAGAAGAGCAAATCGTCCCACTCCCTTGGGGAAACGTATCTGTGTCGCATATTCGCCTCGTGGGCTTCCACTACGCCCAAGACTGCACAAGAGGCCCCCAAGAGGGCTCCAAGACGGCCCAAGGGAGCCCCACGACGGCCAAAGAAGCCCCCAAGACGGCCCAAGAGAACCTCAGGACGGCCCCAAGAGGGGGCCCAGAGGGGGAACCCAAACGGAAATTTCAAGCCTTTGGCCCAAAGACGCTCCCAGGGAGCCCCGAAGAGGCCCCCAGGGAGCCCCAAGAGGGCCCCAAAAGGCTCCACAGAGCCCCCCAGGAGGCCCCTACGAGACCCCAAGATTGCCTCCCAGACGCACCTGAGAGGCCTTTCACGAGACCCCTATCAGCCATCCGAGTGGCCTCAGACCCACAGCCCAGGCACGGTGGCGGGATGGGCCGACGGCCATTCGATCCGTCGCCCCCTGTGGTCTTCCCACAGGGTGCCCGGCGTGCTGAATCCTAGACGGGATGGTTTTGGTTCTTTTTTCAAAAGAACTCTTCCTGGGGCTTCGGCCCGTCCCACCGGCCACCCGAAAGGCTCTTAATTCTCAGAAAAATGTTCCCAAGACGGCTCAAGACGGCTTTCAAGACCGCCAAGATGGCCCAAGATGGCCTCCAAGATGCCTCCAATATGGCCTCCAAGACGGTTACGATGGCTCCAAGATGCCTCCAAGACGGCCGAAGATGCATCCAAGACGGCCTAAGATAGCCCAAGAGGCCTCCAAGATGGCCCCAGAGGCTTCCCAAGAGGTTGTTCAGGAATGCCCGACGACGTCAAAATCGCTGATGTTCCTCAGGTGTTTGAAGGATTTGGGCTTTTGCGCTTCTTCGGTTTTCCCACGGCCCAAGATGGCCCAAGAGGCCCTCGAGGTTACCCCAAGATCGCCTAAGAGGCTTCCAAGATGGCCCTATGATGGCCCAAGAGGCCCCCAAGACAGCCTCAAGAGGGCGCCAGGACGGCCCAAGAGGCCTCTAGGACGCCCAAGATGGTCTCCAAGACGGCCCTGAAGCGCCCGAAGAGGACCCCATGCCGGTTCAGAGAGGCCCCCAAGATTGCCTCCCTCGGCGTCAGATGGGTCAGGCACGCCCCAAGACGGCCCAAAAGATGGCCCTAAGATGGCCGGTTTCCACTGCATGAGCCAATTCTGCGGGACAGGCTGTTCCTCCCGAGCCGTTTGCTGACGGTCCTTCGACCTGGCGAGGGGGCACACGTCGCCGCGCCGTCTGTTCTCGACGCGCCCAGGTGGACGACGCCGACGCCACGGCAAGCCCACGGCAAGCCCATGACAAGCCCCGCGCCCGAGGCGGCCTCTGCCCTGGTGGCCGAGGCGCCCTCCCCAAGACGCAGGGCCGCGCGTTGGAACCAACGGCGCGGCGACAGGCGTTGGCTTCGACTGCTACATCGCGGGTTGTTGACTCACACCGCGAGGAGGGCAAGATCTTCCTCCTGCTCGACCTCATCCTCCTTCCTCCCTCATTCGCCTCCTCTGGCCCTCCTCCTCATCCTCCTCCTCATCCTCCTCTTCCTCCTCCTCCTCCCCCATGAAATGAGGCGTCCGTCAGGAGATTGGCCCAACCGAGCGCGGCATTGTGATCGTGCCCGCTGTGACTGAGCAGCTCGGGAATGGCGAGCACGGCCATGCACCCCAGCGTGGCGGCAAGGCCGACGTTGACCATGGCCAGGAGGCCCCCACCACGCCCGCCAGTCCGACCCTTCCCCTTCCCCCACGTTCACCCTGGCCTAAAACAGGGCTAGGATCGGGATAAATCGCTCCAGAGCGTTCCGGAGCGCTCTCAGAGCGTTCCGGAACGCTCTGGAGCGGCCGCGGCGCCCAATACATCCTCCAAACCCGCCGATTCTCAGAGATTTCGATTTAGCCCGATCCGATTTTGTCCCGATCTTCCCGTCGTTTATGGCCTTCGGGAGGGGGGACGGAGATCTGTTGGGCGGAGGTTGGCCAGACCGACGGCGTCACGAGGCAGACCAGATGGCCAGGTTCTTCCAAACTTTGGCGCCTGCGGAGGCCCGCTTCGGAACCTTCCCCTCCTGCTCCGCGCAGGGGTGCAGGGGACCAGGCGGGTCCTTCCTCCCTACACTTCGGGGACAGGCCCAGAAATCCGACCGCGCGACTTTGCTTGCAACACGTGACACTCCGGCCAGAGAAGCCTGGACCCCTTCCCCGGGACTCGGGGGGAAGGAAAGGGGGGGATAGCAAAGGGTAGGGTAGAGAATCGGCTCACGTAGCTGATTCTCCCAGCGCCTCCCGGCGCCGGAAGGCGCGCATGTATCGAGGACTGGGCCCGGCGGCGGGACCGAAACCAACTGCATGCAGCAGCCTTCGTAACCCCCCTTTCCCTGTCCCCCCCTTTCGTTCAGCCTCAGGGACCGGCGTCTCCTGCAGAGACGCTTTCTGGCGGCCCCGCGGCCCAGTGAGGGCTCCCAGAGAGGCTGCAACTCAGGAAGCACACCGCGTCGCGATTCTTGGCCGCGGCGCCTATGAGGTCGGGGTCGGGGTCCGCGCAAGCATGGTTTAGCGATCCATGGATCTGGCGCGCGGTCGCCACATCCATGGATCGGGGGAGGCGCCCTCCCCAAACTGCGGCCGGTGCCGCCTCGCTCGGCGGCGGAGATCCGCGACTTCCCATGGGAGCGGGACCCGTCGCTATATCCACGCCCCCCTGATCCATGTTTGCGATCGCCTGCCTGGGGTCGGGGGAGGTCGCAGGAGGGACCCCGTCAAAACCGCGCCCGAGACTTGGATTCTGGGGTTAAGTCGGGCCTGTCCTCCTACAAGGGGATTTTGGAAGAAAAACCCGCCGACCCTGTCCGCGTGTGTGAGGGGCTTGTCCGTTGAAGTCGTCATCTCCGTCATTCGTTGGTCGTCGTCTCTGTCGTCCCCTTTCCCTGCCTCCCGCATTCCCTGGGCTCGTCGAAGCTCCCCCCTTTTCCATAGACCTCCTCAGCGCGCCAACCAAAGCGAAGTTGAGCAACGTGGTAATTGAATCGAAGGGAAGAACCTTCCCTTCGATCCCTTCCCCGCCGGGGCGGGGGTCCCAGGGGGGGGGGGGTCAGATACCCCGGGGGAGTCCCGGAGCCCAAAAAAGCCCCAAGACAGGCCAAGAGTGCTCCAAGAGGCCCCAAAGACAGTCCAAGAGAACTCCGAATCGCCGAACGATCTGTCCAAGACGCCTTGACGGCCTCCAGACGGCCCAAGAGGCCTGCAAAGCGCCCCAAGAGGCCTCCAGGAGCTTCCCACTGAGCCCCAAGAGGCGTTTTTAACAGATTTTGGCGTTCTTGCCTCTTCCGCGTCCCGACGCGCCAAGACGGCCCAAGAGGCTCCCCAAATCGCCCCGAGACGGCCCAAGAGGCTCCCAAGAGGGTCCCCTGACGGCCGAAGAGGGCCCGAAGACGGCCCAAGAAGCCTCCAAGACGGCCCAAGAGGCCCCCAAGATTGCCCCAAGACAGCCCATGAGAGCCCCAAATTGCCCAGGAGGCCTCCAAAAGTGCCTCGAGACGGCGCAAGAGGAGCCCTGGACGGCCCAAGACGGCCTCAAGAGAGCCCCAGGCTGTCCCAAGAAAGCCTCTGGCCTCCTCCTTCTCCTCCTCCTCCTTCTCCTCCTCCTCCTCCTCCTCCTCCCCCCCCCTCTGCTCCCCCTCCTCCTGCTCTCCCCTGCATCCTTCTCCTCCTCTTGCTTCTCCTCCACATCCTTCTCCCCCCTCCTCCTCCCTCATCCACCTCCCCCACCCTTCCTCCACTTCCCACTCATCCTCCTCCCCCTGCCCCCCCTCGTTTTCATCTTCGTCGTTCTCAGGGTCGGCGGCACCGAACCGTAAGGCCTTCGCGAATGGCCAAAGCATACCCAACAAATAATCCCCAGACTATTTTGTGGACTATCTCCGAACATCCCCCCTGTAGAGGGACAGGCCCGACCTACTTCCGGGGCGCGCGCGGACCCAGCACTTCCCGGGCGGAACCCGGCACCCGCGACGTGGGCCGCCCCGCCGCCCCCCCGAGCAAGCCCCGAGAGGCCGGGAGCCGTCGGGATCGACGGTGCCATCCTCCCTCCTCCGCTCCTCCTGCTCCTCCTCCTCCTTCCTCCGCACTCCTCCCTCCTCCTCCTTCTTTCTCCCCCTTCTTTCTTCCTCCTCCTTCTTTCTCCTCCCTGCTGCCCCTCCTCCTCCTCATTCCCTGCTGCTCCTCCTCCGCTCCTCCTCCTCCTCCTCCTCCTCCTCCTCCTCCTCCTCCTGCTCCTCCTGCTCCTCCTGCTCCTCCTCCTCCTCCTCCTCCTCCTCCTCCTCCTCCTCCTCCTCCTCTCCCTCCTCCTCCTCCTCCTCCTCCTCCCTGCTCCCTGCTCCCTCCCCTCCTTCCCTCCCAGACCCCCTCGGGCAATGACAAAAATCATGACGGGAGGCTTTTTGCTTATTTCTGTTCGGCCCCTGGGGGCCCTGACCGCGGCCCTCGGGACCGTCAAGAGACAGCTCAGGATGAAAATCCGGTCCAGGGGGAATGGGTCGAGACCTCCAGGGGTCGACGTCATGAAAAAATCACGACGTCGGGGGTCTGGGCTTCGGCCCCTTCTCGTGCCTCCTCCCCCCCCAGATCCCAGACGCCGCGATTTGTTTCGCAGGCCGCGGACCCCGAGAGGACTGGGACCCCCTTCTCCGGAGCCGGCTTCCCCTCCCGACTCGCTCCGATGACGGTCCTGGGACCTCGTGACGGCCCCCAGAAGAGGAAACCTACCCAAACCTCGCGGCGTGATTCTGCACAACACATGGGGGTAAACCATCGACCCGCGCATCATCCCTGGACCCGTCGTGGCGCGCGTTTGGGCCAGACGTGGCGACGAGAAGCCCCAGAGACCCCCCAGAGACGCCCCCCCCACCAAACAAGCGTAGAGCATGGACCATCGAACCTCGGTCCTTCTCCCTCTCCTCCTCCTCCTCCTCCTCCTCCTCCTTCTCTCCCTCCTGCCTCCTCCTCCCTCCTCCTCCTCCCTCTCTCGTCATCCTCCTACCTCCTCCTTCCTCCTCCTCCCGGCTCCTCCTCGTCCCTCGGTCCTCCCTCGCTCCTCCTCCTCCTCCTCCTCCTCCTCCTCCTCCTCCCTCCTCTCCTTGACCTTCCCCCCCCCCACACACACACCGGAGGAACACACTCGATCGACCGGCCACCGCAGCAGGGGCCCCCCCAGACATGCGACACGTCCTGATTTTTGTCAGGACGGCGCCCCCGGAAGTCCAGACCCTTTTTTCCCCTGGGCCGGCTTCTCATCCTGCGTCGTTTTTGTTGACGGCCCCGAGGCCCGGTAAGGGCCCCCAGGGGCCGAAACTAGCGCAAACATGGGCCCCTCCCTTGCTCCCTCCCCCTCCCTGCCCGGCCCCCCATCCTCCCCCACCCCCACCCCGCGCACTCCCACCCTCCCCCCCCCCCCCACCCGGCCCGCGTCGGCCCTCGCCCTGATCCTCGGCCCTCCTGTATCCCCCCTTCTCCGCCCTCTTCCCCCCCGCATTCCCCTTCCCTCCCCTGGCCTCGATCCTCGACCCTGCTCCCCCCCTCCCCCTCCTTCCTCCCTCCTCCCTCCTCCCCCTCCTGTGCCACCCCCTCCCGCCGACCCCGCCCGCTCCAGCCCGGCCCTGGGGGGGGGGGCTGGGTCGACGGGCGGCCGCGCCAGGCGAGGGGCCTCCCGAGCTCGTGTCGTGCCCCGCGCCCTCCAGGGAGTGGGGCAGCAGGTGCAGGAGGGCGTCCGCCACCAGCACGGTGCCCGCGAAGGCCAGGCTGCCGTACTCGACCACCTTGTGGAGCCTTGGGGGCGAGGCGAGGCGAGGCGAGCGCGCGGTTCCGCCGGGAGCGGGGCCCTTCAGGGCCTGCGCGGGGGGGCCGGGGCCCTCAGTGCTTGTGGTCCTTGTTTGCCGAGGTCGGGGTGCTGAGTCATGAGCTGGTGGACGCTGGAGGCGAAGTGGTGCAGGTGGAAGTGGAGAGTCGGAAGCCGGGGGGGAACCGGGGGGCCGGTCGGCCAGAGGGCCGGTGGAGGCGACACGGCGGCCCCGGGCTGCGCCTCCTGCATGCCAGCTCCTCGCCGCCACGGCCAGGTCCGCGCCGGAACACGGAGCGGGACGGAGCCCCGGAGGGCTCCCGGGGCCGCTCGGGAGCGCCTGTGGGGCCGGGCGGGGCGCCCGCCGAGGTCTCGACCGGGAAGCTCAAAGGGGGAGGAGGAGGAGGAGGAGGAGGGGGAGGAGGAGGAGGAGGAGGAGGAGGAGGACGAGGAGGAGGAGGAGGAGGAGGAGGAGGAGGAGGAGGGAGGAGAGGAGGGAGGATGGAGAGGAGGAGGAGGAGGAGGAGGAGGATGAGGAGGAGGAGGAGGAGGACGCAGGAGGAGGAGGAGGAGGAGGAGGAGGAGGAGGAGGATGGAGGAGAGCCCGGGCCCAAGCCCGCTTGGGTTGTAACACCAGCACGGCGGACGGTCCTAGCGGGGCCCTCGGGGGGGGCCCTTCCCGGGCCCCGGGGCCATCGAAAAACGCCTCGGGGTGAGAAGCCAGATGAACACCACAAGTGCGATGCTTGAGGCGGATGTTCAAGATTTCGCCAGCATGTTTGTCTAGAGTCAGCACAGCCTATCTACAACCTTGTTGCAACGCCAATTCTGGTGGACTCGCCCGGGAACCTCCGAGCAGCCTCCCAAGACGAATGCTGTTCTCTATCGGTAGCCATTCTTATGTCTTGCCCCGAACGTAGGGTAGCGCACAAGCCTGAGGCAGGCCGCGTTTGCAATGGACAACGTACCTGCGCTCACAAGCTTCGGAGTTGTCTGGGCGAAACCTCAGTCGACTCCAGTGTCTTCTGGGTGGCGAGGCGACTTGGCGCTCAGCCGTCAAATCTTGGTGAAGCAACATCCGTTGACTGTTCTGCCGCTGTCCCTCTCCTCCCTCCCCCTCCTCCCTGTTCCCATCCTTCCCATCCCTCTCCCGCCCTCCCGGATTCGTGCCCCATGGGGTACAAAGTCTTCCCATGGTCTGCCACCGAGCCACCTGCAGTGCAGTCGACTTCTCAAGCTGTTAGTTCTAGATATTTCTATGTCTTGCTTGTGCCCGCACGCCGACACCTGTCAAGATTTACCTCGCCAAAGCGCCGTCTGGGCGCGGCTGCTGTCTGTCTGTCTGTCTGTCTGTCTGTCTGTCTGTCTGTCTGTCTGTCTGTCTGTCTGTCTGTCTGTCTGTCTGATGAAAAACCGGCCCCAGGGAACGACTTGGGACTCCTGGGGCCCCCCCATCGAAGGAACCAAGACCTCGGATGCCTGGGGGACGAGGGGGAGGACGAGGAGGAGGAGGAGAAGGACGAGGAGGAGGAGGAGGAGGAGGAGGAGGAGGAGGAGGAGGACGAGGAGAACGAGGAGGAGAACTAGGAGAACGAGGAGGAGAAGAAGGGCGAAGAGGGGGAGGACGAGGAGGAGGAGGAGGAGGACGAGGAGAGCACTCCGAGCAGTAAAGCTGCCAGGCCAGTGTGTGCTCTGCGCGTCTGGCCGCACCTCTGGCAGCAGAGCTCGGTCCCGACCTGCGCTGCTCTCCTGGGTAGAACAGCAGCTAAACCTTAGCACAACGTGTCGAAAGTCCGCGCGGAGACGTCTCGCGTCGGCGCCGGGCTGCGGGGCTGCGGCACTCGAGGATCGAGGACATCGATGAGATCGGAGGTATAGGATCGAAGGATCGAGGTGTGAGTCAGGAGGGAAAGAAACACAGAGACACAATTAATCGTCACTTCCCAAGAAAATATAAGAAAATATGGGACGTGGGGGGAAGACAAAACCCAGAAGATATGGGAAAATATGCGGAATAATTCTACTTGCGTGTATTTGTTTGTGTGTCCTGGGGCCCCTTCAGTGAGGGGCTGCGAGGCTCGAGCATCGAGGGAATCGTTGAGGTCCGAGGCTCTCTGACGACCGCGGCGTCCTGGGGGCACCGCCGCCCGGAGAGCAGCTCTCCTGCGGAGGGCGACGCCTCCTCCTCACAGGAGGACCTGGGGGGGGAGGAGGATGAGGAGGAGGAGGAGGAGGAGGAGGAGGAGGAGGGCCGTCGTAGCCCCTCACAGGTGCACACATCCTTGTCGGCCTCGCGTCGCCAAGGACCGTCCTGACGACGCTTCGCAGCGTCCTCGGTGATCTCCCGGGGGGGAGGGGGGGAGGGGGGGGGAGGAGGGCCAGAAGACAAACCACACTACGGCAAACAATTGCGGAGGTCCGCGCGTTTTTTTTTCCTCGGGGCGGCGCTGGACCCCCATATACACACACGCTCACACGCCAATCCCGGGCGCGCGGAGCGCACTGGGAGCGGCGCCCGAGACGCCTCCAGCAGTGTGGGGCGGAGGGCTCCCGCGAAGGACAGGCGAACAAGCTACGCCACGCCGAGTCCGGGAGAGAGGGACCGAGCCTCGAGGTCTGACGCCTGCTGCCTGCAACCGCTGCTCGCGTGGCGTGATCTGCTGCTGGGCCCTCGGGGTGCCCTGCTGGCCACAGTCGGGTCCGCCTCGGAAGGCTTGCCGGCTTGCCCGAGCGCAAAGCCTCGGGACGGATCCAGAGGTCGGCCTTCGGCGCCCGACCTGGACATCCGGCGGCTCGAGACAAGGATCCGCTCCGTGCCTCGGGCTATGATGTTGCAACCTACTTTAGCCTTGATCACCAGAGGGAATTCCGAGCACCAGAAAACTACCCCCAAAACTCCAGGGTTTTCACGTGCCGGGCCCTGGGAGACACTCGCCCGACGCTGCTTCGACACTCTCTCGGCACTTTTCCCGGTGCTCGAAATTATTTCTGGGATGTGGTCCGTAAGCACGATGGGAGCAACATAAGCCTCAGGACAGTTGCGAAAAACACTAGTTGTGGATGAACAGCTGGCCCTGGGGACAAGGCTGAGTGGTCCAGGCGCACGCCTCGAACAAGACATGCCGCTGGACATCTGGGGAGGAAGGCGAGGGAACAAAGACTGATTACGTCGCTGGTCACCCTTTTCGGGCCTGCTGGGCAGCCCTCGTCGCCACAGCTGGACTCGCCTCGCAACCCAGGTCAGAGAGCTCTCCAGGACAGGCCAGGGACCTCTCCAGGACAGGCCTGTTGTGACCCATGGCACGCGTCACAGGTGTCGCCCTCCGCCCTCATGCTTGCAGAGCAGCTGGAACAAGGAGTGGACGCTGGACATCCCAGAGTAGAAGTGGCCATGGCTGGAAAACAAAAACTGGCCGAGCTCAGAACGAGCATGGAGCGGGTGGGGTATGGTGGCCAGGGCCAGAACGACTTCAGCCCAGACGTGCGACGTCATGATTTTCTCAGGACGGGGTCCCCGAAAGTCCAGGCCCGTTCCCCAGGGCCAGTTTTTCGTACCGAGTCGGTGTTTGACGGTCCCGGGGGCCGGCGAAGGCCCCCAGGGGCCGAAGATAGAGAAAAACCTCCCGTCCGGACGTTTTCAGAACGCGAGGAGGTCTGGGAGGGAAACTTGCCAGGGCTGGAGAAAGCGCCAGGGGCGCAGCCCCAGCCACTCTGACCCCGAGGTATGTATTGGTCCCTGGTCCTCTGTCTCTCCCCGAGGTAAGGTTCCCGGGGCCGCCGTCTGAGTGCCCGCACGGCCCTCGTGGGCTGCTGTGGCGCGCTCCGCGCTCCGGGCGCACGCGAGACGCTGCTCGGAGCGAGAAACGCAGAAACGCAGCCACTCTCAACAGCCCCCCCGTGTTTGCGCTGCCGCAGGCCTGTACGGCGCCCAGCCCAAGACCTTGAGTCAGGTCGGGCATGTCCCCCTACAGGCGGACCTTCGACGAAAAATTAGCAATCTCAACACATACCCCAAGATGATCAAACATGGCAGAGAAATCTTCCCCCTACTACTTGTTCGAAATGTTTTGGCATGTTTCTCCTGTAGAGGGACAGGCCCGACTCAAACCTTGAGGAGCGCCAGCAGCAAGACGCCGACGAAGCTCACCACGCTCATCGCCAGCGCGGACACGTAGGCGCCGAACCACTGGGGGTCGAGCCCAGCAGACTCGGCGTACGCGCCGAGCCACTCGTGCCCAAAGTCAAGGTGGCCGTGGCCCTCGTGGCCGTGGTCGTGGCCGGCGTGGTCCTCGTGGCCGCGCTCTCCGTGGCCGTGCTCCCCGAGGCCGTGGTCGTGGTGGCCGTGCCCCTCGTGGTGGCCGTGCTCCGCGCGGCCGTGGTCGTGGTGGCCGTGCTCCGCGTGGTGGCCAGGCTCCTCGTGGCCGTGGTCGTGGTGGCCGTGCTCCGCGTGGCCGTGGTCGTGGTGGCCGTGCTCCTTGGCGCGATGGATGCTCTTTCTCGCATCCGTGCTTCGGTGCGGATTGTTCGCGCGTCAGTGCGCCTCGTTTCCGTCATCGTCGGCGGCGTCGTCGGCCTCGTGGTCGTGCTGCGTGCTGTTCTGCCTGGGACCTGTATCCCTGTTTCCCGTGTGCAGTGACCACCACAGCCCGCGAGGGTGGAAACTGGTCCGCCCCTGCACAACTCCTCATCCTCTTGTCTTGACACCCATAAGGGGGCCCTGGGAGGGCCTCGGGTAGGCTAAAAAGCGGCTGACAAGAGACACGCTGGCGGCAGAAGATCCTCAACAACATGACTGAACAGAAACGATAAGCGTTATTATGTGCTGCACGAGCGGGAGACCATAATTTGGACGCCCGAAATGGGTGCGGAAAAAAATTGGTACAATGCCCAACAACAAATGCTGTCCCAAACCAACAGCGGCCGCTGTTGGGCAGGCGGCCTTCTGTTTCAAATGGACACAGGCCGCGGCGGCGCGGACTGCGAGTCCTGTTCAAAATGAACAGAGACTGATGTTGGGCATTGTACCCATTCTTTCCGTACTCATGTCGGTCGTCCCGACATCAGGGGGGAGCACACGGAAAGGTAGACGGGAGACCACTCGGGAGGTCACAAGAGGCTATGCTTACGGGAGGCCGCTCGGGCCAGGAGAAGCCATACGGGAACGGGCAACCCCGAGCCACGCTTCCAGAACATGGGGACCTGCCCCCCTGCCTCGGAAGAGAGGGATCCAGGACACTGAGAGACAAGCTACTCTCCAAGAGGGAAAAACCACACAGACACAATTCATCGTCGATTCCCCAGAAAATATGGGAAAATGGGAAGTGGGGGGAAGACAACAACCCAGAAAGCATGGGGAAAAATGGGGGATCCTGTTATTTGTGTGTGTACTTATTTGCGTGTCCCAGGGCCCCTTCATACTCAGGAGAACTCCCCAGACATCCGAGATCTTGATTCGTGCTGTCCCCATCGTACTCAAGGGCCACATCCCAGAAATTATTTCGAGCACCCAGAGCAGTGTCGAAACGGTGTCGAAAGAGCGCATCGCCTCCCAGGGCCCGACAGGTGAACACCCTCGAGTTTCGGTACTTTCCTGGTGCTCGAAATTTGTTCTAGTGATCCAGGCTACAGGTAGGCTGGAACACCATAACTCTTGATGTTGTTCATCACGGGGCCCCCGAAAATCCCGACCCGACAACGATCAAGCACTTCGCCGCCGTGATTGCTGCTCCATTACGCGAGCATGTCTGAGTCCACGGGCTCCCATCCCTTCGGGCTCGGACGGGGCCAGGACGAGGATGAAGCCGTTCCAGGGCGCTCCTGGAACGCTCCCGGAGCGTTTTCGGAACGCTCTGAGAAGGCCGCGGCGCTCGAGACACATCCTCCCGAGCTGCCGGATCTCAGAGCTTCTCGATGTATCCTCACTACCCGACGTGATCCTCGTCCGGGCTTTAGGTCGGGCATGTCCTCCTACAGGAGGAATTTGAACGGAAAATGAAAAGAGTAACACGTCATTCAAACATGCTCCAAACTAGTCAAACATGTCGCCTCCATACGATCTAAAACAACGATTTGTGGGTACACCTCCTGTAGAAGGGACACGCCCAACTTAATCCTGGCTTCGCCTTTCTGGGAGCACGGAAAAGCGACACCAACACCAGCAGGGCGAGGAGGTGCGAGGAGGCAAGGGGAGTCTCCCTGGTGGTGTGGCCCCCCCTCTCGCTCGAGACATCCCCAACATCCAGCTCGGGGAGGCATCGTGGGCCTCCTCGCTGGAGGTGGGCCCCCTGGTGGCGTTGGTATCGCGCCTCCTCCCTCCGATCTTACAGGCCCCCCCCTTCGTCGTCGAGGCTTCCCGCGGCCGCGCCCGCCGAGGCCGTCCAAGCCGCCCCGCGCGGCCGCGGCCGCGGCGGCGCGTGCTCGCCCGCGGCCGCCCCGCAGAGACTCCCGGACACCGCGCGGGGCCGTGAATTCCCCTCCTCCTCCTCCGCCTCCTCCCTCCTCCCTCCTCCCTCCTCCCTCCTCCCTCCTCCCTCCTCACTCCTCCTCCTCCTCCTCCTCCTCCTCCTCCTCCTGCTCCACGGCGCGCACCCCCCTAGAGGCCTGCCCGGAGATCCGGGCGCGGCGCTTACAAAGTTCACTCCGGGAGTGTTCTGTCGCCCAGAGCCTCTGTTTGAATATAGATTCGGGCAAATCTACCTGCCGTTCGCCCCCCCCACCCCCACCCGCGACCGGTTGTTACTGTGGCCCGTTGGGTGTTAGTGTGGCCCGTTGGGTGTTAGTGTGGCCCGTCGCGCGGCGGGATGGGAGTTACTGTGGCCCGCGCAGGCCGCTCAATGAAAAGTAATATGTAAAGGTATCTCATGTTAGATCTGGAGAGATTCGCAACCCTTCAGGGAATGCACTCCCGCGCAGGCAAAAGTGGCCACAGTAACTCCCACCTGGAACCAACGTGGTAGTAGTAGTAGTAGTAGTAGTAGTAGTAGTAGTAGTAGTAGTAGTAGTAGTAGTAGTAGTAGTAGTAGTAGTAGTAGTAGTAGTTATAGTGGTAGTAGTAGTAGTAGTAGTAGTAGTAGTAGTAGTAGTAGTAGTAGTAGTAGTAGTAGTAGTAGTAGTAGTAGTAGTAGTAGTAGTAGTAGTTAAGTAGTAGTAGTAGTAGTAGTAGTAGTAGTAGTAGTAGTAGTAGTAGTAGTAGTAGTAGTAGTAGTAGTAGTAGTCGTAGCAGTAGTAGTAGTAGTAGTAGTAGTAGTAATAGTAGTACTCGTAGTAGTATATGTAGTAGTAGTAGTAGTAGTAGTAGTAGTAGTAGTAGTAGTAGTAGTAGTAGTAGTAGTAGTATGTAGTAGTAGTAGTAGTAGTAGTAGTAGTAGTAGTAGTAGTAGTAGTAGTAGTAGTAGTAGTAGTAGTAGTAGTAGTAGTAGTAGTAGTCGTAGCAGTAGTAGTAAGAGTAGTCGTAGTAGTAGTTGTAGAAATAAAAATAGTAGTAGTTGTAGTTGTAGTTGTAGTTGTAGTTGTAGTAGTAGTAGTAGTAGTAGTAGTGGTAGTAGTAGTAGTGGTAGTAGTACTAGTAGTCGTAGTCGTAGTATTCGTAGTAGTAGCAGTAGTAGTAGTAGTAGTAGTAGTAGTAGTAGTAGTAGTAGTAGTAGTAGTAGTGGTCGTAGTAGTAGTAGTAGTAGCAGTAGTAGTAGTAGTAGTAGTAGTAGTGGTAGTAGTAATAGTAGTAGTAGTAGTAGTAGTAGTAGTAGTAGTAGTAGTAGTAGTACTAGTACTAGTAGTAGTAGTAGTAGTAGTAGTCGTCGTCGTAGTAGTCGTAGTAGTGCCCGGCGAATACGTAACAGACCCCTGTTTGGGGCTCGCAGTGGTGATGCGGTTGTGCTGTTAGTGGTGTAGTGTTGGTAATGTTGTTGAGTTATTGGTAGGTAGTACTGTTGTGGTAGTGGCAGTGGTGCTGTAGTAGTGGTGTTGTGGTACTGGTGTTGTGGTGTTGTGGTTGTGGTATTGTGGTAGCGGTGTTGTGGTGTTGTGGTAGCGGTGTTGTGGTGTTGTGGTGCTGGTATTGTGGTAGTGGTGCTGTAGTGTGGTAGTACTATGGTAGCGTTGCGTTCGTACTGTGGTAGAGTTGTAGTGGTACTAGTGTTTGAAGAAGCCCTGGGAGCTAAATTTTGAAAAGGGCCCGCGCTCCTGTGGACCCCCTGTGAGGTCTCTGAGAGACTCCTCCTTGTTGCCGTGTTGGACCCCACCTTGGGCTCCCAGCCGTCAAGGCGCCCGGATCCAACCTTGGGCTCCCAGTCTTGTTACTACGAGCCTGGCAGGACGAGGCATCCTGGGATCCTAGGCGAGGCCGAGGAGAAGAAGGAGAAGACGAGCGTGTTGCATCCTACCTGGCGAGGTCTCAGAGAACACGTGCACCCTTGCATCCTGGAGAATACTACTCCTCCCCCCCTGCCCGTCCCTCTCCTCCTCCTCCCTCGCCCTCTCCCTCCCCCTCCCCCTCCCCCTCTCCCTGCCCCTCCCTCTCCCTCTTCCAAAAACCATGTTTGGCTCAAGACGGCTCAGGGAGGATGTCTCGTTGCGACCAGTGCCGTGTTAGGGAATACCACTCATAGGGAGTACTAGTCCTACGGAGTGCTAGCCGTAGGGAGTGCTAGCCCGAGGGAGTATCAGTCCTAGGAATTACTACCCCTAGTCCTAGGGAGTACTCGTGCTGCGGAGTACAAGCCCTGGGGAATACTAGTCCTAGGGAGTGCTAGTCCGAGGGAGTGCTAGTCCTAGGAAGTACTGGCGCTAGGGAGTGATAGCCTTAGGGAGTGCTAGTCCTAGGGAGTTCTAGACCTAGGGAGTACTAGTCGTAGGGATTCTAGTCCAAGGGGCAAGAGGGCACTAGTGATTGGGCGCATTAATCCTATGGAGTTCTTGTCCTAGGGAGTACATGCCCTAGGGAATACCAGGCATAGGGATGACCGATGCTAGGGATTACTAGACCTGGGGAGTATTCGTCCTAAGGATTTCTAGTCATAGGGATTAATAGTCCTATGGATTACTAGGCGCAGAAGTTACTACGGGCTCCTAGGATGTCTGTGCGAAACGCACAAAACAGCAACACATAAAAAACAGCAACAAACAACACGAACAAACGAACGAACCACCAACAACAACACACCAACAACACAACAGGCTCTTCGGCCGCTCAAGGAGGCTCTTCGGCCGCTCGAAGAGGCTCTTCGGAGGCCCTAAGAGGCTCTTCGGATAGCCCAGGAGGCTCTTCGGAAAGCCCAAGAGGCTCTTGGGCGAACCCAAGAGGCTCTTCGGTGGCTGCAAGAAGCTCTTTTGCGGCTCCAAGAGGCTCTTCGGAGAGCGCCAGAGGCTCTTCCGAGAGACTCTTCGGTGAAGGGGGGGAGGGAGCCTTTTTACCCCCCCCCTTCACCGTACTCGTTAATTAGTGCACTCCGGAGGAACCCTGGCCGTACTAACACCCACCGGGCCGCAGTAACATCCAACGGGCCGCAGTAACACCTCATCTCCCCCACCCCACCCCCCCGCCCCTCTTCAGACGAGCACTGGCGTGCAAGTGCCTGTCGAGTCGCGCGGTTTTCGCACGTGCACGTCGTGTTCGGCTCACTTCAGGTGCAAGCCCCCCCCCCATGTCCGTGCAAGTAAACTTACCAAGAGTCTGAAGAACACAAAAAAAAGCCTCCGGGCTTCGGGCCCCGAGGCCCCTTCGCGCCGATCCGGCCCGCAAAAGGGCTGCACAGGGTCTTGAGGGCTGCGGCCGTGACTTCCCGCGGGGCTGCCCTTCTGCTGGCGGTGCACGCGCCACTCCCGCAGGGACCGCGGGTTCTCCCCGCGCAGGCGGAACAACAGCCGCGGCCAACGGGGGCCGTGGCGAGGGCCCTCCCCATCATGGGGCCGACGTGCACGGTTTCAATCGGGGCCGTAGGCAACCCGAGGAAGAGGAGGAGGAGGAGGAGGAGGGGAAGGGCGGAGGAGGAGGAGGAGGAGGTGGAGGAGAAGGTGGAGGAGGAGGAGGAGGGGGAGGGGGAGGAGGAGATGGAGGAAGAGGAGGAGGAGGAGGAGGAGGAGGAGGAGGCGGAGGAGGAGGCGGAGGCGGAGGGAGGAGGAGGAGGAGGAGGGAGGCGGAGGAGGAGGAGGAGGAGGAGGAGGGAGGAGGAGGAGGAGGAGGAGAGGAGGGGGGGAGGCGGAGGAGGAGGAGGAGGAGGAGGAGGAGGAGGAGGAGGCGGAGGCGGAGGCGCAGGAGGAGGAGGAGGAGGAGGAGGAGGAGGAGGAGGAGGAGGGGTCGCCTAGGCCCGTCGACGATGGCGGCGGGGCGGGCCTCCAGGCACCCGAGGCCTCGGCGTGTGCACAACTCGGCGTCCCCGACGGGCCCGACCCTTTCCCTGGGGCCCGTTGTCCATGCCGAGCCGATTCTGGCAACGGCCCCAGGGCCTGGCGAGGATCCCCGGAGGCCAAGAGCGGCCAACTAAACCCAGTGTCCTCGGCGCAGGCATGCCTAGGGCCCGCGGGCCCCCCTTCGGAGGCGTTCTGACCAGAATTCTGGGGAGAATCCAGCCGTGGCGACGAGAGCTCTTCAGGATGAGCGGATGTATCGGTATTCCGTCCTCCTCCGTCGCCTCTCCCCCGTGGCCTCCCCCGGGCCCCCGGGTGTCCTCTCTCTGTCGCCCCGCCGTTCGTTCCCCCTTTTGTGCTCGTGTATTCGTCGTCGTCGCCCTCCGAATCACAGGGGGTCAGATCCTGGTGCGCTCCCGGTATAAAAATAATGCATGCAGTAGGAGCTCGACCACAAGAAACCTTCCACAAGAAACCCAACCCTGAGATCCCAGGACGTCCATTGATTTTTTGGAATGGGAACGTCACGCTCTCCATAGCAAGACTATCGACACCCAAGAAACCCAGACCACCCTGGAGGCAAGCAGGGTGTTTCTCGGCATGGGTCTCCACTGTCGACATCGTGTCTCGGAGGCCCGCGTGGATTCCTTTGGCCGCGCGCCAGGGCGGCTGGGGGGGGCCCTGCGCCAATGCTGGGCACCTGCACGGACCTTAGAGAAGTCGTGTACAGTCGGACCTAGGCCAGAAGAACATCCTCCAAGAACATGAGTAGAAAGCAGAACATCCGCCCTCATGATGATCACCCCAGCACGCGAAGCCGTTTAGCAAACGCACCCAAACCAGGAATCGTACAGGGCAGGGCTGTTGAATAAACGCCCAGGGCCGTTTAGTTAACGCCAAGTATCCGGTCCAGGTGTCTTCTCCCCTTTGAATGAGACCCTGCGTCGGCCAAAACAAGCAGAACATCCGGGGGTACCCTCCCCAGGATGCAAAAGGAAGCCCAAGAGACACGAAGAATATCAGGGCAATTACCCTCCCCCTCGATCTTGCACCTCTGTCAGACTGTATGCCGTTGTTTGTCCTGTTGATCTCGGTTTCGTGGGGTGCAGAAGCCCCGATGCCGGCGCGCGCTGCCAGCCGCCAGAGTCAGAAGGCGCGCCTCCCCTCTCCGAACTTCTGCTCCCAGGAGGGCCCTGAGATCCGATGTTGCGACAAACCTGCAACAAGCCACAGCGACAAATCACGACTCGAGCCCTGGGCACCATCTTGCTGCCTGTCTTTCGATCCGGATCGATCTGAGGTGGCCCCGGGGCCCGAAACGAGGCAAGACCACCCGCTGCGGAGAGCATGCGGCGCCAGCATCTCCAGCGGGGTGCCCCGCTCCTGGTGGCCGTGGCCCGCCGCGTGGCCGTGGGCGTGGCCCCCGGGCGCCGCGCCGCCCGCCGCCGCCTCGGCTGCACGCGTGAGAGCCTGTTTCTTCAGACTCGGGCAAGTTTACTTGCATGGTGGCATGGCGTACGCCCCACCCGCCCCCTCCCCCTCTCGCCCTTCTTCAAACGAATACAAGCGCGCAAGTGCCTTTCGACGTGCGTGATTGCCGCACACGCAAGTCGCTTCCGTCTGGCTTCAGGCTCAGCCCCCCCCCCCCGTCCGTGCAAGTAAACCTGCTGGCGCCCCCCTCCAAAAAACAAGCTCTGAGTGACCCCAGGCAGGGAGCGACCAGTGGAGCGCGTCTTCTGGGGGCTGCGAAAGAGGCCCAGCCCACGCCATCCTGGCGCGCTATCCTGGGCCACTGGGGCCCTCTGTGGGCCCGCACCAAGAAGTCATTCCAGCGAAGGGTCACTTTTGCGCGTAGCCAGGGCCGCCCCCCACAGCAGCAGCGCCGCGCCAGCTGGCGCGCCCCGGGCCTGGGCCGAGGGCGCCGTGGAGCGCGCCAGCGCCGCGAGCACCGCGGCCGCCGCCGCGCGCCGCATTGCTGCTGCGGCGGGCTCGCGTTGTTGCGGCCCCGGCGTGGACGGCTCAACCTTGAGCCAGCGGCGGCTTTTCGATCGCCAGCTCGTTTCACATTCGCCGACTCTGGGTTACCGGCGGGGCTCACACCCTTGAACGGCCCGCGGCGGGGTCGCTGCCGCGTCGGCACGACACGAACCTGCTGGGCAACTGAAGGCCCCAGGGTGTCTGGGCCACGAGGGCGGCGCCTTTGAGCCGGGGCGTGCCCTGCAATTTCTCCACAAAGGACGAGTTCGCCTAGCTTCGGCACCCCAGGCCATCACAGATCGATCCAGCTCGAGAAATGCATTGGAAAGATGGGGTCTGTAGGGCCCCATCCGCGATTCTTCGCGATGCTTCCACTTGTTTTGCAACGTCGAATCTCAGGGACTACTGGGGCGCCCTGGGGTGTCGAAGGAGTTTGACAAGTTTGGTAATGGGGCCCTCTAGGGAAGCATCTCGCGGCCCTCGACAATGTCCACTGGACCGCCAGAAAACAGCAGCTTACATTGATATACGGCAAGTTCGGCAAGCGCTTTGACTTCCGCAGTGCGAAGAAAAGCTCGAGTGCATCGCAACGCTGACACAGCACACCAATCTGACCATTGCTGACTGAACTCCTGATCCATGCCTTTCCTCGCCCCCCCGACATCCGCAGCAATGACATCGACAAACTGCTCAATCTGACTACCCTCCATTGGTCTTGCTCTCACAATGCCACGAGCCTGTCCCACTGCGCTGCCGAGCCAACAGCCAAAGCCCTGACCACGATAATGTGCCGGAAGGAATCTGTCCATCTCGATCGAGCAATCCTCCAAGTGATCGTTGCCGCGACACGACTGTGCGACCGCGCTCAGACTCTTGGCTGGCCATTGCCAACCTTCAGCGATCACCTCGGTGCCGTTGCCATCTTTGATCGCGTAGCTGGCCCCGGTCCACCTCGGCGAGAGATTACGTCCAGAAGCTCCAGCCTCCTTGAGAGCTCCTTGCCCGCGTTGCCCGCTGTGCACTTCGCGGTCGCCACAGCCAACATAGACCACTCCTAAATAAAAAAACGCCCATGCCACTACCGCGCCACTCTGCTCATCAGTAGCCATACCCAAGCAAGCCAGAAATAGCACGCGATGCTCCCTACAGCCAGCTGGAGGACGGAAGGGTCCCGCCACGGGCACTGACGACAGCGCCGGTCTGACCATGCACACGAAGTGCTGGATGCTGCAAGCTATGTCAACCAGGCGCAACACCACTGGGCGACGGGGCCTACGCGTCCATTTCATGCCAGCCTCTACTCCACAGCAAGACTGGACGGCAGCATCACTGACAGCCAATGAAACCCGATCTTGTTGGATCCCGCGCTGCCTCTGCAGGTAACTTGGGCTAGAACTGCCATGTTCACATTGGCTAGCTGTGGAGAACTTGACTGCTCCAACTCAGGCGCCCCCATGCTCTAGCCAGCTCCGACAATGCAGGGTGATCGGACGCCACTGATGCACCTGCCCGTTTCTGCGAATATCGTCGCGTTGGTGCTCGTTGGGCCGATCGAATCCATGAGGCGCGCATTCAGAACGCGGCGAGGCGCCCACCCTGGGACAACAAGAACATCGCAGAATAACCTGCCAAGAACAAAAAAACACGTTCCACAACCAACGAATACCATCACCGTCTGGAGCGAACGCTACAGCTACCGCAGACGGCTGCGCAGCAGCTGCTTGACCCGGCGCGGCTCACAGCTTCCACCCACGATACGCAGCCCATGAATGCTAAACCCCGCGCTCCGTCAAGATATACAAGCTCTTGGGCCCATGCCACCCGTGCAGCGAAACGCTGAATTCGCTCTGCGGTGGCGCTGCGCAATCCGTCGGCGCTGGACAGCTCGACCTCGTCAACAAACTCTGCGTCTGGCTGATTTGCTTCGAGTTCTTATCGGGTCGGGCGAAAGGGGGGATAGCAAAGGGGGGGTTTGAGAATCAGCTCACGTAGCTGATTTTCCCGGCGCCTCCCGGCGCCAGAGGCGGCTATGTATCGAGGAATGGGCCCCTCGGTGAAGCCGAAACCAGCTGCATGCAACAAATTTCGTACCCCCCCCCTTTCCCAATCCCCCCCTTTCGCCCGGCCCGATCTGAGGACAGCGGAACTACGGTGGCAAACCAGAAACGCGAACAGCCACGCAGCCCTCATCGCCGCGCGGAAGATCATATCGCGGTCCGCCCACCTTTGGAAATACCACATGGGGACCCCATGTACGTCATCGCAACCTCCAGGGCACTGTCAGGGACACCTGCTTCTTGCGTGCTCTTGGCTGCACCCTCCCCCAGGCCGACTCTCCCTTCCCAAATTCCTCTGGACTTGACTCTTAACTTTCTGAGGAGGCTATGAGCCTGGCAACTGGGGCAACATATTCCGCAAGCCCACCCACCGTTGGAAATACCATACGTAGGCTACCTTGTACATGATCACAGCCTCCAGCACCACCGGAAGGAACATCTGCTCAGGGCGTGCTCCCTGCCTCCTCCTCCAGCCAATTCTCGCTTCCCGAGTTCCAGGTGAGTTGGGTATCAGCCTTCTCGGGGGGCGGCAGTTCTAGCATCTGCTGCGTTCTCTAGCCGAATATTGTCCCTCGGGTTTCACAAGGGTTGGGTCTCAGCTGTCTCAAACAGCAATGAGTATAGCACCTGAGACGCGAGTTTTTTGCAGCCCAGCCACCAAATTGCATACGATAAGCTTGCTAAGCCCGTCTCTGCTTCTTGGCCATTTCACGCATGCAGGTCTGGGAAACCGCGGGGTCTTGACTTTTGCGTGCATCATAAGGGCCCGCTGTTCTTCTTCGTTGAGCTCATCAAAGCTTCGCTTGGTTGCCTCGCCTGCAGTGCCACAATCAAGCATTGCCGACCTCAGACTGAAATATTGTTATCAGCAGGAGCATTCCCAATTGACTTCTTGAGAACATCCAGCAACAGCTTTAATTCAGGCGACCCCACAGAATGCGCAAGGTTACCAGCCTGGACCTCATCGACTGTATAAAGTCCGACATGGTGGGGTTGGACTGCTGAGCTTCGCGATCTAGTCCGATGAGCTCCGCCGCGCGCTTGAACTACCTCTCCAAAGCGGTGATATGAGCCTCCAGTACTGCCGACTGCGATCGCCTCGACTGAAAAGCTTCCGCCATGATTGCAACTTGTTCGGCATTTTCGTTGACCTCACTTTCCAGCTTGGGGCTGTGTTTTGTCTTCAGCTGGTCCCCGAGCTCCTGCAGCTTCACTTTCGGGGCCGCCTTGGTATCATCTTAATCGCCTCCAGGCAGCGCCTTGAGGTCGGACTCGTATCAATCGGCGCCTGCACTTTGACTCTCCTGAATTGAGCATCGTCATATTTTTTGACTGGGTGCTCCGTTGCCGGCTTTGACGTAGCCCATGCCGGGACAGCACCTGGCTTGTCCAGGCTGGGGCTGGGGGAGACGAAGGTTCACCTCGCAACAGCTTCTCAATCGCAACAAATCGCTCGATTGTGTCCTCGTTGCCAGACTTCTGCGATGGCCTGCTTCACTGTCCTTCTCCGATCTCGCCGTGTGCCGCCCATGATGCCTTCCCGATTCGAAACGGCGCCTCGTTTCCACACTGGCAACGAATGCGGGCAACCCAGTTCCCCGCTGATGAACATCTGCCACACGCCCATGTTGGCCGCCTCGGACCGCGAAGAACCGCAGACGTGACAGGTGGCGGCGGACATGGCACCATGGCGCAGGTGCCTGCGACACCCTCGATGGATGGAGCCGCCCTGGGAGATGTCGGAGCACGCGTCCCGAGCAGTCGGCGAACGGGTTCGCAAGCCAACGCACTGGGGCCCAGCCGCGGACCAGCGGGAGCCACCTGGCTCACCGGAGAAGTGCACATCTTGAACGAGAGCGGCTACGGGATCAGGGGGAGGAGGAGGAGGAGGAGGAGGAAGAGGAGGAGGAGGAGGAGGTGGAGGAGGAGGAGGAGGAGGAGGAGGAGGAGGAGGCGAGGAGGAGGAAGGAGGAGGGAGGAGGAGGAGGAGGAGGAGGAGGAGGAGGAGGAGGAGGAGGAGGAGGAGGAGGAGGAGCAGCAGGGGAGCAGGGGAGCAGGCGGGCGAGGGAGAGCCGCCCCTCTCCCTCCCGGCGAGGGCGGTGGGCCGGCTGGGCGCGCCGACAGGTGGTCCCCAGCCTGCGTCACCACGCGGCGGTCGACCGGCTGCTCCCTGCCGCCGCCCCCTGCCTCGCTCTCCCGCCCTCTGGCGCTCTC
>CAUYUJ010019900.1:0-10000 GCA_963575745.1 Prorocentrum cordatum | reverse complement strand
TGATGATGATGATGATGATGATGATGATGATGATGATGATGAGGAGGAGGAGGAGGAGGAGGAGGAGGAGGAAAGAGGAGGACGCGGCATGGAGGAGGATGGGGAGCGGAACGGGGGAGCTTTTGACGCTCGGGCCGCTCGGGGCATTCTCTTGGGCCTGCCGGCGGGGGCCCTGCCGCGCCACGGTTGGATCCGCCTCGAAGCCCTGGCCAGAGCGCGCTCGGGGAGAGACCGGGGGTAGAGACGGAGGTGATGAGATGAGATGACACCCAATCACGATGTGATCAAAAGCGCGCCTCGCCCCCCCTGGCCTCGCAGCCGACCAAGACGAACACGTAGCTGATTGCGAAGGAGGGCAGGAAGACGATGAAGAGGGGTTCCAAGCAGCACCACCCTCGTGCTACATCACGAAGACGTCCGAGACGCCGAGCTTCACATCTGCTTGCGCTCGGCCACCAACACCAGAAGCCGCGGAAGGTGCGGGCGGGGCGGAGCTTGCTATCTCCGCCGTGACCGTCGCGAAGCCACGGAACAGCTCGCCCACGTTGAGATCTGGCTGCCGTGGCGTGTGCCCCCCCCGCTCGGGAGGCCGACATGCGCCCTCTGCCCTCGGCGGCCACCTCTGCTGCACGCTCGAGGCCGACAACGGCGCCGAATCGACCAGCAGGAAGCGCTCTGCCACGACCGCGGGCTGCGGCAACGGCAGCGGCAGCGGCGCGGCCACCGCCAGCGGCAGGGCAGCCGTCCCCCGCAAGGGGCCTCCGCGTCGGCACCCTCCGCCTCCGCAGCGGCAGCTCCCACGGCGCCCTCGGCGGGGCAGCCATCCCCTGCAGGGGCCTTCACGTCGGCAGCGCCCGCGGCGCCCTCGGAGGGGCAGACGCCCCCCCCCCCCCGGAGAGGGGCCCCCTGGGCGGCCGCCGCCCTGCGCGCACCCGCGGCGGGGCCGCGGGAGCCCCTCGGGGGGGCCTCTCGTCGGCCTCGGCGGCCGCCGCCCGCTCAGCAGTGCGCGCTCCGGCTGCTGCACCGCCCCCCGCGAGAGGTCGCACGCGGGAAAAAGCCAGCGGAGCCACACCAAAATCGGCGGTGGACAAAAACCTCCCCTTAGTAAACCTCCCTTTAGTGAAAACGGCCTGGGACCGAAACCGACGGACCTGGACCCGCAAAATAACGGCCGCGACGCCCTCTCGCGAACCGAAAACGGCCAATTCACTAATCGACGTGTCAGGGTAGGAGGTCTATCCACCCCCGACAAAACAGCGAAGCCCTTGCCACACATCCCAAGCTCCAGCCGAGGGTGAGATCTCGGGCGCCTCCCGGGCTCCGAACATGCGCTCAAGCTGCTGCACCGCCCCCGCGAGAGGTCGCACGCGGGAAAAAGCCAGCGGAGCCACACCAACACAGCGAAGCCCTTGCCACACATCCCAAGCTCCAGCCGAGGGTGAGATCTCGGGCGCCTCCCGGGTTCCAAACATGCGCTCAAGCTGCTGCACCGCCCCCGCGAGAGGTCGCACGAGGAAAAGCCAGCGGAGCCACACCAACACAGCGAAGCCCTTGCCACACATCCCAAGCTCCAGCCGAGGGTGCGACCGCAGGCGCGTCCGGGTTCCAGCAGAACGACTCGCTGTCCGCCTTCGCCCCGGCAGCCGTGCAGTGGCGCCGCGCCTCCCGCCTCCCCTCGTGCTCCTGGGCGTGGCTGAGCTCCGCCTTGCAAGCAGCAGCTAAGGACACACCAGAGGGGCCCTCGTAATAGAGAGCCACGTTGCGTGAGGGCGAGGAGGCTAGGAGGCCAGGACCCGCAGCGCACAGCGACAAGCCAAACTACCGAGGCGTGTAACGCGTAGCGCTTGAAAACGGCCGCCAGAAGAGCTGTCAGAGAATTGCCACCAACAACATGCCGTCCTGCGCGCCACACTCCGCGGCCGTGGCAGTCAAGGAGAAGTGGGAGGGGGGGGGGAGAGGAAAGGGAGGAGGAAAAGGAGGAGGAGGAGGAGGAGGAGGAGAAAAAGGAGGAGGAGGAGGGGGAGGAGGAGGAGAAGGAGGAGAAGGAGGAGAAGGAGGAGGAGGAGGAAGGAGGAGGAGGAGGAGGAGGGAGGAGGGGGAATAGGAGGGTGAGGAGATGGCCAGGTGTCCCAAGTCCACGACCCACGCTCTGCGGACCGCGCTGGTCGTCGCGCCGCCCCCTGGCGAAGGACAGCGCCCCGGCCCAGGCGGATTAGCACTAACAGGACCCCAAACCCTTTGGGAGGGGACCCGAGTTGGGAGGGCCAAAAACACGATGGACACAGTCATTATCTATAATAAGGACGGGCGCTAGGGACGCAAGGGCCTTGGACGCCGAAGTTGGCACCTCTTGGGCGGCGGACCGCAACCACCCCGACAGGCTGGCCATTGTAAGCCGCGACGGACGGGCCGCAGAGGCAAGGACGCAAGGGTATCCTAGGACATCCGCGCGTCCTTACTGCGAGCTTTGACTGCAGGGGGCCTTTTTTTCTGCAGACGCATCGAACCCAACCGTCCAGAATGCTTATCCCCGGTGCAAAGACGGGGACCTCAGTGAGGCCACGCCTTCATCGTGTTGGTAAGGGCAGGGGCTCTCGCATCCTCGAGGACAGGGCTGGGAACGGCGCCCCTGCGGGACGCCCCTGGACCTTCTCGGGCCGGACGAAGCAACGGGGGAAGGCGGTCACGGGGGGGATCAGAGGGGCAGTCAATACCTGCCCTCCCTCCCGGGAGAGTGCCAGGATCCTCTTCGCCCTCGTCCTCCCTCGAGACAGTCCTGAGGCAGCCCTCCGCCATCCTGTCCGGCCTCGTGCCCACTACTCCCACAAGCTTGACTGCTGGAGACACAGACATGCGACGTCCTGATTGTTTCAATACGGGGTCCCTGGAAGTCCCGACCCTTTCCCCAGGACCGGCTTTTCATTCTGAATCGTTGTTTGACGGTCCCGAGGCCCGGCGAGGGCCCCCCCAGGCCGAAAACGGCCAAAAACCTGCCGTCCTGATTTTCCACGACGCGATCATGTCTGGGGAGGAGTGCTGCGTTGCAGAGCTTGCAGGCGAGAGGTGCTGCTTCTGCCGCCCCAGTGCTTGGCAGCCGAGCCCTTCGCGGCGCCTCTCCCGGCGCCAGCGTGTCGCGGCAGGGCGCCCCGTGGCAGGGCATGGGAAGCAGCTGCATGCGGCAGAGGTCGGCCCTCTCCCCCCCTTCCCTATCCCCCTCCTTGTCGTCTGGCCCGATCTTCCAGGCGGAGGAGGAGGACGAGGAGGACGAGGAGGAGGAAGAGGAGGAGGAGGAGGAAAGGAGGAGAGGGAGGAGGAGGAGGAGGAGGAGGAGGAAAAGGGAGGAGGGGGAGGAGGAGGAGGAGGAGGAGGAGGAGGAGGAGGAGGAGGAGGAGGAGGAGGAAAAGGGAGGAGGAGGAGGAGGAGGAAAAGGGAGGAGGAGGAGGAAAAGGGAGGAGGAGGAGGAGGAAGAGGAGGAGGAAGAGAAGGAGGAGGAGGAGGAGGAGGAGGAGGAGGAGGAGGATCAAGGAGAAGAGGGAAAGAAGGCAGGCAAAGAGAGTAAAGCGCCAGGCCCCCACCGGGCCACACGGCCACAGGCGCGCCACTGAAGAAGGCGGCGTCGGCGACTGAGAGGGTCGATTGGAGCAGCAGCGGCGCCTCTCCTCGGGCAGGAGCCAGGAGGCCGTGAGCCCAGGAATGTTTAAGTTTTTGGTTTTACTTCCGCCGCCGTCCAGCGACCTCGGGCCGGCGGAGCCGCCGCCACTTCAGCAGCTCCAGTCCACCGCACCTCGCCCTCTGACTTTGACGACTGACTGGGGTCCTAGCGCTGGGCTGGCAAACTACCCACCGAAGAACTCGGAACGACAGGGTCGCCACAAGCCTAACGGAAGCCCTTGAGAGATACATCGAGACCGAAGGTGCCGCTTCACTTCCCGACAAACGCGCACTACCCCCGATGACCAATCGGCGCGGGAGTTCTCGTGCGGGGCTCCAAACTACCGTGCGGGCGGCGCTGGCATAGTCACTCTGCTGAACCGGGAGCCCGACGAAGAGCGAGCAGAGGCAGGTGGGCATCTTCGTGCCACATCCCCACCCCATACAGTCGAGGTTGATTGGAGAGGACACGCGAGAGGACGCAAGACCCTTCCGAGGGTCACATTGCCTCTGACATGCAGAAGGCACGGGTCGCGAAACGCAGGATGCAAGGGTACCATTGAATTGGCAGGGTCGACCTACCAATCAACCTCGACTGTGCGCGACCTCCAGCCGTTTTACTTCCGACACCTTCCACCGAGGGCGACGACGCGGGCGGGGCTCCTTTCCTGGACACCTCCGCCCCCCCACGTGGAAGTTGGCGCGGGGGGCACCCGCCCAGCGAGGCCCGCTTCGCATGACGAAGGCAGGGGAAGGAACGGCTTCGCAGATCGTAACCAGCCGTAGCTCGTGTCCGACTCCTCCCTCCTCTCTCCTCCTCCCTCCTCCTCTCTCCTCCTCTCTCCTCCTCCCACTCCCCCTCATCCTCCGCCTCCCCTCTCTCTCCTCCTAATCTCCTCTCCTCTCTCTGCTGGTGGAGCTCGTCAGCAGAACACCGCTCGCCGCCTGCTGCACCCCGCATGCACCCCTCCTCGACCCGTCCAGCTCCGCTGCTGCAGCCAGGGGCCAGAGGCGTCGGGACGTGTACAGTCGGGGCCTTGACCTAAGGAACCCTAAAAAAGGAACGAGGCCACTTTTTCCATAAGTTAAACTTCGATTTCCGATCGAAAACATAAGGAAAACCTGAGGCAAGCTGCGAAACATTTAAGGAACGCGGAGCCCCTCCCCAACGAAAGGGTTCCTTATTCAGGGCCCCGACTGTAAAGCTCATGCAACAACAGAGACGGGATCGGTTCACTCGCCATGACCACTGCGAACAGCCATTTTGCCCCTGCACTTGGCAACGTCGAAGCCGATACATCTGGGTAACTCGTGCCCTGTCTTTCTCTCTCTCTCTCTCTCATTCTCTTCTCTTCGGCTCAACATCCATCGAGGTCACTCAAGGCTCCGAGAACTTCAGCAGAAGGGCCCTTCCATCATTACGGCCAGCACTGCCAGGCTTCCAACATCGCCTCGAACATGTCCTTCAGCGCCGATACCTGGGGTGCCTCCGTGACTACAGCTCAAAGACAAGTTCGCCGTGCCGAAACACTCCCGGATGACGCCATGCTTTGGCAACGAACTCTACAGACGGCTTGCGACAACTACGAAGCGGCTACAACTTCCTGTATTAAAGCTCGCTGTACATGGATAGCGCCTGCTGCCACAGCCCAGTCTCCTCGCATGCACCGATTCCAACCTCGTAGTTGCAACTGTTTGGCTGCAACTTCCTCTCGCGCACCTCACAGAGCAACAACAACGCCAGCGCCCATTGTCCACCTTTCTGACACGCGTCCATACAAGCACTGTAGCTGATGGAGTTCGGTTCCAAGACCGTTTCGCTCATCACCCTCAAGAGTGACAACGCCCGCTGCCACTGCCCACCTTTTTCGCATGCGCTGATGCTGGCACTATAGGTGATTTCGTTAGGCTCCAAAGACAACTCACATAAATCCTCAAGCAACGTCATCACCCATTGCCATCGCCCGCAAGTGCCACACGCACTGATTCCAGCGTTGTAGCTGATCAGGTTTGGCTCCATCGTTACCTCCTGTAGCTCGCTGAGCAACGCCAGTGCCTGCTGCCATTGTGAGCCCTTCTCGCAAGCACTGATTGTAGAACTGTAGGTGATGATATCTGGCTCCGACGCCGCTGCACGCGACTCGCTAAGCAACGACAGCGCTGCCTGCCACTGCGCTCCTTTCTCGCACGCGCTAATGCCCGCGCAGTACAAGATAGGCACGACCCGCGATCCACACGACTTGACGCGCACGCATCTCGAAGCACGCGGGAAGAAGACGACGAGGGGGGAGGGAGAGGAAGGAGTGGGGATACGGGGGTGCTCCACCGTGGGCCCGGGGAGCCTGGAGGGCTCGAGAACCTTCCAGCGGGGGCAGGGAGGGCGAGGGAGGGCAGTGCAGGGCAGGGAGGGGGGGCGAGGAGGGGCGAGGAGGGGCGAGGAGGGGCAGGGAGGAGGGGCGAGGAGGGGCGAGGAGGGAGGAGGGGAGGCCAGGAGGGAGGGGCAAGGCGAGGCCAGGAGCACGAGGAGGGTCGAGGCTCGAGGCTCCCGGGGCGTCCGCCGTCGATGCGGCCGCGGCGGGCCCCCGACGTACGAGGGGAGCGAAAAAGCGAGAAGGGGGAGGCGGCGGAGGGGGCGACGACAGCGAGCAGGCGGGGAGCCCGGGGCCGAGAGGCAGCTCCGGGAGGCGGGGGGGCCAGGAGCCACCCAGGGGGGGAGGGAGGCGCGACGCGCGGGGCCGCGAGGGGGCTGCAGCGGTTCCGCACGACCGCGCGCCCTCCTCGTCTCCTCCTCCTCTTCCTCCTCCTCCTCCTCCTCCTCATCCTCCTCCTCCTCCTCCTCCTCCTCCTCCTCCCTCCAACTGCTCCGTGCACACATTTCTCATACACCCCCCGTTTCCGCTTCCACTTTCTCTTCCTCCACATCCTGCTTCTCATACCTCCTCCTCCTCCTTCTCCTCGTCCTCCTTCTCCTTTTCCTCCTCCTCCTCCTCGCCCTCCTCCTCCTCCTCCTCCTCATCATCATCATCGTCAGCAGCAGCAGCATCAGCAGCATCATCATCATCACCACCACCATCACCATCATCATCAGCATCATCATCATCATCATCATCGTCATCATCATCAGCAGCATTATCATCATCATCAGCATCATCATTAATATTTTCAGCAGCACCACCATCATCATTATCGTCATCACCATCATCATCATCAGCATCATCATCATCATCATCATCATCATCATCATCATCATCATCATCATCATCATCATCATCATCATCATCATCATCATCATCATCATCATCTGCAGCATCAGCATCATCACCGTCATCATCTCATCACCTTCTTCGTCATCATCATCAGCATCACCATCGTCATCCTGATCCTCATCCTCATCCTCATCCTCATCATCCTCATCAACATCATCATCATCGGCATCCTCATCTTCGTCTTCGTCTTCCTCCTCCTCCTGCTCCTTCTGCTCCTCCTGCGCCTCCTCTTTCTCCTCCTCATTCTCCTTCTCCACCTCCTCCTCCCATAACATCGCATAACATCGTCATTTAGCTATTCATACAAATTCTCATTGTTTTATCATGATTCCAATTCCTATTCCTACTCCTATTCCTCTTCAGCCTGCTCCTCCTCCTCCTCTTCATCATCATCGCCCTCGTCCTCCCCCTTTTCCTCCTCCTCCTCATACTCCGTTTCCTCCTCCTCCTCCTCCTCCTCCCACGGCATCGTACTCTAGTTATACATGTTCATATTCATAGTCCTATTCCTTGTCATTGTCATACTCCTGTTCCTATTCCTTTTTTTCTACCGTTGTTATTATGATTTAAGGTATTCGTAGTACTAATCATATTCCTATTCCTACTCCTATTCCTATTCCTAATTATATTTCTATTTCTCCTCCTCCAACTTCTCCTCCCCCCTGCTCCTCGTAAACCTCTCCTCATCATCATTCCTCTTCATTCCTGCCTCTTCACTGCTCCTCCTCCTCCTCCTCCTCCTCGTCCTCCTCCTCCCCAATGGTCCATCCTGCTCCCTGCTCCTGCTTCTCCTCCCTCGTCATCCGTCTGCTCCTCCTTTTCCTCTCCTTCTTCTCCCTCATCCTCAACCTCCCCCCTCCTCATCATCCGTTCTCCTCGTGTTCCCCCTCCCCCTCGTTGCACACCCCGTGAGCACGACACCGAGTAGACATGGATGCTGTCTCGCGTCAGCCTCTTCTCCAGCACCTCCCGCAGCAGCGACACCGCCTGCTCCCAAAGACTGCCTCTCCCGCAGGCGCTCACTCCAGCACTAAAGCTGATAGCGTTCGGCTCCAGGGCCGCCTCCCTCATCACACTGAGCAGCGACAATGCCAGCTGCCACTTCCCGCCCTTCTCGCACGCGCTAACCGCGGCAGTGTAGCTGATCGCGTTCGCGCTGAGCTCCGCCTCCCGCAGCTCACTCAGCAGCGCGAGTGCCTGCTGCCACTGCCCGGCCTTTTCGCACGCGCTAACCCCGGCGTTATAGCTGATGGTGTCTGGTCTCGAGGCCGCCTCCCGCAGCTCGCTGAGAAGCGCTAGCGCTGGCAGCCACTGGCCTCTCTTCGCGCACGCGCTAATGGCAGCATTGAAGCTAACCACATCTGCCTCCAACGAACTCTGACACAACTCGCTGAACAGCATCAGTGCCTGCTGCCAATTGCCGCCTTTCTCGCAGGCGCTGATTCCGGCATTGCAGCTGATAGCATTTGCCTCCACCTTCGCTCCACGCATCTCCGCAAAAAGCAACAATGCCAATTGCCACTGCTCGCATTTTTCGCAAGCGCTGATTCCAGCGCTGTAACTGATCACGTCCGCCTCCAATTCTGTGTTCG
Organism: Prorocentrum cordatum; assembly: GCA_963575745.1. Classification (NCBI taxonomy): domain Eukaryota; class Dinophyceae; order Prorocentrales; family Prorocentraceae; genus Prorocentrum; species Prorocentrum cordatum. Next base: position 1,491 of record CAUYUJ010019900.1, on the reverse strand, counting down.
ACAACTCCCTGAGCAACGATAACGCGTGTTGCCACTGACCACCCTTCTCGCAAGCGCTGACGCCAACATTGAAGCTGACCGTGGCTGACCCGTGGACTGGCACCCGCGAGTGAGATGCTCTTCTGCGGGTGAAAATGGCAATGACCTATTGGCTCCCGCAGAAGAACAGTGTGGAAGGTGTCCACGCGCCTTCACTTTACTCGTATGCTTATACAGCGTAAGCATATGACAATAGTAAGCATCTGCCCACATCGCACAACATATGTTCAACTTCGAGTGGTTTACACTTATGACACGTGCACTTTCCTGGAAAATGGGGCGCTGATGCAGAAAGCAAGGGTGCAACGAGGCTAATATCCAACGCAGGCTAGACAAAACCGATCAAATATCAACTCTCTTACGCGCTGGGTTCACCCCCCCAAAAAAACGCCCTGGGCGATTTGTTTAATCTAGCTTTGAATGTTGGATTCTTGACAGGCTAGCAACGCTTTGAACAACGCTACGTTATGTTAGCGTGTTCCACTTCGTTGTTGTTAGCGTCTTTAGGCCAGTCGCTGTGGATTCCCATTTCTTTAGCGTTTGTTGCGTTCTCGTCGAGGGCTGCTCCTTGTCTTCCCCGCTGTCGTCGCTCCCGCTCTCCCACTCCTGCTGCCCCCGTCTCTCCCGCTCCGCGCGCAGATCAAACAATGCAACACCGAACAACGCCCTAACACCGGTGCAACACCAGCGCGAAACAGGCACGTAGGCCCCATAAGCGACGGCCGAGGCGCGAAACACCGAACTCAACGACGGCCGGAAAATACCCCCCAAAAAAAACATAAGACTGTTGGAATCAAAATACGTTCGGGAGGATTAGACGCAAGGATAATGAACTGAGGACGTCGTAAGCGGCAATATTAAGCAAGGCAGTCAACTACCCTCCCAAAAAATCAAGCATTTGTTTTCCGTGTTAGGTTTTCTGTTGGGATCTTCAAGCGCTAAACCAATGATGTCCAAAACGCCGAATAAAATAACTATACCAAAAAGCCCTGGCAGATGTAGGACGAGCGATGCTTGTGCGTGTATCTGGCTTTGCTGTCAGCAGCCACGTGAAGATGCCTAGCACTGACCTAGCACTGCTTGGGTTACGACTCTGTTGTGCCCATACGATATGAGCGCGATTGCAGCGTGCTTGCTAGAACAAGCCAGTCCCACTACGTAACGCACAATTTGAGCTGCACGCCAAAAAAAAGTTCAAAGTTCAGCCTACGGCTAATGATCGCCATCGCTCCTCGTAGCGTCAATGTCTACCAACAGGTCATGCGCCGCCAGTCTGTCCAGGTAACGCCTGCTATGTCGAAATGCGTCACAGCGGGAACGCAGGACACATCTGGGGCAAAGGCGTGCAAACAGTGACGACGCTCGGCCAGCTCTTCCCCATGCGGGAACAACTCATCATCCTCCAGAGAAGACGCCGACTGAATAAACGGCGCTGCGCCATCCCGCCAGCTC